>JAWDGP010006680.1:0-67500 GCA_033675545.1 Elysia crispata
TTTTTTTTGGTAGGGCGAGGAGTTTTTGGATGAGCATGTGATATGGGATGGTGAAGGTATCTCACCAAAGTTAATAGGAGGATGCATAGAGATTATAAATATTACCTTCCTCTTCGAATGTGAGGAGTATCAGAGAGCCAGTGTCGACTACATACTCCAATATGTTCGTTAGTCACTTTCTCAACTTTGTTTGGGAGACTCGAAACCCATTTATGACATTCAGTTGGGTCCTTCGGAAAACCATAATTATAAAATAACCGTTTCACTTTCTTTCCCCTTCTGACTGGCATAGCCGCTCTTACAGTTTGTAACAGTGCACTTTCTTCCCCTAAACAATAAACAGTTAAGGAAATTGATAATGACACCGATACACCATATAATGAAATATGAAACTTAAGGTTAAAGTATTGAGATTTTACTTTGAGTATCAGAGATTTTAGTTAAAAGGCTTTTAAAAAACTTTGGCTCCCACTTCAGTACACCTTCTCTCTATAAAGTGATATCGCAGAGACCATAAAGGAAAAAACTAATTAAACTTAAAGCATATTTAGATGAACTTAACACGTATAATTGTTTATCAGTATCTCTCTCTCTCTCTCTCTCTCTCTCTCTAAATATATATATATATATATATATATATATATATATATATATATATATATATATATATATATATATATATATATATATATATCTATATATAAATATATATATATATATATATATATATATATATATATATATATATATATATATATACATATATATGATATATGGTGGCACGGGTCATACGCTATCAGTGTGCACACATTTAGAGGAAAATCTACACCAAATCCTGAAAGCATTCTTGGAATGTTCCACATTGAAAGCATCTGTTAGAACAAGGTGCAGCCCAAGGGCGAATAGCAGAGAATATATATATATATATATATATCCAAAGATAGATATATAGATGTATATCCAATATACATAAATGGCAGGAGAGTCCAGTGAAAACACAGTGTGTACTAAGCATGCTATAATCAACTGTTCAAACCTCGCGCAGGTGGCTGATAGCTAGCCAGATGATGGCCCATATATATATATATATACGTATACCTATATATACAGGCCTATCTAGACAGATGGTACTGCTATATACACATATATATATATATATTGAACCACGTGATATACATATATATAGCACAGCCTATATATATATATATATAAACCTATATGATATATATATATATATTTTGCGGGTGCCTATATAGTCGTTTCTTTGTCAGGCTGTGTTTACACTTACAAGTAGTAGTTCGTACATTAACTTTTTTTCTTTTTTTTCTTGAGGAGGTGGGGATATATATATATATATATACCTGAAGCGGGAACTTGCTTATATATATATATATATCCTATAACTATAAATATATATATAGTCATGTATTTATATATATTTAAGCACATCTATATATTGGTATATATATATATATATCTATATAGCTTATCACTGTCTGCCTCTGGCCTTACACTTCGTTTCCTTCTGTTTTGTCTCCTCTTCTCTGATATAGGTATATATATATATATAGTGGTCAGTCAGCCCCAATTGCTGCAAAGAAAGGAGCAATATATATATGACAGTATATAAATATATGACATGTATATATATATACAGTACTGGAGGTATATGAGATACGAGCATATATATATATATCGGATATATAGATACGTGGCATATACCTAAACTAGCTATGATATATATAGGGTTATATATATATATATATATATATATATATGAGACGGCGTATAAAGTTATATACTTATATAGTTACTAAACCTATAAATATATATATATATGGTATATTTTTATATATATAGGATATATACACAGACGCGGGCTATATATCTATCTTCATATATACACCCCCCCCCCCTGAGGAGGCTGCATAACCACTGGACGATATACAGCATACCTATCCCACATATCATATATCCCGGATATGACGGTACGTGCCCCCAGGTATATATATCAGGGCCTATATATATATATATATATATATATATATATATATATATAGTTTCCTGCATGCAACAACTGAAAGGGGTTAGTTAGAAATCAATGGTTTATTTGGCGGAAAGTCTAAAACTGTCCTTACCCACAGGTCTGGAGGTGAGAAGAAAACTGGACGCTGCTATTTGACTTCCCTCCAGCAGTGAACGGACAGAGGTGCTTTAGGCAGAACTATCCCGTTCATCGTGAATTAAACGCAGTGGAAACTGAGGCTACGGGGAAAATACGTGTAGTACGATGTACTAATTGACATAGAAGAGAAGAGTAGCATAAAGAAACGCGCACTCGAAGATAAAGACTTTCTTAGAACTTCTTTTTTAAGGAGAAGAGCACTTCAGTACAAAGTTTAAAATAATTCTTCCAGTCAAGGAACTCGACAAATCATTATGTTTTATAAAGTCATTTCAAGGTGGAGACCATAATGATTGATTATGGAACATTTGAAAAAGAAACCTATGGAAATCAAAATAACTTTCTTAAATTATTTTTAGTCAGATCAAGGTGACTTGCCCTGCCACAGTGAAAAAGTATTCAACAAACCTTAGGTTTAGACAGAAACTATTTTCATTGAGCTGAAAATAAGAAAGGAATTGTTGAACAGATTTATTGCTTTTATCATCATACCTTGTCATTATCACCAATGTAATTAGATGTATTCAAGCTAGAACATTGATTTGAGATGCCTGTATGATTGTGTGCTTTGCCTATGACGTAATGACGAACGTATTCTTTTACTATATTTCTAGGGCATATTTATAGCTTTGTGTGATAATCAAGACTGTAGGTATGTTATGTAAGCACACATCGATAATTATAAAGTACAGTGTATTTTTGGTGCACTATATTGGTGTGTGCTCAAGGAAAATTCTGGACGAGCGATTTTTTGGTGTGAACGCAGGATTACCTGGGGTGGGGGCAGGACAGAGCCACACTATTCGCTATTCGATTCAGACTGCCTTTACCTCTAATCTAAGGAGGCAAATTATACTCAGGGGAAGCTGATGCCATGGTGCTGTGCTTACCTCTCTCTCTCTCTCTCTCTCTCTCTCTCTCTCTCTCTCTCTCTCCCTCAGTCTCTCTCGCACTCTCTCTCTCTCTCTCTCTCTTTCCTTTTCTGTTTCTCTTTCTCGCTTCCTAGTTTCCAATGGATTCAGAGATACACAGAGTGAAATGGGCAAATTTCTTTCTTCTGTTGTTAAAGTCAGGCTCATTTTTATCTTTGAAGTAGTGAAACATGATAAAACAAAAAAATATTATCGGCGATATAGTGTTAATAATGCCCATGCTTGTGAAGACAGTTTTTTCATCATCCTAATCATCATCATTATCATCATCACATCATCATCATCCCCATCATCATCATTATCACCATCATAATCAATGTAATGATCGTCTTCATCCTCAAAATCAGTATCTTTTTCGTCGTTCTCTCCACTCCTGGCCCTTTCTTTACTTCCATAGACTTTACACTGGAGTCTGGATAAATACCTCAGGACCAAAAAAGTTAGTTGACTGTAGGCAAAAGTTGGCTTTAAATATTGCAATTTAATTTGTAAAGAAATACAAAATAGTGCTGGCAAACAAAGTTGACTTGAAGCAAAAGTTTCCCTTAGGTGTTGAATGTATATGGACTCCTCTGTACTTTTAGTAATACTTTCTCGTTAGCCAGGCTTTCCTCTTTTTATTCAACTGATTTTCATCTTTGAATCATTTTCTCACTCCTGTAACTCCATTGCGCCCCTATGGTTCCAAGTAAAAAAAAGCAGTTGGAATTCTTTTTGTAATAAGTTAAAATTATGAATGCGGTTTTGTGTCAAGGTGGTTTGTGCACTACAAAAGCTGGGCTTGATCAGTTATATAAAAATGGAAAAGCAGAAAATCTTAAAGATCAGATTCGATATAGAAAATTAGTGATGGGGGCAAGAGGACTTAAGACTGACAGGTACTGCTGCAAATCTTTACCAGACTTTGCTTGGAAAGATATGCAATGAACCCCCCTCTAAAAGAGGGGGTTCATTAGGCAAAAGACAATCATTCAAAATTAAAGTTCTGATGATGATTATTAAATACAATGCTGTTACGGTGAAAATAAATTTGACAGAAACTGTTGCTTGATGTTGTTGTTGGGTTCAAGGTTTATTTAGTAAAACAAACAGAAAACGCTGCAAGGTACAAACAGTATAGATACTTTCATTAGCGAAGTGTACAGGTAGGTAGTCAACAAAAAAGTGACACTGATACAGGTACATAGTATGTCTGGCAAAAGAGGTAGTGAGACCGAGAGGTAAGCAGAGTGGGAAAAACCATAGGTGCGGCTTAAAAAAACATATACACGGAACAGAAACCTTCACAATTTAAAAGAAACGAAAATTTCTGTTTATACTTTATAATTTTTTAAAGTTGCAGGCTCAAATTGTTTTCATTTAACAAAATATTGATATTTTCAGGCTTGCTAATTCCTTTACATGAATTGGTTCTCAATTTATATTTTGAAAACTGTAATGTATTTTGTCTCTTATGTAATACTTTCTTTTACAGTCATTCAGTTTCAGCTTTAATATAAGCGTGTATTGAACCTCAGTTTATCATGGGAGTTTTCTACAACTATCAAAACCATAATGCTTTATCATGTATACATTTGAAAATATATGTTCAATCATAATTCATCTGTGACTATTAATTTTTTACTTCTATCATTGACTTATAATGCAGTTTTGAAATAGAAACAGTGGTCAAATTATCAAATAGATAGCATAATCAGGTTCAGCATCTAAAAAACCATAAACTCCGAAAGTTTCATTACTCTAGTACGAAAACTGTGTTTTTTATGATATAATTTCTACAATATGATTCGCTTTTTTACCAATTTTCTTCCAAGGCGCAAAATTTGGCGCTATGCCAATTTTGGTTTTCTCTATCTTTTCAAAATGGCTTTCTAGGTTGCTGACAAAAATTGAGTCAACTAAATACAACATTGTGTATTAGCAAACTAAGTATTGAAACAATCTGAAGAATATGTGTTTTTTTACGATGGTCCAAAAGTGCCTCATCTAGAGTATTTGCTTGTAATGTTGATATGCCACAAGTGTTTTTGGCCATATTTCATGACCAATAAATTCTTTTGTTTACTTTTTATCTCCGTGAAATTTCGTATGTGTATAGTCATTGTCTTGGACTTTGTAAATATGTCCTTTTTTGTTTCATAAGATTTAACAAATGACTTTTATATGTCCTTAAAAACAACCCGATGCACGCAATTTGTTTTGTGTCGTTATGCGCAAAATTGAAACAGCTGTAAAACTTTTATTTACCAACAGATTTTGATGAAATTTGTTGGAAATTTCATATTTTAACAAGATCTTTACAGTACAATTGGGTATATTCAAATTTGCTGGGGTAGAAAAATCACTTTGTGGTACCTATTTACAGAGAAGCTGTGGTTTAACTTTTACAGATGCTCTCAGACAGTACAAAAATCACTTAAACACTGGTACTAATCAGAAATTCTCAGGCAGGTCATTGCTAGCAAATAGGACTTTTCCCAAGACATAAAAAATCAGGTATATGAAATGGCACATTACTCCAACATACTAAGATCTGCCTCTGTCTGAAGATGCTCCCCTTTTTTTTAACTGATTGGCGTAAAAAAAAAAAGAAAATATAAAGTCAAATTATCTCCAAAGGAACCATTTTTCGCCTGACCAGGTTTTAAACCCTACACCTACAGTCATGACCCCCTACAAATTGACCATGACATTCAAAATGACCTTTTAAAATTAGTAATCTGAAAAATCAAAGCTCAGTACAATTCTATATACTTTTACTCTTTGTTCCATTCAGCTGACAGACAATGTATTTTTCAAATTCTTCTTGCATTATTTAAGCACTTCTATGCATAGACCTCTGGGACTACCAGGAAGGATGAGTCAAAATTGAAGTTTCCATTTTCTTTTAGCCATTATATTTACCCAATTCATCAATAGAGCAAAGCCACATGTCTCACATGAATTGTGGTGAATTGTCCACACAAAACTAAATGAGAGCTGAATAGTGCATTGTAATAGATGGTAGCATTACACTAATCTTATAATGCAGTTAGAGCAACAATGCCTCATCATATTCTTTTATTGTAAGAGATTCTTATAGAACATCTGGTTTCGGAGCTATGTTGGATTTTTGGGTGACAAAAAGTACCCGGTACCTTTCGATTTCTCGAGCCCTGAATTAAGGACGGATATGAATATGCTTTTACTAAAGCAAAAAGATTCTTACTATTAATACTACCAGTAACTAAATGTACAGTAATAAAACTTATTAGAACCCTTATGTATATACATGTAGTGTAAGATTTTTATATGATGATCAACTCGTTTGAACTTTAGTTATACTGTACTATTTCTAGAATAAGCTTTGAGTTTGAACGATTAATTAATTCATAATTCTTACAAGCCTAGTCATTTACGATCTCAGGCATTCATTCCATTTGGTAAACATAAAACAGAGAATATCAGCCTGTTCTTTTTTTTTGTGTGTATATTTCCCTAATATTACACCTTCACTGATTTAAGGATTAGGAAGATAAAATGACAAAACGAGAAGAAATTTTGTTCAACCAGATAAGAATGTTTCAGACACGACTGATCATCATCTGATTTAATTATCTGAATGCTATCTGACATGGTCCAAATCTATGAGTATATCATGAGCAAGGCAATGTTTTAATAATGGACAGGAGATGGAGAGTTGATATTTGTGCTTCATACCTTTAGCATCCACAATAAAACTCATTCGCCTACTGAATGGGACTGCTTACAATAAGTTTGGAATGATGTACATGTATAGTTTTTAGACTTAGGAGTTTTCAAAGTAGTGTAACTGGAAATGATTGCAATAGTACATGTATCTCTGTAGTATCTAAGAAATAGCAGAGAGTCTCTTCCTATTCTAAGGAAAGATTTAAAGAATATTCATTGTTTATCTTCCAAATAAAATAAATGCATTTATAATTTGTTTTCTTCTTGTTTTTGTTTGGATTGCAAATGTATGTTTGAGCAAAACATTTATTATGAACAAGCAATTTAATTGATTTTTTTTTTCGATTTTTTTTGTCAATCCAAAGTGCAGAAATATGAATCTTTATAAAGCCCAAGACTGCATGTTGTAAAGCTCAGCTGGCGTTGGGGGTAAAGCATCCCATCACATGCTGAGCAGTGATTATCTGATCTTAGCTCATTTTAGCTATTCAGATACATGGAGCCAATTAAGACATCTCTCATGATAAAATTGAAGCAAAATTTATTCTTTTCAGACTTCAGGCATCTGTTTCTCTCACTATTTAAATGTTTAAATGTAAATAAATTTTGGTCATTTTAAATTTTATTACAAAAAAAAAAAACCCAAACAAAACAAAAAAACTAACAAGCTAAAAAGCCTTGGTGGCAGAAAATTCATCTTTCCGAGCTATGAGTAAGGCCTCACTATGTCAAAACTTAGCAATCGATGGGTAGAAATGTGAAACATGTCTGTTGAAGGACATGATGTGAACAATAAAATAAATCTTTTTAAACTGCGTGTACCAAAAGCAGCATATCATGTCATTTAAGTTTACAGACAAGATCTTTCGTCAATTATTGGGTATTCAATGTAACTCGTGAGTGAGTGAGAAAACATGCAAAGAGCTTATTCCAAAAAGCTAATGCCACACTTGGCATAGATAAGATTTAATTGGCAAAAGCTATTGATTGTAAAGTCACCACTCACACTGTTATTGTGATCATTGACATTCATCAATAAAATTAACATCTCTTGCTTCCAAACAATCAGCATGAAAAAAACCAAGGAGAAAGAGAACTAATAAAACATTTTAATAAAAAAAATTTATTGTGGCACTTGTGTAGCAATTTCACCCTCTCTTGCCCCTTCCCTTCCCCCTTTGCAATTTCAGTACATACAGCGCACATTGTGAAATATAAACTTTTTTTTTATTTATACCTACTGTACCAAATTCGATGACCTCCGGTGAATTGCGTTTCCCTATGCGCATCGAATTGCACCAATATTGAATAGTCATGTATGGACTACCGGAAAACAATCTATCTTGACAGATTTGTTGAAAAGAAGTCAAAAGTTTTGTAACAAGCATGGGTTTTAGTAGTAAACAAAAGGCATTTTGCGTAGAAAACTATTCGTTACTCAGAAGTCCAAAGCAGGTTCAGTTGCTTTTAGGCAACAAATATGGCTTGGATAGTAGATCTAGGTCTGGCATACCGACAGCCAAGTCAATTAGAAGGTGGTATGAGCAGTTCAATGTTTCGGGTTGCTTGTCAGTTGGTCACAAACGACGCGGAATGAGCTATGCAAAGCCTGTAAGATGTGGAGAGAACATTGAGGCTGTTCTCATGTCTGTTGAAGCAACACCAAAGAAATCAGTTCGAAGAAGTGCAGAGCTTGGGATGTTCATCGAATTTTGAGACATGATTTAAAAATGAAACCATACCACGTTTCCGTTCACCAAGGACTGACCCCGGAAAATGCTTTGCAGAGAAGAACCATGTGTGCCTAGTTCTTAAGACAAGTGAGAGAGGAGGAAGACTTTTTGAGATCGGTGTGGTTCAGTGATGAAGCCCACTTTTATCTCAGTGGTACAGTGAACTCGCAGAACTACGTGCATTGGGCATCTGAGAGACCAGATGAGGTGATTGAAAGAAATCTTCATGTTACAAAGGCTACAGCGTGGGTAGCTTTGAGTGCACAGGGAGTTATTGGACCTTTTTGGTTCTGTAACTAAGACGGGCCAACGGAGACTGTTACAGCTGATCGATATATGAATGTGCTTACTCGCTTCTGGCGAGCATTGGGACGGTTCTGCGGCCATGAAGAAAGAGGTCAGCAGTGGTTCATGCAGGACGGAGCCGCTCCTCATACGGCAAGACGGGTCTTGACATGGCTTACTGACCACTTTGAAGGACGCGTCATTAGCAGATTCACCGAGAAAACATGGGCATCACACAGTCCCGATTTAAATCCCTTAAGACTTTTTTCTTTGGGGTCACCTCAAGGACCAGATGTCAGGAGAACAATTTCAAACTTTAAATGATCTCAAAAGTCTTGTCGAAGGTTTGATTAGAGCTGTCACACCCGAGCAATGTGAGGACACCATTCAACATTTTTTGCTCAGAATGCGGAGATGTGTTCAGAGAGATGGTGGCCATATTGAACAGCTTCTATAAAGTTGTCCAGATGGAAAACCGTTACATGTTTCTGTATAAAATTTTGTTACTTACTTTCCGAATGATTCTTTTGTATTTCTGTAAAAGCGTGTTGCATTACCTTTCAAGGTCATTTAGTAATTAAAGATTTTGTGGAGGTCATCGAATTTGGTACACCTTGTACTCAGGCAGTGACAAGCTTTCAAACTTGTGAGAGACTATCATAAAAAACATGGAATCAATGGCAAAATGAGTAAATTTAGGGAGATAAAGGCTAAAATATACATGTACTCACTATTTAAAAAGAAAAGAAATGACAACAGAAAAAAACTGTTATAAAATCTTCAAGTATGCTAATGTGTATGCTGAGTAATCTCTTTGTTAAATCTGAACTCAGTATGTTTTTTTTTTTAATTTTCAACCCTGACTACTTTAACAACTGCAAGATATCTCCATTGCAAATGTGGTCATTCTATCATTTGTTTGATAAGAAGTTTCATTACAGTTTGATCTCAGGCCTCAAGGCCAAGAGTAGGAAAAAAAAAAAGGAAGTTAGATCAGCAAACTAGTGGTTTAAATTTGCACTGCGCTTCACGCAACTCTCTTACACAAAGCGATCTTCACATTTATGGTATAAAACATACATTCGCTCAAATTATTGCATTATTTTGAGATTTCAATGGTAGGGTTTTAAGAAGTTTTGAAAATTATCTCAAGAGACATATTCATTTAGATTTGCTTTAATTGCGTGATAGAGAGAAAAAGATCCAATGAACCAAGCTGAGGAAGATCTAGATTTTTACTGTTCTACATGGCATTGGAAAAGAATACAGTATTCATAGTCAACAACTATTAAAAAAAAATGATTGACATCACCATTATAGCATAAAACGAATCTGAATTTAAACCATATCAAGAGTGGTGCTCACAATATTGAAATCATTTTCATTTCTTATCACACTGAAGGAGACCATAGTCTAAGTTAACATAATTTATGTTTTGCATCTGTCAATACTTGACAGACAGGAAGACATCAATTTAATGTGGCCAATTTAAAAATTTTAGAAACCCAACTTTTCTAGGATGTTTTCAGACAAGACAGATGCTGAGGAGATACTTGTGATGCTTTTAAATTGCCTTGGATATCCATCAGGTCAAATAAATACCTCAGGCACAAACAATTAGCTAAAAAGTCCCTTTACACATGACTGTGATGATATACATTAACTATGTAATGCATTTTCATAATGCAGAAAAATAAAAAGATTTGTGTAACAAACTGTTCTTTACAGAATATCAGACAAACAAACTAAGGCAAAACCAAAAAATCTGAGGCCAGTTTCTGGTTATCGTACCATTGGCAGAATGAGAGCTTCTGCTTATACACAAGCCTCCAGACTTCCCATCAGGAATGCTGAGTTAGTTGCAACTGGTTTGATGCCTCTTGCAATTTATAAGTAGGATCTGCTTACAATGCAATCACAGCAAATTGATTGGTATTCAATACATACTAATAGAAAAATATTCAGAATCTTCTCATCTGTTTCCTGAATTTCTCAAAGTGGAAATCGTCAGTTGCCTTTTCTCCTGCAGATTTTCTCTTCTTCTGTGCAGTCATTTGAGGATCTTTAAGTAAAAATAAAATGAAAGAAAAATGACAATATCAGAAACTCGCAAACTTTACTTTATTATCACCGCAAACATTTTATGTAAAATACTCATGTCTCTTATGACCTCACATGCAGATACACATTTTTATGTGTAAAAAAAAATCCTTGCTTTGGACACATAAATTGGCATTTTCATGAGTGCCTTAACAACAATGACCCAATACTTACAAGATTGTACCTTAAATAATTTGAAGATGTGACATTTGACTTTTAGATGATATCCATCCACCAAACCCATCCCCAGTAAATCTACATCAATTGAGAGAAATACTAAAATTAAAACTGAATGAAAACTACTCTATTTCTCCACCATGATTAAAATCAAATTCCAAATTTATGAAAGCATTTGTTTCATTCAGTATTCAATCTCCATTTCTCCATTTCCTCTTCTTTCAGCTTTTTCACCGCAGTTAGGGATCAAATTGTTCATGCCTTTACCTTTAAAGCCAACAGACCTTGATTGTATTTGCCTTTTATTGCTACATATAACGACCATTCTCTAACAAAATCTGATGAATTTCCATAATTTTTATCAGCATTATTTAATATATTCTCATAAATCCTGCTTACAACTTTTTTTTACTCTTGGCTGCACCAATCTTAGGGGAGAAACTATAATTCCTATAATTTTATTTCTTTGGTAGGTTGCCTAAGAAAAAGTTGTTTTAATCAAGTATTTGTCAAAATGTTTACAATTTTAACAACTGCATGCGCACACTCAAATTTATTCCAGTTACTGTCACAATGTTACTCAGGCATGCAGACTGTAATTAATTTTTAAGAATGAATAGAAGCATTGTGAGTGTCAGAAAATTAAGTTTGTACATCCCAAAGAACACAGCCACTTAGGGATCTGGAACAGCAATTTTTTTTTTAATTAAAAAATTTTTTTTTCAGGGTTATAACACATGTATTGTTACTTTATAAAACAGTGATTTCAATGGCTTAGTCTGAAATTCCATCATGATAGAACTACATTAAGTTGGATTAAATTTTCTGAAGAGACCTTCCATTTGCAAAACAGCAATGCTAGCTGGTAATGCATAAAAAATGGGGAAATAAAGTTTTCTATATTATGTACTCTATCAACTGTGTATATCATAGGGAATCGTTTGCACTGATACTTCAGATACATAACATTCCAAGTAGTGATTGATCTAGAAAGAAACATACCAAATATAACCCTTACAATTTATAAAATGGAAATCAAACTTTTTACATGGTGCAGATCTGAACATATCAACTTATAGTCAGCGTGGGATACATATAAAGGCTTTTTTACACCAACCTATGTGGCTCCCCTTAAAGCTTGTCTGATTTAACCATTTTGTTTGGAGATATATGCACACAGATACACAGCCTACAAACCTGCTGGAGTGACCTCCCTGTCAACATCACCAACCCTAACTGGTTCTGGCTTGGGTTCCTCCACTTTCTTGACAATCTTAGGCTTGTTGTCATCAATGCGGACTGAAACAGCAATAGCATAGAAAAATTTTTTTTCATGGCAGAGCCAATGAAACAAACAAAGTTAAAAAAAAATTTATGTACAAAACTTAAAACCTTCATATTTCAGTCTAGTATATTTTTCTTATCCCTAATATTAATGTGCGTCTATTTTATAAAGAAAACCTTGATTTTCTGTCTACAACTATGACCTTTAATTATGCAATTTGATAAAAAACACTTTTACTTAGTTTTGACTTTTCACTAAAATCTCCCTGAACTAAGGGTGATAATTCACTGATTTTTTAACACAATGGAGTTGAAGCAAAAACATAATCTGGGATCCAAAACGTTTGAAGACAAAAAAATTGAGAAATTATCTTGGTCTTTATGAAACAAGCATTTTAAAATTAATACTTTAAAACTATATTTAAATCCATAAAGTAATTGAAAAAGACACAATTTCCACAAAAACACTGATTACCATACTATTTTCTAGCAACCAATATAAACTTAGACTGGGTAGTGCTGCATTTTTAGAGTATATTTTGGTCTAGATTCACTGTTTATTACAATAATTGACACCCTTCGTCTCTACATTTCCCTCTAATTTTTACCCCTCTAGATTTATCATTTAAATGGCCAAATTTATCAACGACTATACTATACTATAAAGTACATTGGCTTTCTTTACAAAAAAAAAAATTATTTTTAAGACATATAATGGCTGTTACCAAAACGAAAACCTCTGTTTTCTTAACGAATTATCATAAAACAGACAGGAGACAAAACTAATTTCTCACAAAAGAAAAAAATAAATAAACTAAGGCCTGAATTGAGCAGCACTCACATCTATTGTGCTGCACGAAATTGACAGCAACATTTGTTGGCACAAATTGGGAAGGTGCATTTTCACGCTGGCGTTTTTTCTCTTCTAAGAGCTTCTGTTTAGCATCTTCTGTTAACTCAATGTTTTTGATCTTGGCACTAGAAAAAGTAGACAAAAAATAAAGGGCATTTTAAGATATGCATACAGAGAGAAGCTTTAAACAGTTTCCTTCAACAGCGTTCTAAGCCTTCATGTGCAATTATTTCAAAGAATAAATATTTGTTCTAAAAAGATCTCTTTCCGTTATTTTGATTGTGTTAACCAATGCATCATTTGTTAGACAACACATCATTTTTATTTTCTGACTAGAAAAAAATCAGTCGTTTCTGTCAATTTGTATTCTCTGACTAGAAAAAATCAGTCGTTTCGGTCAAGTCCCATTCTATTTTTTAGAAATCTAGATTTTGCTGCAGAATTCAGTTTAGTATGTATATGGGAGATGCATGTTTTACAGAGCTTTATTCTATCACAAAATTGTAGAAAGAGTCTGTACAAATGGCAGAAAAATGATCACACCTCAGAGCATACTGTGATAACAGTAATAACAACAATAAGTTTAAAAAAAATAATAATGATAAAATATAATTTTCTCCAAACCAAAAAATATTTCCACAACTGCAAAAGCTTCCACAAAAAATCCAGTCCTCTCTGTTTATATCACCCACTCTCACCTTTCACCTTAGCCAGAAATGCAGTGACTTACTCTATGCCAAGATCGATTTCTGGTATGCCAGACAGCATCTGATTGGACAACATATCTTCTGATCTCTTTTCAGATGAGTATTTCTTGAGATGCTCTGGCAGGTCATACAGAGAATCATCGTTTTTCTGTCTACACAAAAGAGAAATAAAGATCATTTGTATCCCACAAAATCGTTAAAAAGTTGATACTGTTATCATCAATCTACATTGATAAAAGATGGGAATTGCACGGACATTTAATTTCTGATCTCTCCATTGCTCTGCCAACCTAAAGAGCTTTATGACAGATACTATGTATATGCTATCTTGTGGGACTTTTCATTAAATAGTCAAGAATACTCAACAAAATGCATCAGCTACATAATTATAATAAGAATCTGAAAGAATAGAAAGCACATCATTATAGCTCAAACATAAGTTGTGGTATGTAACTCATTTTTTCAAAGCATTTGAAATTTTAAAAAATTCAATAGAACCTTGACTGAGACAATTAAGTGTAACAAAGATTTAAAATGCTGAAAAGCAAGCACATTTTTCATTGACTGAGAAAAGTTTTTAAGCTTGGTATAGTTTTCCCACTCAACTTTTCATCACCATAACCAAACAGTTGTGGCAGAGTAGACCTAAACTATTGAGTCTGAAAACTAAAACACCAAAAGCAACATTAACACTGAATGATTACAATCTATAGCCAAATTTTTAGTTTGAACATCGAAGGGGGTTCATCTCATGTGAAAGCAAGTTGATTGGTGCTAAGTAAAATGTTACGCATAAGTAATTTACTTGATAGTAGCTATTTGGGTTCACTTACTATATAAAAGAAAACCCCAGATTTTTTTCTACATGTGAACTAGCTAAAAATTTGCAGTAAAGAACAATGACTTCAAAGCTGGCATTGTTTTAAAATTAATGTTAAACATACAGGAGATGACTAAACTGCAATCGATCATCAAACTAAAACTCACTGATTTGTCTTTTCCTCCTCTTCTTTGTGGTGGCCTTTTCTCTTAGCAAGCTCCACCTCAACGTACTTTAACCTGGGAAGCACGAAAAAGGATATAAAGAAATAAACGTAAGGGAACCTCAAGATGTATGAACATACATAAATTTTTATCATAGTGTGGGTCAAAGGGATGAAGAAGAAGAAGTTTTTGTTTAGTTGAACTTGACCTACATTATCAAAAGAAACTTTATGCAGAGATGTTGGATTTAGCCAGCATTAGGACCTCAGATTGAATCTAACTTTTGTCCCAGCCTGAGATCAAATCCATGGACTCCTTATTGTCATTCCCACTCTCTACAGTGAGCTATCAATGGGCTCCTGTTCTGATCACAAAAATACTTGTTCATAAAAATCACATGCATAAACTTCTTTTTTCAAGCTTGAAAAAAAAATGATTATGTAATCTTCACCAAAAATAAGAATGAACTTAAATGATTCTAATCCTTATTCATTCATGTTAAAACTCTAGCACATATTTCTTTTTATCCTCTGATATTGATGAAAGCTCATATCATATTCAGTTTGGAAACTAAGCTCGCACTACTATTTTCAATGCATTCGTAAAGGGAAATACGATTTAATTGAAAAAAAAAAAAAGAACAAGTTCAGTCTTTACAAATCAAAAAATTTTCTTAAACAGTGATACAGGGAAGAGCTGGAAAATTCTAGGAAAATAGGTCAAACTACCTGGTATATATTATACAGTTGAGTCAAAATAATTCGAATCCGCATAGTTCAAATTCTTGAATATTTTGAAGTCGTTGAATTTCACCGAATATTTCTCTACTAAAGCTTTATTAAAAAAATATCAGTCGGTTCCAAGTTTGACACAAGGATCCAGTTAATTCGATGCGATTTTGTCGTGATTTTTTTATTCTGACATAGTGAAAGCACTTTTCCAGGCTTGTAAAACGAAGTACATGCAGTGCTATGCTCCGCGCGGCAAGTGATTCTGGTGTGTGTGTGTGTGTGTGCCCACCTACATTACAGGCAAGAGTCTGCAATAAGGCTACAAGAGAGAAAGGGGTTAGGCTCACCTCCAACCCCCTGCACACTTGTACGACATTCCTCATCTGTCATCCACATTTTTTTAAACTCTCTTTTATCTATGTATTCTGATAATTTGAATTTCGGATAATTCGGAGTCTTATTTTTATCTGAATGACTTTGCAATAAGCAGACTCAACTGTATAAATATAAAAAAAAAAACTTTGAGGAAAAAAAAAAACAGGCTTAAAAAAAGGTGGGGTTTATTGAAGGATACTACATTAAAAGCTCTCCTTAATAAATTGAAATTTAATGTCTTTAAAAAGTGAGTTACAAAAAAAAAAAAAAAAGAAAGGAGAACCTACATCTCAGCATCTTCATCTCTTCTGTTTGTCTCTGCAGCGAATGCTGTCCCTATGGCCTCTGCTGCTTCTCCTTTCAAAGGTCTGAAAATGTAAATCATTTGCATTGACAAAGAATATATTTTGAACAATAAAGTTGAGGCCAATTATTAAATTAGAGTAAGAGCACCCTACTGATAACTAAACAAACAATTAATCTTGCCTCTTTCTCTTGATAAGAATATACAACAAAAGCATTTTCTTTTATGGCAATTACATCCTTAGTTACAAAAAAGAGAAAGAGATTATTGCATGCATTAAGCATATTGAGTGGTCTGCAGTTATGCAAACATCTCAAGCACTACTCTCCATCATTTCACTGCAGAAACTACTCAAAAAACATAAGAAATGAAACTCAGAACCTGAAAATGAGCGGATATGAGTTGAATAACCAGGAGTTATAAGAAACAATCACTGAATGGTTTCTCATTTACCCAGACTACTTCACATATTATTGTGACTAGTGAGCCTCCATTTTATTTATAGAACCAAAATAGTGGAATAACAAATACACCATTACTGGTTTTTCAATGCTTTCATGTCCACAAATCCTCCTGTTGTCATTTTGAATGGGTCCGCCTGTAATGTAAAAAAATATTTTGAATCTCAATATATTTTTCAATCCCATAAAATGAGTAATGAAGCAAATACATGAAAACAAATAGCTTGTATATGAGAAACTGGACTTTAAATATAAAAAGCCTTCAGGAATTTTATGCAAAAGAATATTATACTAATTTTTTTATCTATCAACAAATATCTCTATCATTTTATCATTAGGCTGTGCTTGTATCAATAAACAAAATATTTCTAATCTTAATGAGATATTATCAAAAGATCAAATAGAATATTTTGCTATATTCTTTTAGCCCTGTAAGTCAAATTTGCACACTGATGTTTAATTTAGATTATAAATAATATCTCTTGGTATGATTCTACTAATAAGAACTGGAACATCTGAAGTAATCAAGTTTTATTTTACACATTTACACTAAGAGCGTATTGTTCTAGTTTGACTGATACTACTGAAAGACTACAAGTTTTGCCATGTTAACTTAAACTTCATAATCAAAACCAATAAAATTTTCCTTTGTTCATTTAACCTTACATCAGAAACCTCTTCAGTTTTAGGAATCTTCTTTCCCAAAGCTAGACTGGCAGCACTCACTCCCTTCTGTCTGGCTCGCATCTTTTGTAATGCTTTAAGCGCCTCCAACTTGTCTCTGTGGAGAGGGTGAAAGTGATGGATTGCTTTATTATCTTTCAACACAACATATTGTCATATAAACAATAAGAATTTAACATTACGTTTCAAAGAGACTGAATGGTATTTGTGCACTTCTGTTTTCATTGTTTTTTGTTTTTTTTTTATTTTGTAAAAGATAAATAATGTCTATATCTCTCATAAGGTGATCTATAGTTTTAAAGAAATGCTCTTAGTTACTGAGTTAGGCTAGGTTAATTTTCTGTTTTTAATAGAAGAGGAATAATCCTCTAATCCTTCATAAGTTCATTTCCTTAAAAAATGTTTCAAAAGTGTGCTTAGGGTTCAGAATATCATTTTAAATATGAAAATAAAGTTAGGAAAAAATCAGAATACTTCCTATAAATTCAGAAATTTGGAGAAGGACCAAATTCCAATAAACACAATGATTGCCACCAAATTGGAATGAATGGCAAGTCTGTTTTAAAACATGAAACCTGACATCTGAAACTCCACTCAATGCAATTTTATATTAAATTATTTTTTTTTAAAAATTTAATGGGTCTCAGGCTGATAACGTATTAAAGACTGATTTATATTCGTAATATAACAAAGTGTAGAATTAATGGAAAAGATTTAAGGTTTTATCTACTCATTATAGAATTCATTAAATGGTTTTTTTTTTTAGACGCCTATTTAAAGTTTTCAATCTAATCTAGATCTAGATTAGTCTAGAATCTAGGCCTAATTGTTGTAGTTTTGTTTTTTTTTTTTTTTTTGGTGCTCAAAATTTTTTTGTGGGTGTAACTTTTGTTATCAATAAAATTTGGGCTAACTTCGTCCCGAAACGGTTTTAGAGATAAAAACGATTAAAAAGTCTAGAGTTCCTCTAGATTTAGATATGGGCCTAGATCTAGATCTAGATTAGATCTAGATCTATCTTAGACCAGAGTCTTAGAAGTTATAAATTCATACATTATTTTGTGCTTCCTATTTAAGATCTCATAAAGATAATTTGCATCTACTCCATTTTTTTTTAGTAAGTAATGGTATTGCAAAATAAGATATTTACCGCGTATCCTCATTGTCTTCAGATCCTGAGCCGCTCTCCGAGGAATCACGTCTTTGTCGTACATTTCGTCTTCGGTGAGGTTTTGAAGTTTCAGCCATTTTAGAATAGGACGGATGTTTACATGAGCAGGTATTGATCGCAGCTCACAAAAATAATATTAAGACATTTTCTTTTTTTTATGAAACTAAAATAGTTTAAAGAATTTTAAATTCAAGATTCTTATAAATATCTTAAAATTATTTATCGAAACTTCGATTAAATTGATTTCCTTGAAATTTTCTTTTTATAGAATAATCATAATAAAAACAAAAAGGTATACTTGATCTGGAATTGACCTTATTGGCATACTACGCTCCTTATCATTCATGTTTCGCTGTCTTCTTTCAAATTACAATTATTATTTTTATTATTTTTTTTTCTTGAATTATATGAAAGTGGAAATTCTCATCAGTTTACACATGGAGAGCAGCATGTTCCAGGCCTCACAGCTTAGTCATGAAAGACCCATTTCAAAATTTCGTATTTTACCACTGATTGATGGCTACAGGTTCAACCTCACTAAAACTCTCCCTGACAAATTAAAAAAAAAAAGAAAAAGAAATTAATAAATCGGCAATCAATTAGCATATTTGGGAAAAAATAAAGCAGGGTCATTGAAGTATACCGATAATATAATTATGTTTACAGAGAGCCGGAAGTAACGGTTTCCAAGGATTGTAGAGATGGACTAGATGATATGGCTGGAGATGGAAACATAATATTCAAACCTTAAAAGGAATGAAAGAGAAACAGAGGAACGCAAAAGAAAGAAACAAAACAAAAAATCACCAGAAAAACTTAGAGTATTATTGTAAGCGTCTACAGCTGTAATCAATAACACTACAAGCTTTAAAAAGCTTTAACAAGGGACATCAGAATTGTAAGCAGGATGGTTCATTATTATTTAAGTCAGCTCCCTTTATATTTGTGAAACCTGAAGATTTAAAAAGAAATTTTCGGTATTGCTTTTAATGGTGCTAGGTTGTATTTCTGTGTCGTTATTTATTGCAGAGAGAGAGAGAGAGAGAGAGAGAGAGAGAGAGAGAGAGAGAGAGAGAGAGAGAGAGAGAGAGAGAGAGAGAGAGAGAGAGAGAGAGATAAAAGAGAAGAGAAGAGAAGAGAAGACGAAATTAGTGATCGTCCAGGGATATGGACCCGCCGTTTGGCTTAATTTAAAAAAAAAAATAATTTTATTAGGCTGTAGTTTGCCTGCTAAAGGAGCCTTTAGATTTATAGAAAACGCTTTGAAATCATGGAGGTATAAATGGAATATTTAAATAATGTAACTCCTACAAGTTTCCCTTCAATACATGGAGTAAAACAATTAAAAGATAGCAGTTCATTCTTAAAGGTTGCATGAATAGTTTAATTCATCAGCTGCTATAA
Source organism: Elysia crispata (assembly GCA_033675545.1). NCBI lineage: Eukaryota > Metazoa > Mollusca > Gastropoda > Plakobranchidae > Elysia > Elysia crispata. Next base: position 20,061 of record JAWDGP010006680.1, read on the forward strand.
AGATATTATAAAATTCCCATTGCTCTGCTCTACATGTCTTGTTCATGCCTATCAAATAATGGTTGACACGCATCAAAGATAAAATATTTTTTCATTATTTTTTTTTCAACAGTCATTGGCTTAGTCATGTTTCCTTAGGTTGAAGTTAATGAATTTTATAAAATTCAAGAAGAATATATCGGCGTACTCAATAACCCGGGTAGCAATTTCACTCGAATGGTCATAAGTTGATTATCGTTCTGATTTTGTATCCTTCTTTTTTTCCTTGTACACATATCAATATAGAATTTACCACGAAAAAAGAGAACAAAAATTAAAATGTTTAACAGTCTTTCAGAGGGTAACGGTCAGAGAAAAATTACTGGTTTAGAATGATATGATAAACAACCTAGTAAAGAGAGCCCTATTTAGGCTACCTTTTGTAAACAAATGTAAAAACGATCGAGATTTAGAATTAGATCTTCATTCTAGAAAGGAAGTTATAAAAAACCTGCGTTGTATCAAGACCTTGAATTAGATTTGAGCCTAAATCCAGATATAATTAAATTGAGAGGATGAACCGTGAAGCTTCAGATAATGCTAGATCTAATCTTAGTTAACTTCCAGTCTAAACCACAAAGTCTAAATGGATTTAAGAGCGTTTTAAATCAGTGCAAATTTTATTTTCATTCCAAATTAAGCACTTATACAATGTTCAAACTCACTATAATAAATTAAGCCTTTTTCCTAGCGCATCTCATAAACTAGGCTTGATGCACTGCAAGTAAAAGACTAAGCAAGAAAACAAAAATAAAGTTAAAACAAATGGAAGGAAAAAATAAGTTAACATTGCTGAGAGATGTGCAAATTCAAGTCATAAAAAGAAACAGAAACCTGATTAATGGAAAGACATTCTTTACGAATTAGCAACGAAGGTGTGAAAGCTTTTTTATTTTAAGAGAATTTCTTATGAACATTTTTTTCTATCTTGTTAGTGGAAAATCTAAGGTCTTATGCTTAATTTATTACTCTCTGGGTCATCAAGTTCGTTTCTGCCGAGGAATACTGAATGCGGATTAATATAAATTGAGAAAAATGAAAGAAAACAAAGGGGAAAAAACAATGTCTAGTAATTATAATCTTTTAGACTTCCAGCCAAACAATCACTTTAAAAAAGCGGAAATCTTATGAAATAGATAGGGAACGCCCTATACTTATTAATCTATTCAACGAAGGGAAAAAATCCCCGGTTTCGATTATCTTCTTTGGTACGATTGTTCAAAGATAAACAGCATGATTAATATTATCCTCAAACAAAGAGTGGTGTCCCTTTGTGGCCCGAGTGGTATAGGACGGTTACAACAATAGAGTGAAGTGGTTAGATTATTATGCTTATTATTACAGTTATCTGCGGACTTATGAAAGGAAGAAAGCCACAATGGCAAACAAACTCTGTCGGTTTAAATGTTTATCTTCCCGTGAATGCAACAATCTGTTTTTGAAGGCATTGCAACCCTTTAATTTCCGAAGATCTCCGCTAAGCAGCTAGATAAGTAAACATGCATCGATGTGAGGAAAATATAGTTACGGAGCTTTAGAAAAGCACCATTCGTATTGACTCAGAGACAAACAAACTGTAATAATGGTGTCTTTGCTTCTTATTAGTTGTTTTTAATGCAGTTACAGATTGTCGTATTGACAACAGGTGCAGAAAACTACAAAGATGCACATATGGGGCATACATTAGCTTTCTAAAAGGTCCCCATAGACAAAACATAAGAAAATATTGAATGGTTGGCTTGGAAGAAATGAAGGCAGATAAGGAAATGTAAAGCAAATATTGAATAAAGGAGCTGAATGATAAAACTTCTAATTCCTTTATCATAAGCATCTTCTTCTAATAGATGACATTATTACTGTTGTCATTGTGAATATAATGTCTGTCCGCGTAATGACAATTAAATTGATTCCGTATAATGCTTTTTTACTTACCGAGGCATGTAAAGGAAATAATCCTATTATAGCCTAGAAATGATGTTATTATGGTATAACATAATAGGTATAAAGCAATAATAGTGATCGTATAGGTAAGCAGGGTTGTGATGAGAAACAATTTCATGATGTCATCTTGGAAGGCTGACATAAAAAAATTTCTCAACCTAGCGTCATTTTATTTGATAAAATGTAAATTTTCTTGGAGTTTCTGAAACAATGTAAAATATGTTTTGATTGATTTTTTTTTTTGGTGTGGTCCGTCACCAGGAAGTAGATGTCAGATTTTTTCTTTAAGCTAAACAAAACACCGTTGAGCAGAGATGAGTGCCCAGCCTTTACACCATGACATGAGCTGCAAACCTGCAAAGCCATAGAAACTGAAAAATAAAGCATTTTTTTGTTTGTTAATACAAACGGAATCGTAACAGTAAGGCATGCATTAAGAAGGTTTCCCCCCATCTATTTATAGATCTGTTTTAAAATCTAATATAAATATAAGTTAAACCGTTGATCAGCTTCCGGTGTTCGATGGTCGTTAAGCGCTGGCGTCTAAGCTGAGGGACCTAAACAGATCAAAACACTTAATTTTACAGACACGCTAACACCAATGCTCACAGATACATAAATGAAAGTCAAAATTATAACATAAAAAGCCACACATACAGAAAATAATATTCAAGGAAAAAACTACTCGCGGTCATCTTTCTATTTCTGTCTTTTAGACAGAGATTTTCAAAAGTAACAACGGGGAATAACTCTTTGTGAAATCTTCTTCCCTATTATGGTCTTCACATGGGTATCGGTCCACGGCAAATTGACAATAAGACAGGAGGGTAGAACTTTCACTCTATAGATCTAAATGGAACTAAAGTAATTGATCGAACCACAAGCTGTGAATGTTTTATTCTACTGTTTTAGTAACAGAGCCCATACTTTCTTTATTCAAGAGTGTTTTGTGTCCTCTGTACCTCTCTCTTTCTCTCATCTTCACGACCACTACAGTGTTTACATCCAATATAATTAAAAAAAAAATTTATTTAAGACTTAGGTAGATTCAATAAAATCATAGTCTAGCTTGATATCCTTATAGTGAGTCGACGGTCGATGTTCTCTTAATAACAAAACTTTTCGTTGTCATGAAGACTGCACACACTCACTTTCTTCTTGGGACCTAGACGCCCTGGCTAATCGGACACACGTGATTACAGACAAGCAGAATCAATACCAGCAAGGAAGAAGAAATAAAAACCGAACTAAAACCAGGGGAACTTTATGTTTCCTATGATGATTTTTGGTAGTCAGCTTAATCCTTAAAATTTTATATCTGTGCAAAGCATAGTAGTTTTATCTACTTTATTAGAAAAAATAAAAGACGCTAAAGCAAGCAAGATTTGCATTGTAAATACAGCAAATTTTTGCAGTAATAGGTTGATATGTTGCAATTCATTCAGCTATCATAAAATAATACAATAATGTGAATATTTATGTCATACATAGAATATATAGTTTTGAAAGCTCGCTTCTCTTGGCATTGTGTTTCACAAGGATAAATAAATTCAACATATTATAGATCTAGTTGTTACCGTACTTTAATTATCATGTTATCCATGATAGAGGAAAAGCAATTCAGTTCTTCACAATAAATTGTATGAAGATGTCAACACAGAACTCAACAGGAGATGCTGAAAATTTAAAAAGATATTTGGGAGACATATATGTTGACTGAGTTGGAAAAATGTGTTTATAACAAGGTCCAGTTTTAAGTGTTCATCGGAATAGATTCGGAATAGAAATCCAACATTGCAAGGAGCAGAATAAGTCGAGAACAGTTTGTATTTTGATTAGCTTTACACCCCCGAAGTTTTGATGATCTAATATACAGATACCCGGGCTTCGTTTCAAGTCACTGATTAGGGGCGGGGGATGGGGGGATAGTCAAGATCTGGCGCCATCAATCTGATGGCGGGGCCAGAATCTCAATTTGATCAGTTCAATGCTCCATCACATTGTGGTGCATCTCTAGACAACAGTTTAACTGTTCTTTTCATATGGTAAGACCTGACCTTTACATTCGCAATTATTACTTTGTTGTTTCAAAAAAAATAAAAAAAGCAACAGATTAACCAGCAGCAAAGTATCTTTTTTTTATTATTAAATGTTGATACTTTGCCAGCCTGGTTTGTTCATTTTTCACGACTTAAGTCCAGTTCTCGCGATAATCGGAAATAGGGTCGGGTTTTTATTTCGTTTTCAAATATTGGCGCTTTTAATCTGTTTTAATTCTTTCAAAAAAAATTATTATCACTTGAAAGAAGTGCGAATTTTCTTATTGAATAGGTCTGAAAAGTGCTTGGTTTAGAATATCAGCATTTCTTCATACTTAGGTTGCGGCATAAGAACTACTTAACTGTGAGATTTTTGTTTAGTTTTAAGTGGTTTGAACATGAGAGTTAAAATCGAGAAATCTAAAACGAGAGACCTGATGAGAAAAATATCGGAGAGAGGGTCAAAAGGCTTGACAACCTTACAGTGTGGCTACCGGATGCTATACTTACAAAGGCCAAGGACACGAGACAAGAAAGAGGGCACGAGTGAAGAGAATGATGGCAAACATGGTTCCAACATGACTTTGAAACATTATAATGATGGTTATGTTGTTGCTTAATGATCATGATGATGACGATGAGGCTGATGATGACGATGACGATGATGATGGTGGTGGTGGTGGTGAATGTGTTGGTACTTATGCGGAAGATGATGACTATGATGATGATGATGAATTAGGGCGATAATAGATGCACATATGCCTCTTGAATAAAAGTATGGTGTGAAAACCTAGTTTCGCTCTCCACCGTTCCACATCAAAGAGCGAAATAACCACAGGGGGGCTAAAATACTTTCTTGTACATGAATGTCATCAAATGATATGATAAACTGGAACGGGAATAGCTTTCCTTTCAAGTTAATTGTAATTTTTTTCGATTCTCAGCAGGCAGAAAAAGCTGCGTTCAACTTCTGAATAATAATTATCTGCATAATAGTATGATATATACATCTGTCCTCTCGTAATCCCTTTGGAATTTGTAATCCACCTTCTCGGCATTTTCTCCAAACTCAGTCTACAAAAACTGATAGGAGAGAATGCCGGCATAGTGTGAAAATGGATGTTTCCTGCAAAGTTAGCCCAAATGAGAGCACAACAACCACAGCGCGTACTGACTTCCTGGCCATGACCCCTGAGTTATTGCCCTTCGCGGCCTAGATTCCTGTGAGTCAACTCCTCTCTGCACCGAGCAACCCTGGCGCTTGCACCCGGTGTACCGCTTTGACCCGAGCCCCTGGCCAGAAGATCCGGCCTCCGGCGCGACCGTGCCTCACTGGCGCTTTTCTGTGGGTAAGCACCGTATAACAGAGAGAACACCATCAACAGTATTAGAGCTAATATCTTGGACAAGTCGGCGGTGCCGGCGAGCCGCGGCGACAGCAATAACTTTAGCTCTCAAAACAAATTTGGTTGGCTTTTTAATTCTGTCCCGGCGGGGTTCCCATTGCCTGAGATTTTCCTCGTGGCCCACCCCTGATTCGCCGAGAGAAGGCAAGGGGGACGACTTCAGTCCACACTGTATAGTAAGCTGTAGGATCTGCGCGAATGTCCCCTGTTCACCCCAAGCTCGTCATTGAAACCAACCGTCCGCTCTCAAGCCGTGTCCTAGAGTTGCCTTTTCCATTCCGCAGGTGTAAAACATGCTCAATGGAAGACAACTCTTTGTCTGCCGACATTAATCATTCCCTCCCTTTTACAAAAGGTGCGGACCTTTAACCCCGAGTCCCCACGTACCCCAGACTCCGATACTACTCTCCCTACTTTCTCATTTATCTGAACTCCACAATATCATTCTACCTCTCCAATCCAGAGCTTGCAACTTTTTTTTTCCTGAACCAAAAAGATGTCGTCCACAAATAGCATTGCTGTCTCAGTAATTCCAAACAAGACACCCTTAGCCCCCGATTTCCCTCCCCTACTTTAGCACTCAATGTTAAAAAAAAAAAAAAAAAACTACTTTACCCTTCCCCCTCCCGTCCACCCGTTTCTCAAAGCTGAATCCCCCCCTAGTCACGGCGAGACCCGAAGGAAGAGAAGGCACTCCAAGAGTTAATAATATTTATTGAGCTTGCAGGCGCTATGATTAACTCATTTCTCTGGCTCGGCCCGATCGCGTCCGATCGCGTTTTGTGATGGAAATGCGGGCCGTTGGCGGCTGCTGCTGCCGCTGGCCGCCGCGTTGTTGTCCCTTAATCGAGTGGTTTAGGCCCGATCGGCTCGCCCTGACGCCCTGATTGGGCTGCCAGGAGCGGAGGACTGGCCTCAAGGACCGAGGTGGAGAGAGGTGGATATCATGCCTTTTCCTCATTAATAAATATCCCATCTTCCTTCACGCGGCATCATGAATTTTTCCTGTTTCATATTTAGGATTGCTTGATTGATTGAATAATTATCAAAGCGTCCACAAAAAGATGATCTTAGGCCTTAAAATTAAAAAAAAAAAAATTATATAGCGAGGTATGTCCTCATTGTGCCGAGCATAGCTATAACAGTGTAGTCCCATCATACTTGTTGGCTTCAGTCCCACACAAAGTGTTGCTATAACTCCTACACACATAAGTGTCTCTCATACAAGACTAGAACACACTAAGGGGACATTAAAGGGGACATTCTAATATATTCAGAAATACAGATTCTACGATGGTATGTGTGATAGATCAGGACCACTACGACTTTTGTCAACAGATTTCTCTTTTTACTTTTCAACCTACATCGGTTGTTTTATAAGAGAAATTATGTTTCTAAAGTTATTATTCTCTACCTCTTCCTACCTATCAACATCCTCCACCATCTACTTCAGCGTCTCCCTCCTATTGTTACATTTACTCCATGATTTGCCAAAATCTTGTCGGCTGGTAGAGGGACATCAATGAAACTTCTCCAGCCTCTATCTTTGGAGAAAATAAAATAGCAGAGCATCATATTTGGAGACAAAGCGATGAATACCAAGAGAGAAAAAAAATAGGAAAAAAGGAGGGTGCGATAGGGGACGGATAGAGAGGAAGTGAATCGGATAAAGAAATGAAAAAGGAGGGAAACTATATTCTCGCCCACAGAGATAGAAAGAAAAGAAATATACAAAGATTGAGATACAGTGAGAGAGGGAGATAGATAGAGAGAGAAAGAAAAGAGAGAGAGAAAGAGAGAGAGAGAGAGAGAGAGAGAAAGAGAGAGAGAGAGAGAGAGAGAGAGAGAGAGAGAGAGAGAGAGAGAGAGAGAGAGAGAGAGAGAGAGAGAGAGAGAGAGAGAGAGAGAGAGAGAGAGAGAGAGAGAGAGAGAGAGAGAGAGAGAGAGAGAGAGAGAGAGAGAGAGAGAGAGAGAGAGAGAGAAAGAGGCGAAAGGGAGTTGGAAAGTAAGATTAAGAGAAGGACAGAAATTGTGAGAGATGGAATCATGAATTAAAAAGAAAGTGACATGGCGTAAGCTAGGGAAAGGTGGTTGAGTTTGGAACTAGTAATCTTTATATCAAGTTGGTGCAGGTATCACAGCTCCATTTTCATCACCATAAATAACACGTTCCACGCTTGTATTCAATATTTTACCCAGAAAAAATTACGGCGTATTTCAAGTCTGAGTCCATTTATTACAATCATTATCAGACGCGCCTTGTCTTCGATGGGTACAACATTTTTAATTTGTCAGCCGCTCTTGTACCACTACATACCAGAGTGAAAAGATATGCACAGACATGCATCTTTAATCTCATACATGCTTTTTGAAAAGGAGAAAATGTGCATTCGTGGGAGTCTTCCAGCCATACTAAACAAATGTTATTCACATTGGTAATTAACAATTAAGATCCCTGGCTCACACAACGAGTTATTTTGTTCTACAACACCAAAAGTCATTTAAAACTACGGCATAAAAATAGGATACGAATCAAAAACATGTTTTGACCATTTTCATTAGGGTTTTGAGAATTACATTTTATCATCATCGAAGACTTCAAAGGGAATGTACTCTCAAACCAAATGGCGCTCAACGGTTGAGATTCTAACTAGGTTGCGGTACCTTTTGTCTATCTAACTAGCGGCATCCAATCCAACTTTTCTCGACAAGAGCTCAATGTTTTCAAATATACTCTCTAAGACTAAATTCTCTCTGCTATTCAAGCAGTCACGCGTAGCACTCTGTACCTCCTGACTTCTCCAAGCTTCGCCATAGAAAACACGGACTTTTCAGGGCCTTCATTCTCCATTAAGTTGTCTTTCATCTCGGATTAACTTCATGATGTCTTGAACCATATAAGATTATCTGTTCTTCCCCCGAGTCAAACATCCAAGCCGTGTACGGACACCGGATTAGGATTTGTTTTGAAAGAAACACTTACAAGCTGTGATTAGAGAGAGATTTTTTTTTCTTTTTTTGTCGAATAACCACTAACCTAGAAAGTTAAAGCCTAGATTTATGGAACATGGATTTAAAAAAGTTAGATTAATGACCAATCAAATGGGCGGGGGAAAATCAAAATTGGAACAAAAAAATTCTGGGTCATACATATTATATGATTCATCTTTACGCATTCAGGCACTAGTTTTATAAGTGTTCTGTAAAGATTGAATTGTCATGGCTGCTCGGTTACTACACTCATATAAATGATGAGTAATAAGAACCCTTTTATCGAAAACAAAAGTTACTGAAATAAAATTATCCATTAAAAAGATACGTTCAAACTTAATTCTACATATATTTGATATTCAAGGACTTTATGCGTATTAAACCTTAATTATGTAACATGCTAAGACCTCGATCTAACATTAATTCTAAAAAAGTTTATATGTTGGTCGGAAAAGAGGGCGACACAATCAAAGTTAAGAAGTTGAGCTGTTTAACAAATATTATAATAATTATATATATATATATATATATATATATATATATATATATATATATATATATATATATATATATATATATATATATATATATTCACAGGCTAGACTGAAGTTGTTAAGTACACGCAGCAAAAATTTGAAAGTTGTGCAACAGATCTTTCTCATTTCATCCTCACTGTATTGGATACCTCTCTTTGCATCTACTGGCAAGGTTCATAATAATAATCTTTTTCTGAACCATTTTTTAACCCACTTCATTGCTTTTCAACTGTTGAGGTTTCTCGGTGCAAACGCTATTGCGTCATGCGCTAGCAAGGTTGGACTGATTTTAACGCATTCAGACGTCCCATTCCTTATAATGCAATAAAAATAAATCTGACCTGTTGCAGTGAATCTCATCGTTCTCTTAATGTTCCAATTAACTTTGCATCCATTAAAAACTATCATAATCCATTTATGTCTGAGCTTTCAAGGATATTTGATATTAATTCTTATAATAAAAACTTAGCTTATTAATTACAACTTCAAACGTTCGTCCAGTTATTCGAGGTGCAAATGAATTTTCGGAATCCTTGTATGATCAGTAAAGGTCGCGGGGTTCGTTCAGCAAGACGACTGCATCTCAGAGTTAGTATTCGTGAGAAATCGAATGGTGGATCCAAATACTACGTTAAATTATTACAAAATATTAGTTCTCTTGTCAGTTAGAATGATAATTATGTCACAAAGACGTTTGTATGTAATGAGTGATGATACGCTTGGTTTGTTTGAGTATTTGTTTGATGCAGACGGTCCACAAGGTGTTGATCCACCGCGTAGAAGGTACTAGCGGAAAATACTCAACGTTGAAATGATTGAAAAAAAAATATTTTAAAAAATGTGTAAATAAAAACAAAAAAATGATATTCTTCATTATTGACGGAAATTATTTTGATATAATTATCTGTTTCATGACTACCTAGAATACTCCTTCATCGAAAAAGCATTTTAAGTCTAGATCAAGATAGACTTAGGCGTGTCTTTCCTATAGAAGTGTGATTCCGGAAACTCTAGCATACAGTTGCTTCCTACCAGTTCTACCATAAAAATGTTAGTGCGTCCAGTTAGGTTATATAAAATTCCAATTTGATTCTAGATTTTGTCGTTCCCTGGTTCACGCATCTAGTTGACTTTTACACGAATAATAGTAATAGAATACCCTTTTATAAAACCATGGCGTCGAATACTAAAATGGTCTTGACCTCCCTTGACGGTGGCCGGATTTAAAAGATACGTAGTAGCTACTTTAGAAACTTGGTTGCCATGCCAAAGGCATTTGCTTGCGATTAACGAAAAGTTTATATGAAGGCGGCTATATAATGATTATTACTGTGAGCTTAACTTTTCATCCGCACTTGATAGTTACAATGCTTCGAATTAAAAGTTAGCTACTGAAGCCAAATCGCATAAATACGGAAAGTTTGAATTTCCGTCCAATTTATTGATTTTGGAAGTCTTCTTACACCCCAAACACAAAGATTTATCTGGGTTCAAGAATCTCCTCTTTCCAAAATCATCGAAACTGGTGCGTCATCGCCATTTCGAATGCTAATTTCTCTTTTAACGATGTTGCCATCACTAAAAATAACTGGGGGGGGAGAGAGAGAGAGAGAGAGAGAGAGAGAGAGAGAGAGAGAGAGAGAGAGAGAGAGAGAGAGAGAGAGAGAGAGAGAGAGAGAGAGAGAGAGAGAGAGAGAGAGAGAGAGAGAGAGAGAGAGAGAGAGAGAGAGAGAGAGAGAGAGAGAGAGAGAGAGAGAGAGAGAGAGAGAGAGAGAGAGAGAGAGAGAGAGAGAGAGAGAGAGAGAGAGAGAGAGAGAGAGAGAGAGAGGCGGAGGAAAAACAGCATAGTTTCACCATTGTCACTCATTCCGTAGCTTCGAGGGCTAGTCCGAAAAGTTCGCCCTAAAATAAGACACAGAGATTTTATGCCTCAGTGGACCTTAATTTCGTGGGCTCAGTTAGCTATTCTTTTTTGTACCGGCGCCCTCCTTTTATTTCTACAAACACATTCGCACAAACGAAACAAATAAAAAAAGAATAAAACTATTTTTAAAGTTTTGCCTTCTCATCAGCCTTTGATAAACTTAGCGAGATGATATTAAGGGCAATCACTCTGGATCGATATTAAAATACATGAAGCACGCACGGTCAGCCTCATTAATTTTTCAAATTCGCTTCTTGGTTTTCATTCCCTATCAAGCTCTGCTCTATAACTTGAAAAAGTAAAATTCACATTTTGTGGAAGAATGCGCTCTGCACTCTTTCCTGCGCCGCTTCCAAAAAAATTCTAAATAAAAATGATTAAAAACTAAAACACAAACAAACAAACAAACAAACAAACAAACAAAAACCTCACAGAATTCGATACAAGGGCAATAAAAATATTTATTATGTCGCGCACACGTGAAGCAGATTCTTAGAAAAAATTATCCTAAAATAAAGAAATACTTCCAGGCTGCATTCAGATGTTTGTTAAATAATTTTATCGCTGAAAGAAAGTAATGACTCTAGACACCACATCCAAAATGTGTGAAAAGAAACCGCCAAAAATCAATGTTTCCTTTTGATAAAAGCGTTTATCAGTTGTACTCAGGAATTTCTAGCACAAAGCAAAGCCTTCGTCGAGTCAATCAAACTGGTACGAATCTTCTTTTTCATTGGCTATGACAAAAAAATATAGGACAATGTTTTTTTTTATAATTCTGTAATAATAACTTATAATTAATAACCTCGGCAATAGCAAAGAGATAAATGAAACTTCAACAATAAAAGGAGTATTATAACATTATTTTTATTCTTTATACTTCTAGTTATCCCGAGGCTTTTATAGTTTTAAGGTTGCTATTCACTAAAAACATAATGACTCGTTTCTAATTCGAACGCATTAATTCAATATGTCATCTTCTTGAATGGTTGCCCATGCCATAAAAGTAAAAGGTGTCGAGTGCAATAATACCGTGTCACTTGACACATCGCCTGTATTTCTTACATAAATTTAGCAGGATAAAGCTACGGATTTAGCAATGAAATTCTAAAAGATCTAATCTAAGAATTTAGGTTTTTCAGCAAAAAAAAAAAAACCCTCCTATTTAAAGGCGATTCTGTATTTTTGAAACCTTAACGTTTCCCTACCTACATTTATTTTTACAAAAAGCAATTCGATGTAGGCTTATAACGGATAAAAGAGGAAAATAGAGGGGTGACATAGAATTGCGCCCATCTCGTGGCCATTTCAGACAACAGAAACCTTCTGACTATAATCATGTCTTTGTCATCATTCTGAAGTCTCTCCTAATGTCTTTGCAGCCTGGAAGCTTCTGTCCCATCTGATCTTTACCATCTGATATCTTCTGGTTATGTCGAATTAAAATCTTTTCGACATGTCTTACCATCTGAGATACTCTTGTCAACGACCCTGTCATCTAAAGTCTTCTTGTCAATTCTTTGTCATCCGAGATTCTCTAGTCTGTTTTTACAATCTGAAGTCTTCTCGCCATACCTGTACAAATTGAGGTCTTCTCGCCATGTCTATATTCTGAGATCTTCTCGCCATGTCTGTATAATGTGAGGTCTTCTCGCCATGTCTTGACAATCTGAGGTCTGATTACCATGTATTTACAATCTGAGGTCTTCTCGCCATGTCTCTACTATCTGCTGTTTTCTGGGCATGTCTGTACAATCTGAGTTCTACTCGGCATGTCTTTACAATCAGTTTATGAGGTCATCTCGCCATGTCTCTACTATCTGATGTTTTCTGGGCATGTCTGTACAATCTGAGGTCTACTCAGCATGTCTTTACAATCTGGGGTCTACTCGCCATGTCTTTTCAATCTGAGGTCTTCTCACCATGTCTTTACAATCTGAGGTTTACTCGCATGTCTTTACAATCTGAGGTCTTCTCACCATATCTTTACAATCTGAGGTCTACTCGCCATGTCTTTACAATCTGAGGTCTTCTCACCACGTCCTTACATTCTGAGGTCTACTCGCCATGTATTTACGATCTGAGGTCTACTCGCCATGTCTTTACAATCTGAGGTCTTCTCACCATGTCTTTACAATTTGAGGTTTACTCGCCATGTCTTTACAATCTGAGGTCTGCTTGACATATTTTTACAATCTGATGTTTTTGGGGCATGCCCTTGCCATCTGATTTTCTCCTGAGCATGTACTTGCCGTATGAGGTCTTTTAGTCATCTGATGTCTTCTGGTTATGTCCTTACTGATTTATTTTGATCATGTCCTTACCATTTGAGATCTCCAGTTATGCTCTTGCCATCTAATATTTTTGTGTATTTATTTTTTGCAATTGTTAATCTTCCGGTCATATTGTGCCACACAAGATTTTTTGCCATGTCTATGCCATTTTAGATCGTCTGATCTCATTTTTGCCATCTTGTTAAATCTTCGGTATATGAAACCATCCAGCTCGTCTTTAATTGTCAGGAATTAATATCCACCAACAAATACCTGGACAATTGTCGGTTAATATTGTCAGAGTATTTATCCCTCGAGAGAACTTGTGGGGTTAAATGTCAAGCATATTAGCAATTATTGCACACTTCATCTTCGATTCGCCCTTATTGCTATTCATGTATCATTATTTTTCATACATAACTTTATTCTAGGATAACATGGGGCGAAAAAGTGATTGTTGAATGCAACTTGGATTGTTGTGATTGGTTTGCCTTTTTAGTATTTGGAAGATTCATTGTATTATTTGGAATTTTTCCGATTGTGCCTGGCAGGCGTTCAGCATTGACCCTCGTGCTGTAGCTGCTGCTTATCGCGATATATTTTAATGTACTTCATAGCAAGGACCTGTTTCGATCCTGTACTTTGCCTTGCTCTGAAAAGGGATAAAAGTCGAAATGACCTGTAATCATAACAAAAATTTCGAAAAAAGAATAATACCTGGAAATATTGGCCATGAAGAATTTGCTTTTGTAACACTATGACAGGTACGAAAAATGGCTTTAATTTAAGAAAAACCGCGTTGAGAAATAATATGAAAAAGAGAAGTCGCTTTCCTTGTTATTGAACAAAGAAAATAGAGGGGTTAAAACTCAAAGACTGTCGGTGCATCTGTGCACCGATTATTCCCTGAGAGATGCGTAACAGGTCGATTCTGTTAATTGATTGGTTGATTTGGCCTTATTCTGAACTGTTGTCCGTTTTTTTTTTTTTTTTTTTTTTTTTTAAAGACAACTCTTTTCTCCCTTCCCTACGTCAACTTTGGAAAGGTATGTTTCAAACTCACGGCGGGTGATCTTTTATGATTGTTGAAAATTAGAGCGTGCGCCATACCATACGGTCTCCGACGTACTCCAGTTCAAAGGTCATAGGTCGTCTGCCAACTGTTTCCATTTGCTGAGTTCGTTCTCAAGTTCTTTTTTTTTAATTATTGTTTTTTAATCACGTCTGATGTAATCCATGAATGGTAAGCATCCAGGGCGTCATTTTTTGACAGCAGAAATCATAGTCTGCTCTCTCTCTCTCTCTCTCTCTCTCTCTCTCTCTCTCTCTCTCTCTCTCTCTCTCTCTCTCTCTCTCTCTCTCTCTCTCTCTCTCTCTCTCTCTCTCTCTCTCTCTCTCTCCCTTTCTTTCTAAATATGTGTACCAAGAACCAGTCCTCGTCACCCTTGATGACACCTCTTAACTGGCAATATGTCTGCCAGTCTATTATACGTTTGTAATTTATCTGGCATTCTATGCCGCCAACAGAATCTGCCGCCCCCTGCCGAACCCTGCCATTGTAACTAATCTGTATAGCGGCCTCTCTTACGCATCGGCGGAAAGTGACTTTATTGATATCTCATTTTGATGAAGTTGAAGACTGAAAAAACTGAGTGGGCCTTTTTTGTTCCTTCGCGACGTCTTCAGAAAGCACAAGTTGTACTGCACTGACTACTAGCCATTTCAATAGGGTTGAAAAATGTCGCACGGTGCGCTTATTCAATAAGGCGAGCCGATCAGAAAATGTCCACACAATGGGAGAAAACACTCAGGTAAAGACAACTCCACTGCTCTAGCTGTGGCTATTGGGTGCTGCTCTCTTAGCGTAGAAACAAAAATGTTTTCTTCCGTCTTTTCTATTCTGCTGGCCTCCTCGCAATATGTTATTTACCCTGTTTTTCTTTAGTCCATCTAGCCCTTTTTTGTGTCTGAAAGATTCATGCCAGGAGGAAGAATGGACTTTTTGTCACCAATGTGAACTTCCTGACAAGTGCCTATGGTTAAAGGTTTGGTCATATGAGTGCAAGGGGAAAAAAAATTCAAGCAGAGTATTAACACTTGTCTTTTGCTTGCCGTGCGCAAAGTAAGGAAAAAAGATTGCTGAAGATAAGTTCTAGATCTAATTGTTAAGTGAATGTATGACTCTGAACCTAGTCCTTTACTCTTAAAGCCATGTTTAAAAACTAGCATAGCATATTACATCTATGTCTTAAATGCTTAACCTAAACAAAATTATCAATTACTAGTACTTTCCAACACTAATTAAGTCAATAGCACAAACAGGAACAACAATAAAACAATAACAACATTGCAAAATTTTCTACTACTGCTAATATTACACCTCTTTCTCAATGACTTCTTTACTCGAAAACATTAACTACTACATTTTTACCTATACTGTTTCTACTACTACTACTACTACTACTACTACTACTACTACTACTACTACTACTACTACTACTACTACTACTACTACTACTACTACTACTACTACTACAACTACAACTACTACTACTACTACTACTACTACTACTACTACTACTACTACTACTACTACTACAACTACAACTACTACTACTGCTATTACTACTACTACTACCACTACTAATTACTACTACTACAATCACTATTGCTACTTCTACTACTACTACTACTACTACTACTACTACTACTACTACTACTACTACTACTACTACTACCACTACTACAAAAACTACTACTACTGCTGCTGCTGCTGCTGCTGTTGCTGCTACTTCTACTACTACCACAACCACTATGACTAATACTGATACTGCTTTTGCTACTACTACTACTACTACTACTACTACTACTACTACTACTACTACTACTACTACTACTACTACTACTACTACTACTACTACTACTACTACTACTACTACTACTACTAGCACTTCTCCTTCTCTCTCTCTCTCTCTCACACTCTCTCTCTCTCTCACACTCTCTCTTCCTTCGTCCATCGTAACGTTTTTGTTCGATTGCATCCTTTGTGCGTGTTCCTATTCAGCATACAAAGCGTTATTTCATGCATATAACATAAACGTAGGGCCTATTTAAAACAACCTGCGTTCTTTTTTCCACATTGATACACAAACACATAAACTCATACCAAGTAACCCTTACCTTGTCAGATAATAAACCTGCATAGACATCTCACTCACTCTCTCTCTCTTTCTCTCTCTCTCTCTCTCTCTCTCTCTCTCTCTCTCTCTCTCTCTCTCCATATTTCTCGCTCTATCCTTATCTCTATATGCCCAAGAAATTCAGAATTCATTTTAGGTATCTTAATCTTTCTCTTTATTTCTCTCTCTCTCTCTCTCTCTCTCTCTCTCTCTCTCTCTCTCTCTCTCTCTCTCTCTCTCTATATATATATATATATATATCTATCTATATATCTCCATTTCTATTATTTCCTGTTTCTCTATTGCTCTTCTCGCTTTCCTTTTCCTCCTTCCACTCCCTTTAATAGTAACTGGCTTTTTCTCCACTCTCTCTCTCTCTCTTTCTCTCTTTCTCTCTCTCTCTCTCTCTCTCTCTCTCTCTCTCTCTCTCTCTCTCTCTCTCTCTCTCTCTCTCTCTCTCTCTTTCTCTCTTTCGCTCTTGCTCGTGCTCATCAGTAGTCAACTTTTTTACATTGCTATCTTTGTCTTTTCTATCGCTCTCTCATCTTTTTACTCGTTCTACATTTTGTCGCTCTTTGTATCTATGCAAGCATAATTCCCCATTCAAATGAACAACACGGGAAGACATCAAAGAAAGCAAACTTCATCACGATAAAAAATGTATATGCTCCCGAGCCAAGCAATGAACAGCTTTAGAGTGTAAAGTACAATGAGACATTTAAATTCTCATGAAAATATCACGCCAAAAAGACAAACTTTTATTATAAATGAAGAAGAGATTTGAGGAAAAAAAGTAAACCAAATCTGGGCGCTTCTCTTTTCTTCACGCAGTTCTCATCTGGTTTATCTCTCCACCGAGACCCTGAATATGTGATGCTGATGGGATCCACTGTAGATACATTGTGGAGCACAATTTGGTGTGGTGAAAAACTGATGCTCGTTTGAAAAAATCAGAGTGAGATGCTTTTTCTTTTCTTTTTTTTTTAAAGAAAACTTCATGAATTTCATCCTTTTACTTAGGGCCTTCACTGGTGATAAATCAAGGGCTAAAATAATTTTTTTTTTTAATGTGTACACAAAATAAAAGAATATTCATATACAAATTCGGTGTTGTGTCTTTATATACACGTCCTTAAGTGTGGCAGAACAGCAGCTGAAACAATAACCTCGGGTGCGTCATTGTGTGTTGCACGTGAAGCTATGAATGGTCTAGATATATTTATTCCTTAAGTCATGGGTTAGCGAGGAGTTCCAAGATTTGCCATTTCTTAAAAGTGGCTCGTGAAGCGAGAGGTGTGTTGCAACAAAATACAATGAATTTTCCAGAATATTTTATAGTTTAAATCTATATTTTTCTTCAGTTTGTATCGATCACATTAGAGACTGGTATTGGCTAGATTTAACAATTAGTAAACTTCTTTACTGTAAATGAAGTGGTTATGCAGGAGATAGCGTAGAAAGATATTAAAGCTGCCTTTTATAATAAAGATAACAATATCGTTCAACTATTTTGTTTTTATTATTGTCAAATTTCAGTCACACCTCTACTGGTTCCCTTTTCATAATCGCGCCTTAAAACCCATCTCAGGTAATTCTTGTCCTTTGTACCCAGATATACGTTAGACTAGGCCCAATACAAGGAGTAAAAAGCAGCAGCAATAAGAACAGCACCACCAGTGGCAACAATAAAAACAACAACAACAGCAGCAGCAGCAACAACAGAAACAGCTGCTGCAACAACAAAAGCAAAACCAGCACACCAACAACAATAAGAAGAAAGAAAAACTGAAAAAAAAAAACAACAAAAAAGGAAAAATCAAAATAAAAATATCAAAATAAAACAAGCTTATCTGGTTACAATAGCCGTTATTGTTCTCTAGTCTTACCTTCTTAGGCGTTGGTTTTGGTGAATGCATTGGTATGCACGATTCTTGCTCTAACAGATAGTCACAATAAATGAGAATGATGCAGGTAAAAGAAGAAGAAGAAGAAAAAGAAGAAGGAGAGAGAGAGAGAGAGAGAGAGAGAGAGAGAGAGAGAGAGAGAGAGAGAGGAAGAGAGATAGATAGATAGATAGATAGATAGATAGATCGATAGATATATATATATATAGATAGATAGATAGATAGATAGATAGATAGATAGATAGAGAGAGAGAGACAGAGAGAGATAGAGAGACAGAGACAGAGAGAAAGAAATAGAGAGACAGAAAAAGACGTATAAAGTTTATGGATACAATACAGTTTATTTCAGCTGAAGACGCCTGGCAGGATGTTTATTGTGATACACTTCAAAAGACGTCCATTTCGATAGTGGTGTGCAAAAATACGGAAGAGCACGGTATGAAAAATAACTGTCAACATTCATAAAACAGAAACAAGCCATTACACTTTTGACTGCGTTACAGAATTATTATTCTATGGACTAAAATTTTTAAACTTTCGCCACATCATAATTTTGTGCAACGGGTTACTCAAACACTTTAATCTTATTCACCTTAGGATCTTTCAAACGTAGCCGCGAATAGTTTCAGTAACTTTTACAAAATTCACCCCAAGAGTTGTTTTTTTTTTTTGCTTGTGTGTGTTTTTTTTCTTTTTTTTTTATTGAAGAACCTAATCAAAGGGTGCCCTTGGCAATTCAAAACCATGAGATTGTGTTTAATACTTAATTATAATGGCAAAAATAACTTTGAGAAACCATCCATTCTATAATGGTCCAAAGTTCGCTTTGGATTTTGTTTAAAAAAAAAAAACAGCAAACAAACAAACAAACAAAAAAAAAAAAAAGGAAACCCAAACAAACAAACAAAAAAAAAAAAAAAGGAAACCCAAACAAACAAACAAAAAAAAAAGTTTTAGAGAAAGAAAGTCGACCAGCGGGCATAAAGGATGCACCTCCGGCTCCAAATCTCCAGGGAGATCCTGGATTTAAATTTTCCTATCTACGATGCTATATCCGTATAGGACGTTAAGAGATTCCTAAAGATTTTAAGCCTAGTTATTATGGATTAATTCAGGATGCTATCGACAAAGTGGAATTTATGTAACTTATTATATGTTAATTGCAGATTTCTATTGGTATCTGGTAGTAATAAAGGGTCCAACTGAAGCACTTCTTCGAAATTTCCAAGTGAACGGTTGAGAAAATTGAAAATTCTTGGCTCGGTTACTTCAAAAAGTTCGTAAACAGAAATGGCATCTCAACCCATTTCTGAACATCAAACATTAGTTGGACAGGACCCATTACAGCAATAATCCGCTTACAGAATTTACCTTGATCAGTGACATTATTATGTTTCCCACAAATCTCAAGACTTGCTTTCTGGCCTCTGCCACTCAACCACTGCTGCCTCCATGCTATCGAAAAAGAGAAAATTATAAGCTAGAATTTGAGTGAGCTCTGATATTTACATTTTTTGATTATCTTGTTCATCTTTGATCTTGATCTCAACGATTGTTAAGATAGGTAGACAGATAGATAGATAGAGAGAGAGAGGGGAGAGAGAGAGAGAGAGAGAGAGAGAGAGAGAGAGAGAGAGAGAGAGAGAGAGAGAGAGAGAGAGAGAGAGAGAGAGAGAGAGAGAGAGAGAGAGAGAAAGATATTTTAAAAATACAAGTTACTAGGTTAAAAGTGGACCCACCAGAGGTATCCACACATGATATCATCAAGACACTCTGAGAAATTTTGCACGATTCTTGTTTTAACAGTGTCACAAAAATGGGAATAAATACAGAGAGAGAGAGAGAGAGAGAGAGAGAGAGAGAGAGAGAGAGAGAGAGAGAGAGAGAGAGAGAGAGAGAGAGAGAGAGAGAGAGAGAGAGAGAGAGGTGGGGGGATGAAAGAGAGACAGGCGGTCAGACAGAGAGACACCAAGAGAACATGTACGAGAGAGAGAGAGTGCGAGAAAGAGAGAAACAGAGAGAAAGAGAGCATGCTGGAGAGCTTCACGGTGCTCCAGACTTGCTGTATCCACGGCCCAGTGACCACACCAGATCATTTCAGTGCACGGCAAAGAGGCCTGGAGAGCGGTGCACCCTGACAACCCGGTAAGACTAAGTGTATCTCTTTGTTATTGTTACCAGGAGGTACAACCCTTTTTTTTTCCTTTCCTCTTACCCTTTCTTTTTATTATCTTAGAAACTTACGGAACGCTATACAATTTAGAAGTATCAGAATTCAGAACAGAACCTTTTTATGTAAAAAAGAAAAAGCAATAATGGTTTTTATGAATATATAACTATATTATGTTTAATCAGATTTGGTTTGACTGGTTATTAGCTCCATGGTAGATGGAAAGATCTTACTTGTCCGGAATATTTTCCAGGCTTTGAAGTGTGCCGTAAGGATATATTTAATACTGTTATAGATGTGGAGAACCATCAGCTGTTAGTTCGCTGTAATAATATTGCCACATTAACATTGAACCTTTTAATTAGGACGTTTTAAAGAAAATGGGTCATTGCATCATTTGTATTATTTTTCTGCTGGGGATCTCTCCAACTTTGTCCCTTCTTGTAAAGAAGTGGAGGACCTCAGATGATGAAAATGAGAATAACAATGATATCAGAATGGTGACAACGACGACCATGATGACGATGAGGAGGATGATGATCGTGGTGAAAAGGAGAAGAGAATAATGAAGAAGAGAAGATTCTAATGTAAAGTAGATAGAGAAACGAACCGAAAATGAAACCAGAATCGAAATAATTAAAAGTGCTTAAAAACATCGTGTTCCTTTTTGTTTGTGGTGATGTAGGTCTAGTAAAGGTTTAAAACTGTGAAATTAGAGAAACCGATGATTTCTGAAATTATGATACGTTGAAAACCTGAAAACGAAAGCGTATTGATTCACGATGTCGGACTGGCATTAGCAAAGAAAAGCCAAAATGTTTAAGCCAAACATAGATCAAAGTATTTAATATACTGATCTCAAAATGAATTTCGACTCGTGCTAAGAAGATCAATGATTCAGTCTTATAGCCATAAGAAAATTGACAGATATGTAGAGGAACACTAAGTTCAGGCAGTTAAAAAGAATTTTGCCAGACCCAGCTACTTGACTAATGGAAGCATCCATCACAACCGGAAACCAAGCGTTGAGTCGTCTGCCGTCACGCGACTGCCGAAACTGACCGGTTTTCCCTCCGGTCGTAAAAAGGGGCGCAAACTGGAGCAGACGTGCCCCAAACTCCATGCCATGCCCACGGAGACAATTTCCGGCTGAATCGATGGCCGCTTCACGCCGAGTTGCCTCCTCTTAGTCTCGCAGTCACTAACGGCGGAACTCGATCTTAGTGTAAAAGCGCATGCGCATTGAAGATGTTGCAGTTTTCTCCTCCCCATCGAAAACCCCAGGCCCAGACCTTTTTGGTCTCGCTCCTACCATGAATCTCAGAGCGAAGTGCCCAATTTCCGTTTCCTAATCATTCTTTTCACACTCGGAGAGAGCTGGAAGAGTTTCCGAGTGGTTGTCGAGGTAAGAGCTTCGGCTATTCCCGCAGGGGTGGGTATCGAAAAGGTCCTGTTGTTCAATTACAACGAGCACTCATAGGGAGCTTTCAGGTGGCGTTCTGTCTGCTTACAACGTGAAATCATGAAAACCATTTTGAAGCAAATTTTGCTCTATTTCATGTTAAATAAGTTTTCAGAAAGGTTTTGTGATACTTTCCAATCTATCTGACATCAGATGGTTTTCTTTTCTCTTTTTTTTTCTTATTTCCTTTTAATACGTAACGGTAGGAAGTATAGAAAGAGTGCAACTGAATCCCTTTCCTTCAAACATTTCTTGTACTCGCAAAATAGTTTTTATTTAAAAAAAAATCAAGAAAACGAATCTCCACTTATTTATGCAACTCTTGAAATTTTTTTACCTGAAGAATAATAATGATAATAATAATAATAATAATAATAATAATAATAATAATAATAATAATAATAATAATAATAATAATAATAATAACAACAACAACAACAACAACAACAACAACAACAACAATAATAATCAATATCAATAACGAACAAGATAGCCCATTCAAATAAACTGGTGGGGAAGATAGCTACATTGAAGAAAAAGAAATTCTACAAGAATAAGAAAATCATCCCCTCTAGAATCATAGATTAAAAATGTAGAAAACCTTGAAATTTTGCAACACTTCATATAAAATTTCATTATATTATGTAGTCAAAAAGACATTTTTTTCTGTGATAAATAGAGGAAAGATAACAGGCAGAAAAGTAAACCGGATCTGAGAGCAATTCTTTCCGCAACTCTCTAATGGCCTCTCCAATGAACCTGATTCCTGGCCTCTCCAATGAACCTGATTCCTGGCCTCTCCAATGAACCTGATTCCTGGCCTCTCCAATGAACCTGATTCCTGGCCTCTCCAATGAACCTGATTCCTGGCCCCTCCAATGAACCTGATTCCTGGCCCCTCCAATGAACCTGATTCCTGGCCCCTCCAATGAACCTGATTCCTGGCCTCTCTAATGAATCTATTCCTGGCCTCTCCAATGAACCTGATTCCTGGCCTCTCAAATGAACCTGATTCCCTGGCCTCTCCAATGAACCTGATTCCTCACCTCCACAATGAACCTGATTCCCTGGCCTCTCCAATAAATCTAATTTCTGGCCTCTCCAATGAACCTGATTCCTGACCTCCACAATGAACCTGATTCCCTGGCCTCTCCAATAAATCTAATTCCTGGCCTCTCCAATGAACCTGATTCCTGGCCTCTCCAATGAACCTGATTCCTGGCCTCTCCAATGAACCTGATTCCTGGCCTCTCCAATGAACCTGATTCCTGGCCTCTCCATTGAACCTAATTCCTGGCCTCCCCAATGAACCTGATTCCCTGACCTCTCCAATGAACCTGATTCCCTGACCTCTCCAACAAATCTAATTCCTGGCCTCTCCAATGAACCTGATTCCTGGCCTCTCCAATGAACCTGATTCCCGGCCTCTCCAATGAACCTATTCCTGGCCTCTCCAATGAACCTGATTCCCGGCCTCTCCAATGAACCTATTCCTGGCCTCTCCAATGAACCTGATTCCTGGCCTCTCCAATGAACCTGATTCCTGGCCTCTCCAATGAACCTGATTCCTGGCCTCTCCAATGAACCTGATTCCTCACCTCTCCAATGAACCTGATTCCTGGCCTCTCCAATGAACCTGATTCCTCACCTCTCCAATGAACCTGATTCTTGGCCCCTCCAATGAACCTGATTCCCTGGCCTCTTCAATGAACCTGATTCCCTGGCCTCTTCAATGAACCTGATTCCCTGGCCTCTTCAATGAACCTGATTCCCTGGCCTCTTCAATGAACCTGATTCCCTGGCCTCTTCAATGAACCTGATTCCTGGCCTCTCCAATGAACCTGATTCCTCACCTCTCCAATGAACTTGATTCCTGGCCTCTTCAATGAACCTGATTCCTCACCTCTCCAATGAACCTGATTCCTCACCTCTCCAATGAACCTGATTCCTGGCCTCTCCAATGAACCTGATTCCTGGCCTCTCCAATGAACCTGATTCCTCACCTCTCCAATGAACCTGATTCCTCACCTCTCCAATGAACTTGATTCCTGGCCTCTTCAATGAACCTGATTCCTCACCTCTCCAATGAACCTGATTCCTCACCTCTCCAATGAACCTGATTCCTGGCCTCTCCAATGAACCTGATTCCTCACCTCTCCAATGAACCTGATTCCTCACCTCTTCAATGAACCTGATTCCCTGGCCTCTTCAATGAACCTGATTCCCTGGCCTCTCCAATGAACCTAATTCCTGGCCTCTCCAATGAACCTAATTCCTGGCCTCTTCAATGAACCTGATTCCTGGCCTCTCCAATGAACCTGATTCCTGGCCTCTCCAATGAACCTGATTCCTGGCCTCTCCAATGAACCTGATTCCTGGCCTCTCCAATGAACCTGATTCCTGGCCTCTCCAATGAACCTGATTCCTGGCCTCTCCAATGAACCTGATTCCTGGCCTCTCCAATGAACCTGATTCCTGGCCTCTCCAATGAACCTGATTCCTGGCCTCTCCAATGAACCTGATTCCTAGATCCTGACATCTTCTTCACTGGTCTCTCCGCATGTGCTCAAGGACGGTATAATTATTTAGATTTTAGATCTTAAACATGCAGAGTTCAACATCGTCTCATTTACAAAGAACAGCACATTAAAATGAAATCTATATAACATACAATTGAAAAAAGCATAAAATAATAAGAACATGATTTTAAATTATACCTCGCTAGGTGGTGGAACAAATGCTTTTTAGTTACTTTCTTATTGTGTCTCTCAGTTGCTATAGTAGGCTGTTCCAGGTTTTCGGCGTGGCAGCACAGAAAGGTATTTTGTATTAGCTTTTATTTTTCTATATTCAGAAGTTTTTCCTACTCCTTTATGGTCAGTTAAAAAAAAGAAGGGAGGGAGGGGAGGAATTAGAAACATATCTAGCCGAAGTGCTCTTAAGTAATAAATAACATAACATCGATGCCTTATACTTAATGCGTGATTTTACTATTAACCAGTGAAGCTGATGTTGAAAAGAGCAGTTTTACACGACCCCCTTTTACACTTTAAATATTCAAATTTATAACCTTATGAAGTTTAACAAAAATTCGGATTATAATTTTTCTATTCTTCCACTGGCTGAAAGGTATGCAATTTTTTTATAGGAGTTCTGTTGAGTCTGTGAAATTTTTTGTTCAATCACGAAAGGTGTTCAAGTCCTTCCAGGTCCAGCAAATCTAAGTTGAAATAGATTAGCTCTACTTAAACACAGACTTTGGTCAGTGATCATGAGATAGATTTAATTATTTAACTTCTCCATCTTTTACATAAAGCAGTTGGTGGCGCATGTTTAAAGGACGGAAGAAAACTTGTCATTTATCACTTAGTTATCAGGATTATTTTTTTTTCCTTCTTTTTTCCAGTTTCTGTATGGACTGGTTATTGAGTTCGATTAATGATGATAGTAGAATGACAGGTTCATAGATGGATAGATAGATAGATAGATAGGTAGAACTTAGAAGATAGATAAATAAAGTGATAGAAAGATAAAGAAAGAGAGAAAGAACAGAGATAAAGAAAGAGAGATAGAAAGAGATAAAGGTAGATAGATTGGCAGACAAAGAGAGAGAGAGAACGAGAAAAAAAGAGAGAGAGAGAGAGAGAGAGAGAGAGAGAGAGAGAGAGAGAGAGAGAGAGAGAGAGAGAGAGAGAGAGAGAGAGAGAGAGAGAGAGAGAGAGAGAGAGAGAGAGAGAGAGAGAGAGAGAGAGAGAGAGAGAGAGAGAGAGGAAAAGCGAAGAATAGATCTCAACTGAATCAAACATGAATTTAACAACAATGAAAGCACAATCATTTAAAAACTGAAACCTTCCGTGCCGTGTGCATAGCGTATAAGCCTGAGCACAATGAGGCGTGTATTGACATGATGTAAACAACGGCAATTACAAGTGTAACCGGAATAAATAGCCGATCAAATGAAAACGAATGAACAATTTGTCTTGAAATATTGATTCCCATTGTTTCTCAAATTTTCAAAGATCAATTACCAAAAAGCCTATTTGCCAACAGCAGTTGCCACGGCTGGGCGATTACCAAAGCTGCCCCGTTTAAAAATAAAACGCTTAGCATCGACTCCGAATTTTTATTGAGCTGGCAAGCTGGTTAAGAGAGAGATTGAAAGGTTGAGCGGAGACGGACAAAACCAAGACTTTGCAATATTGATAAGTCTCCGCTGGAGGAAACTTTGGTCAGAACGACAGCAGCGACAGGGCTACAGCTCGAACGGTGGTAATGAGGCAGCAAAGGCTCCTTGTTTGTTTATTAGCTGCGACAAAGACCACAGCAGCTGTCGGGTGCTGACCCAGTCGTGCTTCCCTCAAACATAATAGAGTCCTTAGAAACAGCTATGGGTTCATCGTTCAATCTCTGAGGCTGTAGAAAGATTTGTCCATAAAACATAAACATGTTACAGCCATGTTGATCCTCTTAGGTTTATACGTATGTAGTTTTATTGCTGGTGGTGTGCTGTTGTTGTTGTTGTTGTTGTTGTTGTTGTTGTTGTTGTTATTGTTGTGTATGTTGGTGGTGGTAGTGTAGTGAAGATAAAGTTTGTGGTAGTAGTAGTAGTAGTAGTAGTAGTAGTAGTAGTAGTAGTAGTAGTAGTAGTAGTAGTAGTAGTAGTAGTAGTAGTAGTAGTAGTAGTAGTAGTACTAGAAGTAGCAGCAGTAGTAGTAGTAGTAGTAGTAGTAGTAGTTGTAGTAGTAGTAGTAGTAGTAGTAGTTGTAGTAGTAGTAGTGGTTGTAGTAGTAGTAGTAGTAGTAGTAGTAGTAGTAGTAGTAGTAGTAGTAGTAGTAGTAGTAGTAGTAGTAGTAGTAGTGGTAGTAGTAGTAGTAGTAATAGTGGGGATGGTGTTGGTGATGGCGTCAATGTTGATACTTTACAGTGCCTCTACTATTATTGATATTGAACTTTTAGTAGCTGGAGTAAACAAAATCAAAATATGTTAAACGTAACAAATGTGCCTCAGAAAAAAATGCAAAATATTTCTCTCATAAAAACTAAGTGCTTCACACATTTCACTATTAGTCAAAACTTCCAGGGTATTTTTTGTGTCTTTGAATTAGCTCCTCTCAAGGTACAGCAGAGACATTCACTCAAAAACGCACCACTGGGGAGAACAAGGATAAACAGAACCATCAGTTTTGTCATTTACAACTTTACCCTATTCTGGTTGAGAAAATTTTCTTTTATTCTCGCTTTGTCTCTCAGCTTATATTTTATTACATGTATTTCACACAACACATACATACACACTCTACAAACATGGAGCTATGAATAACTAACTGGAGACCAAGTTTCTTCAAAGAGGTGAAGACCAACTAGAACAGCCAATATGGCGCTGGTTCTAGGGCAGCACAGCCTATTGCTCAGTCGCTGTGCGAGCCAGATTATATTTCCCTAGATTTTTAAAGCTGCGCAAACTTAGCCTCTTGTTTCGATGTGCACATGTGAACATGATCGATTCTAAAAAAAACCCAACCTAAATCAAGGCTTGTATTCAATTAGATTTAAATCTAGGTCTAAGTCGATTAAACATGAGAATTAAAACGAGTTAAAAAAGAATAAAGAGAACATTATTAAGCAGAGAACTTGGTAGATATAAATAGACTGAAACTCTACATTTCTTACTTGGTCAAGAATCGTTGGGATCGGGTGATTTAAAAGTTGTGGCTACAACAAAGACATTATAACATTCCACGAAGACAGTCCCCCTTCTTCATTATTATTATTATTATTATTATTATTATTATTATTATTATTATTATTATTATTATTATTATTATTATTATTATTATTATTATTATTATTATTATTATTATTATTATTATTATTATTATTATTATTGTTGTTGTTGTTGTTATTATTATTACTATTATATATGTATTCACACCCACGACGCATGATTCCCCATTCAAAAGAACAGGTGAGAAAGAAAACTACATTGAAGAAATGCAAACTTTACATTGATAACAAATTTCACTCCGTTAGAGCCATACAACTTCATGAATACAAGCAAACTTTAAAACAATGACATATCTGCTCCAGAGCTGTTACATCTACATGAACGAAAAGTAAACTTTAAACCAATAACAGATATATCTCCTCCAGAGCCATACAATTATAATATGGAGAATAAAAAAGTTTCACAACAATAATATATTTATTTATTTCAGATAAACTGCATGTTTATCTTACCGAAACTTTAGAAAGAGCGCGCTAAGCTGTTACCAGATATTACGATGACGCTTTTGGCCTTACGCTGAAGGGCTGGAGACCAAATTTCATTTTATGTCTAATTTTTCCATGATTTTTTTTAACTCGATGAAATTAAAAAAAAAAAAAGAAAAATATTTTCTCTGCATATATAATTAAAAATAATATCAATTTGTATCAAAAGAATTACCCGATTATAATTTTTGAAAACAATGAGAACAGTCTTTTAAATTATAATGAAAAGAAATTTGGTAACGAAAATTGATAAATTAAATACAATGGAAATAAAATGAACGTTAAAGAGCATTATCTAGCCTAAATCATAATTTTTCTTTAATTTTTTTTTTTTTTGGTATCACATGGGATGCTGATCTTGACATATCAAAGTTCAGTAAACTTCATTACTGTACATTGAAGAGATAGCTGAGAAGGACATCAGAGTTGTCTTTTATAGTGTACAAAAAGTCATGAGTGCCCATTTAAATGAACAGGTGAGAAAGACATCTACATTAAGATATGCAAACTTCAAAAAAATAACAGACAAAATATCTCACAGCTTCGCTAAAGAAAAACAAACTTTACAACAATGAACAGATGGCCCGGGGAAGACAACTACTATAAAGGAAAGCAAATTTTACAACAAAAAAAATATATCTTTTCCAAAACCATGAGACTACATTAAAGAAAAGGAAACTTTATAGTAATTTTGGATTCACACACACACACACACACACTCATATATATATATATATATATATATATATATATATATATATATTATAAAAGGCAACTTTGATTTCTTTGTCCGCTATCTCCTCCTAAACCACTCAACGCACAGTAATGAAGTTAACTGATTTATGATCTGCCAAGTTCAGTGTGTGTCGCGGTGAAAAAAAATGTTAAAAAGTTTTGCAAATAAGCTAAAAAATGCCTTTGCAAATTCATTATATTTTTTTTATTGTAACCAATTCCTCAATTTAAATTGCCAAATTCGCTATAAGGAACCAAATAACATATAAAACAATGTTTTCAGCGTTTTCGAATTTTTTATTTAGATAACTCTTTTAAAACAATCTATCATTATTTTTTAAACATAAATATATTGTAAAAACGTGTTGGTTTTTTTTAAAGTGGTGAAAAACTAAAAGAAAATTAAATTTAACAAACTTTGGCCTCTTGCAGGTTAAGACAAAAGCGTCATAATTATTATGTTTTTACTTTCGGTCTGAAAGGGAGTAAAAGCATAGCACTCTTTTTCTCTCAATGGCTTGCCTAGATGAAGCAGAAAGATTTCAAAGCTCTGAGATTAATATTGGTTGCAAGATTTCATCATTTGTTTTTGTTTAAACGCAATATTTATGTAGAATGATCCACACATTGAATTTTCTCAGATCTAGATTAGATTAAGTATTTTTTCGAAATATGAATCAGAAAAGGAAAGTAAGTAAGCTTAGTAGGATTTATATAGTAGATCTAGATCTAGATCTATACAAATCTGGACCAGAATTTAGATCTAATCGCGCTAATCTGAGGACTTTTCAATTCTAGATCTAGACATGGATCTAATCGTAGTCAGAATCTGGATATCACCATTTAGAATTAGAGGTATAATAATAATATATTAAAACATAGAATCGAAATCAGTGTAACCTGAAGGACTTTCCAGTCAATTTTCGAAGTAAAAATCTAGATCTAGATTTGAATCAAATTTGGATTTAGATCAGTCCTCAGTCAAAATATAGATCTAGGTCTTAATTAATATGCCTGAGTCTAGATCTAGATCTATAAATCTTTTCACTATCCATAGCAAAAAATGTTTCGAAAAGCAAACTTTTAAGTACGGTTACTAGATTCTAGACAGATCTAGAGCTACTTGATTGTGAACGTTTTTTTTTTTTTTTTGCGTGTTTTTCTTTTCTTTCTCAAAATATTTTGAAATATTTTTGGATGCATAACTTTATATTACTCCTTTTGACAAAATTATCAAAATCTGTTGCGATTTTCCTTTGTGTAAAAAATTTTGAAAATCAAGACAGGATTTTCCTTAACAATTGATTTTTGCTACTCTTTGGCCACAAGTGTTTCGAAATCTACACTTATTTTTTATTACTACAAATTTTATGTAGAGACCTAGATCCAGACAAAATTTTCTAAGGCCTTTAGATTTTTTATGCTCTTTTGAGACAAATTTCTTCAATAGAACTGTCATCGATATTATTGTTTACTTTCGCGCGCTCTTTCTCTCAGTCTCTCTGGCTTGCCTATCAATTTTTATCTAGAAGGATCTAAACATTGAATTCTATAACATTTGTAACACTCCATCGCAACAATATGTTTTAATAAGCAAAATTTTTATTGTGATTACTAAATCTACAACTTGATTGTGAAAGTTTTTTTTTTTGTTTCTGTTTTCTTTCTCGAGACATTTTGGATGGAATGTTTTTATTACTCCTTTCAACAAATATATCTTTATATGAAAATGGACTTTCCATTACAGTGTGAACATTTTAAAAAAATGAAGACGGTATTTTCTACAACAATTGATTTTTAATACTCTTTGGCTACAAATGTATGGAAAACTTCACATTTTTTTTTACTAAATTTATGTAGATTCAGGCAAAACTTTCTAAGGCCTTTACTTTTTTTTTCTGTATCTACTGGGCTCTGGGGGAGATATAACTGTTATTTGTGGTTCACTTTTCTTTAATACGGTAGTTTCGAACATATTACACTGTATCCTCTGTTTTATCACTGTTGTACCCAAATTTATCAGTTTATGTAGCTGTATGGCTTTTGAGAGTTATCATAGTAAAGTTTTTTTATGTAGTTGTATACCTCCAGATGAGATCTATCTATTATTGTCGTGGTTCACTTTTCTTCAATATAGTAATCTTCCTTACCTATTCACTTTCCTTCAGTGTAGTTGTATGATTTCCGAAGATACAAGTCTGTTATATTTGTGAACGTTGCAATTACCTCTTCTTCAGTGTATAATTTGTCTTCCTAACCTGTTCATTGGAACGGGTAATCATGCTTGTGTGTGTGTATGTATATATATATATATATACACACACACAAGCATGATTACCCATTCAAATGAACAGGAAAACTCTGGACCACTCATAGTACCGTTTAAATATAAATGGAACTTTGAGACATTGGAATTCTTTCCCGTTGTCATGAAGACACTTTAAATAAAGAAGAGATCACAAGCAAAAGGTAAACCAATTTTGGGCGCAATCTTTGCAGCCGCCCTCTCTTCAGTTTATCTAGCTCTCCACCATGAACACAATGTAGTGCTGATGACCCATTACAGATACAAAGTAGTTCTCGAACTGATGTGGTGAAAAAGTGCTTTCAGATGCAAAGTAAAAACATGAAAATGCTCAAACAATATTACAAAGAAAAAAAATTTAAGGTCCCTGATTTTTAAAAATTGATTTGGATACCCTGGATTACCAAAGCTTATAATTATTCTAGATCTAGTCACAGTTTGTATAATCATAATCATACAAGGGAAATTCAGAGTGGCAAATTAATAAAATACCCTAACTTGGAAGTTTCTACGACTCCACATTAACAATTAGTGGATCTGGTCGATATCTGAGATATAAAGCAGTGTAGAAGTAATATATACAGTTCTTTGCTCTACCGACTGAGTCAGAAATTTATGCAGACCTCTGCCAGCTTCGAAAAAAAAATCATATTCAAAACCGTCGCCTTGCACAGACATGTCGTAAAATTAAAGTACTCAAATTGGTTTGTGGATTTGGAAGAAACTTTGTCTATGGTAGAGAAGTATGGGTAACAATTGAATCCCGTGAGAAAGAGCTCGACGACACACCTTTAGTGCAAGCCTACAATTGTTTTTTTTTTGCGGCGGTTTTTTTATTCAGTCTTATATTCTTCTTCTTCTTCTTCTTCTTCTTCTTCTTCTTCTTCTTCTTCTTCTTCTTCTTCTTCTTCTTCTTCTTCTTCTTCTTCTTCTTCTTCTTCTTCTTCTTCTTCTTCTTCTTCTTCTTCTTCTTCTTCTTGTACTTCTTCTTCTTGTTCTTCTTGTTCTTGTTCTTGTTCTTGTTCTTCTTGTTCTTGTTCTTGTTCTTCTTGTTCTTCTTGTTCTTCTTGTTCTTCTTGTTCTTGTTCTTGTTCTTGTTCTTGTTCTTGTTCTTGTTCTTGTTCTTGTTCTTGATCTTGTTCTTGTTCTTGTTCTTCTTCTTCTTCTTGATAAAAATATTATTATTATTATTATTATTATTATTATTATTATTATTATTATTATTATTATTATTATTATTATTATTATATTTATTATTAGCTTTAGTGTTACTATAGATGGTATTTAGATAGGTGTACTATTCAACGCCTAAACCTGATCTCTCTTATAGCGTGTATTTTGTACTGTTTTCTAAATATAGACCTGATAACTGCCTGAGGTTTGCTTTACGTTTTCCTACTCATTCTCTTGACTCAGCATTGACTTGAACTAAATATCTTAAAGTTATGTCATCATAATTTTGTAAACTTACTTTTCACTGGTAAAATTAAAAGGTCATTTTCTTGCAGTAAAAAGCAAGTGCATAAAAACACAAAAAGAAACACTAGTAACTCTTCACACACACACACACACGTACACATCTTTCCA
The DNA here is from genome assembly GCA_033675545.1 of Elysia crispata. Taxonomy (NCBI): domain Eukaryota; kingdom Metazoa; phylum Mollusca; class Gastropoda; family Plakobranchidae; genus Elysia; species Elysia crispata. The sequence goes on from JAWDGP010006680.1 coordinate 52,822, forward strand.
TTTGCAGGATTAACTACGAAAGCTCATGAGCTGCTACTTTCGCTTTCGCTTTGCAAATTGTCGGCCACAGCAGATTAATTTGTCAAGGGAAGTAGTTTCAATACATTCATTGAATAAAGTAGCGTTAATGAAGCGTCAATTTTTAATTTGCGAGCAGAACCCACTTAAAACCTCTTGGTCGGTGCTTTTAGATTTAAAGCATTAAAATGCAAAACTGGAAAACCTTAAAGAGTCCATGAAAAATTCCTGAATTAAAATTTGAATATGCCGGTTTTTCTCTGTTTCTGTGTTTTGTTTAACTTTCTCAAAGCCTGTCTGGCATTGTTCATTACAAGGAATGCCCGATGGTGCAGCAAAGATACAACTATAAAGGCGGACGCTGAGTATCGAGGTCTGAATAAATAAACGATGTAATAACAATTACTATTGTGCATTTTTCAAATTGGGGCTAATTCTTTTTGCAAGCATCAGACACATCAGTTAAGTACAATATTCGATTTTTCTTGTTGCGTTAATAAGCCCATAAATCTTGAAAATGGTTTTGGTTAACAAAATCTAAAATGATTATAATTGAAATTGCATTTCATTCAAACCTGATCTTGCGAAGGGAAGTAACTGCTTCTTGATCAATTAAATTCGAGTTAATAGGAAAATTTAATCCCAAGGGAAGCGAATACATTGATGAATAATTGATTATATCGCGAATTGTTTTAGTTTACACCGTTTCTTGATAGCAATCATGCAAATGCTCACTGCTTTCCAATTTGCACAAATATTTCATTACAAAACACCCAAAGCTGGTTGCTGTCCTTTCTTTTATCATTCTCTGCACACACAGATAGACAAAGACGTGATACTCTTATTATCTATCAAAGTATGTGCGTTTTTAAAAGTCACCAAATAACACTAACTCTATCTTTTATCTGTTACCCGTCGTTTTATCTTTGCAATCGTTAAATCTCTTACCCTTGTCTTGCAGCTAATTAGCAAATAAATTATATCCCATTAATTAAAATTGAGTCGAAGTGAAGAGAAAAAAGATACAATAAAAAGAAAAAAGAAAAAGTGGCGACAGCCAATCCTCAAGTCAAAAATGGTCCAATTTGTTCTTCAAAAAACAAAACAAAACAAAACGGAAGTGATATCCTGAGGCATCCTCACGGCACCCGTCGAAGGGCGGCGGAGGAAAGAACAAGACAGTAGCGGCGTCCCATAATTCCTTCACCTTGACACCCGGATGTGGGCGAGCAGCCATGTTTTACGACACTGCCACCCTGTTTGCAGGACGTCAATGTAATTATAAGGCGGGTGGAACCACGCCCTAGAATTTGTCATGTCACGGAGATCTTTCCAGAAACGGGACAAAATGAGCAGCCCGGTGTGGGATAATTGTGGTAGGGAGAGATTGGGTTGAAGAAAAGAATCTGAGAGTGAGAGAGGAAAAAATCGACGATCTTAAAGCGAATTGTATAGTTCGATATATAATCAGAAGGAGAGGGTGAAATTAAAAAAAATATCTAAAAAAGAGAACGCGGGGAAGCAAAAAGAAAGAATGAGGAAAAAGATAGTCGAAACATTTAAATACTTCTTTGGACATCAGGCAGGTATAGAAGCAGTCTTAAATAAAAAAAAAAAATAAACTGTGAAATATAAACGTTCAGATGAAGGAAAAGAGATTTAATCTGAAACTTGTAATAAGGGTACATATTCAGAAAAACAGAAAATAGAGAGAAGGGCGAGGAAATATAGAAAAAGAAGGAAATAAAGTGACTAGGTGAAACATATAATGGGGTTAGAGGAGAGGGGAAAAAAGCACTACATCCTGCGAGCTGGCGAGAGATGGAGAAACTGCCAAGCAAAAATAAAGCGCCGCTGTAAAAGATTAAGTTTCACAAATTCTCCATAAAAACGCCGGAGGTCATTGCGCACCGAAACATTAATTTTTTCGCCTCCAGCAAAAGCGAAAAGTGTTAGATAAAATCTGAAGACAAAAGCTGCAGCTCGCGCCGATGTTTTGTCGAGTGGTTCGTGACTGGTGACTATGACAAGGTAATAACTATGCCGTCGACCCTACGCCGTGCGCCCTGCACGCTCCGAGACTGGTCCAAGAGCTCTGACTTTAATCCCACTTCACTCTCGCTTTCAAGGAGTGGATAGAGGTCTCTCTCACTCAGTAATCTGTGTGATTATTGAGGCCAAAATAAAGGCAAAATCCAAGAAGAAAAATGTTGAACAGGATTGAATGTGCTGCTAGATCGGTCAATTTGTAAGTCATTTTTTTTTTCTTTTTCTTTTGTATTTTTACACTAAAACCACCATCCAACGTTTTCACAAATATATATATATTAAGGACTACCCTATAAGCCTTTAATTTTAGCCGGCGAAATGATCTCTAACTTGTTCTTTTTTTTTTCCGCTTTCAAAACCAAACTGACCAAGAAAATACAAAACAACAAAATAATAAAAAAAAAATCTGATAGGCAGTTTGCAGTTGTGCAGAGTTATGTTTGAACGTATAAGGCCGTATATCTGAATATCTATCAGTCCATCTGACCCTCTATGTATGTATCTATCTATTTGTCTGTCACTCTGTCTATCTTTCTGTAATTAGTGTATGTATCCCTCTATCTATTCATCTATCGGACCATCTAACCATCCATCTATCTATCTTTTTATCTATCTGTCTATCTGTCTATGTATCTATCTATCTAACTATTTATCTATCTAACAATCTAACTATTATCTTACTTGTTTCCCATTATTTCATGTATTTGCTTTTCCATCTATATACCTATTAACTAATCTATTTATCTGCCTCTCTTTAACTCTACATTATTTTCTTTTTCTAAATTCTAAGTATCTATCTGTTTATCTATTTATCTATCTATCTACCTAACTACAAACCTAATTATCTATCTATCTATCTGTATGTCTATAAAACTCTCTACACTACTATATTTATATCCATCCATTTGTCTTTTTGTTATGTATCGCTTTCTCGAATTATTAACCTATAATAAATCTAACTTTCTATGTGAGTGGTTTATCCAAATAGAAAGCAAAAACACCACATTTGAAGGATAACTTGATAATTATAAATGATCCAAAAGGACGCGTGTGTGTCTATAAATAGTGTAATACAAGGTCTAAAAGGAAATAGACACACAACTTTACAAATTACGGCACTAAAAAGAAATAACTAAACTATTATCAAAGCGAAATGTTTTAATGTTGAATTGATAATAGTTTTCTTATATCTTTTTTGTCCCGTAATTATAAAGTTGTGTGCCTATTCGAGTGGTTATCAATGTTTTGTCTTGCCCTTCTCTTTCTCTCCTTCCACCACTATCATGTTTGTGCGGGTTGATCTCTCCTTCCACCACTATCATGTTTGTGCGGGTTGATCTCTCCTTCCACCACTATCTTGTTTGTGCGGGTTGATCTCTCCTTCCACCACTATCTTGTTTGTGCGGGTTTATCTCTCCTTCCACCACTATCTTGTTTGTGTGGGTTTATCTCTCCTTCCACCACTATCTTGTTTGTGTGGGTTTATCTCTCCTTCCACCACTATCTTGTTTGTGTGGGTTTATCTCTCCTTCCACCACTATCTTGTTTGTGTGGGTTTATCTCTCCTTCCACCACTATCATGTTTGTGCGGGTTGATCTCTTACTCCCCTAACACCTTATCTGTCTCCTCTTGTGTTAGTTGATTTGGTACAAGAATACGATCAACTTCATGGTGTCAAACACAAATTTGATACAATAAATACACGCGATTTTTCTACTTTTCCCCCCTCTTCCACCATCTTCGCACTCTTCCTCATCTACAACTCGTTTCTCGACAGCCTCTAGCCTCTCACAACAACATGGCGGGAAACGTCGGAAAACGCTCCATTTAGAGACTCATCTATAATTCTCCTTACCAACTCTCCACGGACGAGTGATGATAGCTATGAATGAAACAAGCGGCGATCAATCATGCGTTCACAGGACCTGGACAATAGGAACCAAACACTTTCTCCATTGTTTTCTCCCTTGTCTAGCATCGCTTAACCTTGCTTGTTCTATGGTGTTCCGTGCTGGCCTGTTATGGGTGTGCGCCATTCTAGAAGGGGGAGGAGTGTGGTGGGAAAAAGACATTTTTTTTCCCTCTTAACAACAGAAACATTGCATTTTCACAGCTCTGTCAAACTTTGAAGGGTACTAGTAAAAAATTAATGTCAATGCAACACAATGCTCATGTAAGTGGAAACGAATCGTCCGCTGATCGTAGGCAAAGTGTGGTTGATCAAACAGTTATGGTCACATTGCAAAAGTGTTATAAAGATATTAAAACTTCATAGTCCAGTAGTGCTATTTCCCGATCGACTAAAGTCAGCCTGTCTCTTAAATATGATGCGAATATAATGAAATGGTACATCGGACCTTAAACATCGTTCTTAAATACCATAACATTATGAGGATCGCTCTGTGGCTAAACTAAGTGACTGGTCTTGTCTGGGCAAGGCGATGTATGCCGCACCGAGTTGTGGGTTCGATCATAGTCCATACCATGTGTTTTTTTTTATTCTGTTTTCACGACTCCCGTCTTATTTGTCGGTCCCGAGTGAGATCTAGGTTTGCGCTTGCTTTTTCCATCCTTTATTCATATTCATGGTCAAGTCGGTAGGGCGCTTGACTGCCAATCCAGAGGTCCCGAGTTCCATTCACACTCCGGGCCCAAAAGTTTTTCAGCTCCCCTATCCACCCAGCACTAAATGGGTTGCTGGTCTCTTCAGACTCGGTGGAAGTAAAAGCCAAACTACCTCCCAATGTCGTATGACAAGAACACTCAGAACACTGCCTCTGGTTCCCTTTCGCTCGGATCGAGTTCGGGATTCACTTAACACTTTACTTTGTGTATTTTAAGAATTATATTCGGTTTTCGGTCGTGATATTAAAAACATGAGCTTGAAATTTCGAACTTTGTAGAATAATACACTTTTTTCGAAGAAATGCTAAAGATGTATTTTGCATTATACACCATTTTTTTTTTTTGTTATTATTTCAGCATCCCATTCGACGCACATCAATTTTTCAAAATCTATCTCCACCCGCCTCGACCTAGGCCTCACCTCAAGATTGTAATATGTTCGGTAAACAGAAGATTTGGAATTGCATTGGAGAAAAGTTATAAATATAAAAATATTATTGAGGTAATAATGTTTCACGTACACCCAAAGTGCAGATCAAAATAGACAGAAGATATCATGTTACAGAACGATGATTTTGAAAATACCCGAAATCGATTGCGTCCTTTCCAGCCTTCGATAAAAAGGTCCCACTTATTTATAACAATAAAGGTTGATAATCACTGTAAATATAAATAATAAAAAAAAGATAAATTATATTATGACTGAACAACATAAAGATGTTCATTGATTGAATTTCGCCATGGATAATAATAATAATGTATCATTAATGACAACATTATCGTATGAATAACTCATTTAAAGGTCACCAACACATGTGTATTATTTGTCTGAATCCCTATTATTCAGATCACTGTCAGACCAACTGGCTCGTCATTTGCAAGCTAGAACAACAAAAACTTTTTACCTGCCTATTTGATAGAGGGTGCATCTTGCATAGTCCATTGCCTCACCTACTTTACAACCCCCCCCCCCCCAACACACACACACATACACATCTCTACATATGTATATATATATATATATATATATATATATATATATATATATATATATATATCTAGCTGCCTTAAAAAATACCAATCCCTTTACTTCATAAGGCTGAAAGATGGATCAAGCTTCATTGGGAATTATGTTAGCATAACAATCAGTCAATCTACCAGATTAATGTTCATTCCATTTCACGTAAGTATATATTTGCTTCAGAGTTATATTCTGGAAATGTGTCACTTCTCGCAGTAATAATATGAACACCATAGAAAATGTCATTCGCTTGGCACTGACTCTGATGAGTCAATGTTACTTCTAAGGTGGAGCATCGCAAATGCTTTCCATTCTCCAGGGGAAGATGGATCTAGCTTTTGGATCTGGCTGGTCAAGCATGTAAAAGTCATAAAATATTCACACACTTGACCCTCTAGTGCAGATCGAGACTGGCTCACTTTGACATTGCTTTGGCTGCTAGTACTTTGCATCCAGTGAATATGTGAGAGTATGCAGTCTTAACTAGATAGAGAGGTCCAAACGTGGTGGATTGTTGAAAAAGTAACTATGTTCACATATGGACGATTGTGCATCCGTTTGGATTAAAAAGGCATATTAATGGCTCGAAGTAAGTAGTAATCTCGATTTTAGCATTGTAGCAGTGTAATAACCATCGGACATATGTGATTGTGTTCTCTAACTCTTACTGTAACAGCTGCTGCTGCACTGAATCCATAACTCTCTTCTTACTCAAAGGCTAACCTTTTACCCATAAATCCTTTAAGAATTCCAATAACACTGTCAGCAAATTTAACAAATTTTATCTCTTATGGTAAATGACATAGTCACACACGGAAGGAAAAAAAAGCATTATAAACGTAGTTTCACTTTTCAAGTTTTTTTCATCCCTAAAACATTAAACCCTGGTTTCTTAGTTTTGAAGAAAACACACAACACACAAATGGAAAAAACTCCTTTCATAAAGGAGTTCTTTAATCTTGTAAGTCTATTGACATCACACACACAATAAGAGTTATGATATGAGGTCTTTTCGCACACATCTCACGACCATGGGTTTATAGAAGTAAGTTTACATTCCAAACTAACAAATTATTAAAAAAAAATATTGAAAAAGCTAAACATTCGAAGATATCAAGAACGTTTACATTAGTCTTATTTTATCAATATTCAAATTTGTTATGGCGCCACACAAGTTGGTGGTTAAAGTGCTTGATTGATAACCAGGAGGTCATGGGTTCGACCCTTAAAACTATGGTCATTCAATTGGGTTCTTGATTCCACTTATAAGAATATCCCTTGCTTTAACGGAAGGCTGCTGTCTCTTTATTGGCCTGTGCTGGAAACACAGAGCTCGTAAGTAGCCATCTACGAACTGCTTCTCAAGAGAGGTATGATAACTGGAGTTTAAGAGTTACATAATATTGATCAATATTTTTTTGAGACCTGATTTCAAGTTCGAATATTCTAAGATCAGATTAGCACAAAAAAGCTTTTTCTTTTTTGCCTGTAAGCTGACTTCAGATAATAAATCCAAAGTGATCATATTGAAAGCATTGACCCTAAAGAAAAAAGCAGTTTGGAACTTAGTAAGTAACACATAAGCTCCCAATCGAGGGCATCGAGTCTTTTACCCGTACCAGTTAGCTTATTCTATAAAACTCTAATATATATATATAAACCCTTTTTAACAGACTTGGCTAGCCGATAAACACCATCGCCTGAGATACATTACAGGTCATAAAGTTTATCATTCTCTTTTCATTTCAAAATCCCTTTCGGGAATATTGGTATTTTTCCCCTTCCGGAAATGCCGGAATTAAAAAAAAAAAAGGAGGGGAAGAGGGTGGCCCTCTGTATGGGAAATAACTTTTGTCCGAGCGCATGTCAGAATTAACAATTACTGTTGTGTAGTAAACAAATTGAGTTATGACAACACTCCAAGCTCACTGGGTCCATATTACTAGGGCAGACAAAATTACTGTAATATCAGCTATTCTGACGTGGGACCACATGAACATCACAGTGCGAAAAGAGGAGGTTAACATTTACTATTGTCTGTCCTGGAGGTAACCGGGCAAAGCTGAGTATCGAACACCTAGGTATTTCCTGGAACTGATTTTAACACAGTGTAAAGCTCACCTAGTTATACATATTGCTCGCTCTCAACTCTATCCACCGCTTTCAAAATTAAGGCGTCTCGAAAGACATCAGTGAGGTTACCGTGAAAAGTTCAAGCTGCGGAGATTTTCATTGTGATTTATGACGCAAGTTAAGCCCACAGGAAAAACAATATGGATTTAAGTTGATGTTTGACTCAGTTAAAATGTTTGAAAATTTAATACCAGAGATTTTTGAAAGTAAAATGTTGCTTTCGTTTTACGTTATATCTTGTGCAAACATATCCAGTACAAACGTCTATGAAAGCCAAAGACTGCCTCTACAAAATGAAAGGAGTAAAAAATTATAAATTTAATTTAAACGTTTTATCTCATCTCTATTGAGATTTTCTTCGAGGAAGGCCAGAGTGAGGATATTAGGCGGGCCGTGAAACGGATAAAGGTGCCGACTTCATGAATCTTCGGACTGGCTATGAATGTCAATTGTTACGGATTAACTATCTCCAGTCTTCTAGTTATATTCTATGTTGAGTGCTGTTTCTTAAATGTTATCATTCCTAACAAAATCCCAGATCATTTCAGCTGGCGTATCCATTGCTCAGACTAAAGACTCCTTTCATGGAACCTAACGGACATTAAACGGATATGAAAGGCCGGGAAATTGGCCATTGCTGTCCGAGCGTGAAAGAGTCTCCTCTGTCAGTGTTTGTGTGTCAGTGAGAAAACCTAATCTAAGTGAAATATTAATGCCGTTCGGTGAGGCGAGGCATGGCCTGCTGTTGGTTTTTCGGTAACGGACACACCCCGGCGGATCTAATCTGCCAGTTTGGACGACTATTGTTGATCTGGAACGAGGCTGGTGCCGAAATACAATACGGCCTCTAAATGGAATGAAATTCAGCGGAAGAAGGACAAAACAGGGCAAGATGGCTGCCCCGGAGGACCACTAACTGGTTCTTCTATGACAACACAGTATCGGATGGGTATTGAAAGTTTGGGTATGCTGTGGCATTTGATGGATCAAACTTAAGTTTGGGTCTTTTAGTTCCTTCAAAGGTGAAGGGGAGGGCAAAGCTTGTAAACATACCAATCTATGAATCAACTAATCAGTTTGATTGTTCATGTTTTTTGTTTTGAAGAATCTATGTAAGTTGTGAGATTTGTCTTGACTTTGCTGCTACCTTCCATTGCTTATGTCGCTCATTCTGCAAAAGCAGCATTGAATCGATTTCTTTCATCGGCCCCCGCCATGACACAGAGGTCCGCAGCTATTGTTTCAGTTCCTTTGCATTGGGAATATGAAAAAAGGTAACGCATAATAATGATAGATTACCGCAGTTATCAATATCGGGATAAAGGATGGGAAAAGGGGGGACAGGTTTCTGGGTAAATCTGAACGAAATGGTTTACACAGGTTTCTTTTTTTTTTCGCATTATGTCTTTGTTGTTGCAAAGTAAAAAGCAAAAGTCTCTCACGTGGCTTATTGAAGAGAGCCTTCTGAATTGGACCTGATGGACATAAAACAATAAATATAATTTTCATCAGCTCCTTTTCTAAACAAGAGCGGGTTATACTTAAAATACTTTGTAACAACATGACCGTTATAGTAATGGCTGTTCAAACTTTTAAAATAATGATTAATAGTTATGAAAAAAAAAAGCCTCAAAACTGAATAAATGCTCTGTAATCGATGTTGTTACTTGTAAAGTTTCAAAGCTAAACAAACGCGAATGCATTCCCCTACTCGCATCCCTACTTCAACAAAAAGTTGCTGTAGATGAGTGCTTGAAGGAGAATTCAGCATATGCTACTATTTTTAAGGAGAATTTAATATTCATACAATTTTCTCCCCACAAAAATGAATCAAATTCTTAAAACGAAAAAAAATATTGAATATGTATAAGAAACGCGAGTGAAAAAAATCAATTAGTATACTGTAGGAGAAACAATTTACTATATCATTGAAACTATAGTGAGACACTATGCTACTAAAAACAACTTTTACCTAGAATTAGAATAGTCTTGACACCAAAATTATTTTACTGAATATTCGCATGCATACTATGATGTATTCAGGTTAAGCGGCATAGTAACCAAGAGCTGGATGCTTATTGAGATGAATTAATAAACAAGGATTGAAATATAAAAAAATAGCTTTACTAATAGGAAAACTGCACTAATTTGCACAAAATAATACAGAGTAAATGCTACCTCATTATATTTTCAAAATTACAGCTCTACATGCAATTTTCCTCACTCGTGACTGTGTCATGACAGACAGCTCAACTTTGAAGTATTCTTTTCCAAGATGTTCAGTTACTGACAAATATCCCAGGAGCAGCCAAATTGAGGAAAAAAATATGACAATAGCATTTAAGGCAAGTCGCGCCATTCCTCTCTTTTCGGAAAAAAAAAAGTCTGCTATTCATGGCTTGTTTTCTTAAGAAAATTACTACTCGTGCGTTGTTGAAAAGCGTTCACTGCGGGTTTGGGTTGGTTGCACCGCGTCAAAGAGGTTGAAAGCGAGGCAACCACAAGAGCAGCCTCCGACATCTTCAGAGGATCAGAATCCAGATGGGACCCTCTCTGCGCTAGAGTCAAGCGGCTTAAGAGAGAAATCATGATGTTATTATCATAAATAATCGCAAGACCATGGAGACAGGATTTTGTTATTTTTGCAAGGTCAGAGAAATCTTCCAAGAAGTTTGCTTGGTTGTCACGGGTGACAAACTTTGTCTAAACTAAGCTTCAGCGCCCCCTGGATCAAAGTTAAAGATGAAAGCTTGTTATAATTACCGTGGCTCGTAGAATTCACTGAGAGATCTTTAAATGGTTATGTATTTAGCACCGTATTTTGTCCTCTCTTATATTTTTCCAACGAATAATCCTTCCGTCGGTGTCCGTCTAAGAGAGTGTTCTCTCTTATAAATTCCATGGGAGTTTTTTTTTGTCTGTTCCTGCTATTGAGAGTGTCTTTTGCTTGACAGCATGTTCAATGGGCGCAAATCTGTATCTATTTTCATGATTGTAGTAGGCACGATATCAAATTTTGTTTACTTCTTGCTACAGGGTTTTTGGATTTTTTTTTCTTTGATGTATTCCTTAGCCTAAGAAGGTCTGTTTGTTTGCCTCCTTCTACAAGTAAGTCTTTGTGTTTTCTTTTTCTCATTCTATAATAATATCTTTTCCTCTTCCCTATTTTTTTTTGTCTATTACGCACAAAAGTCATTCTCTTTTCTTCTCTTTTCCGTTCATATTTTTAAAACTTTCCATTTTTTTTTTTCAGCTTCGATAATAGTTATTTAACCAGTCATATTCCTATAAGATAATTGCTCGATGTATCTTGTGATGTTCTAATTGAAACATACATTAAGTTCGTGTACCTCGGTTGTCGATGTTAGCTCATAAAAATTAATTAAAGAAAAAAAAAAAAAAAAGAGTATTACAGGGGATGCGTTAAGTTAAACCTATTTAGTAGAAATTAGTATAAGAGACCACTGGACTTGGCCAAGGACTGATAAAACTAACGAGTATGTACGTTACATAGAATCCAATATTTTTCAAGAGCATTGATCACTTTTATCTCACGAAAATGTTTACAATATCGTCAATAATGTAAGTCTTTTTCTTATCGAACACATTTATTTTGCTTAATATCTATTGACTTTCATTTTCTATGAAAATAAGTGATGCGACGTCTAGTTTACAATCTTGCAACCGAGATTTCCAAGACAATGCAACAGTCTGAGCTCTCATAGTAAGATCAACGGCGCTATCTGCATGCCAAATAGTAATTAACTTCAACCTCACTGCTCCATGCCTTTCATTAAAATGTTGCGATAATTTTTAGCGGTGTCTCGAATGAAATAGCTTTCGATATGGAACTGGATTCAAAGCCTGCTGCACTTTCATGATAGGTTTTGAGAAATTCCCCCACTATACGTCAAAGATAATCATGTTAGATTTGTTGAACCCTTGCACGAGGAGCACCGGTGGTGATGAGGTTAGAGCTTCCGCCTCAGAGACGCTCTTCGCGGGTTCGAAACTTACACCGTCGGTAAGTGAGTTTGGGGCCTTATTTTTTTCAGCTCAAGTTTGATATGCAAAAAGGCTCGAGGTTGCATCGTTGAGGACGGTTTATAATCAAACAAGAAATAAACAAACAAGATTTCTAACTCGTGTTTTATGGAAGGTGAGAGATGAGGTGCTTTCGCATTATTGTTTTCTGTTTTTTTCGTCTTAAGTTTTTTAATTTCTGCAGAAAAAGTTTCTAGTATCCGGCTTAACTTTGACGGTGCCCAGCTTTTCACAAAAGAAGAATTTTGTTAGTAAGTTCTGCTAAAATTTGAAGATCTAAGGTAGATTAACAAGACTTCCGTCTTCCTCTATACCTCCATTAGTTATGATCAGAAGATGTTGCTTGGTGAGTCACCGGTTACAAACCGAGACTATTTTGATGATGAATATCATGTATCATTTTTGTTACAATTTCTCTATCTGTCTGTATGTCTGTCTGTCTGTTTGTCTGTCTCTGTCTCTCTTTCTCCCTGCCTCTATGTCTCTGTTTCTCCCTGTCCCTCTGTGTCTGTCAGTCTGAATCTCTGTCTCTGTCTGTCTGTGTGTCTGTCTCTCTTTCTCTCTCTCTCTCTCTCTCTCTCTCTCTCTCTCTCTCTCTCCCTCTCTATCTCTCTCAGATCTACTTCAAATGTATCTATCTATTCATCTCTATATCTCTTCATTATTTTGTTTTTCTTTTCTTTCCTTTGGTATAATATTTCTCTTTCTATCACACCACTATCTATCTTTCTCTCTGTTCTCTTCTTCTCTTGAGCATAACTGCAACAGGTGCTTTTGATCTGCTACTTATATCCTTACAATTTGGCTGGCATATCTACTAATTCCCCCTTTCCTGGTACCTTTAATTTTTATAACTAGCTTTACCAGGGAAAAATTATAGCAGTATTTCTATAATGTCATAATTTTATGTTATTTCTCCAAATTACATCTTGAATTTTATTTGCTCACACAATTTTGATAAAGTTCATTTACCTATTGCACTGATACTTTACCTTTCTATATACCTATCTATCTTTCTATTTAACTATCTGTCTATCTATCTATTTATCTACTTGTTTATCTAGCTATCCGTAAACAATCTCTCTATAAACATATCCATCTCTATGTGAGTTACTTCTTTCTTTGTCCATCGTATTTTCTCTCCCTCTCCTTCTCCCTCTCTCTCTCTCTCTCTCTCTCTCTCTCTCTCTCTCTCTCTCTCTCTCTCTCTCTCTCTCTCTCTCTCTCTCTTTCTCTACCTATATAATCATATAATATATATTACTCTATCTTTCTCTTTTTTATTTCATAATATTTTTCTCCCTAAGTGGTTAACTGTGTGTATCGCTGACTCCATTTTTGGGAGCAAGTAACATTTTATTTTAAAAAAATGCTGACTATAAAATAAAGATAAAAAAAAAAGGAAAAGAAAACAACAACAACGAAAATCAATCTCTAATACTGCTTTATTCATGCTTCAATTGACTTAAACTTTTGACTAAAGCTTTTTTTTTTTCTTTTTGCTAAATCAAAACATTATAGGTCTAGTGCGATTTTTATCATCAATATTGATATTCTACATACTCTAACATAGCAGATATTGAACATTCATAATTAAGATAATACGGTTGATTTGACTAATCTAGTAGGCTTAACTAAGTCTTTAAACCTCGGAGGAAAGTCTCAATTCAAGAAATAAAATGGAAGACTTTTCTTGAATGGACAGTCCAGGTAAAACTTTTTTTTTTCCTTTTCCACCTCTACCACACACAAAGACGCACTTACTTTACATTAAGACCTAGGTCTAGATTAAGATCTATGTAGAGTAGCGAAATCTTCGGCGGTTATTTTCTTACCTTGCCCAAACCAGAGACAGAGATAGAAAAAAAATTAGGCGGCGCGGGCGGGGTCAAGCAGGGACCAGAGCAGCGCGAGTTCATGATGAGTCCGCAGCCTTGCCTTCCAGCCCGCGCCACCCGTCAGTTAAGGTGGTAGGGGGCGGGGCTAAATGCTCTCAATTTCCCCACTATTAAGGGAAGCAACCATACACATCGATTGATCTGATTGACTAACAAGGCCTCATTAATTCAGACAAAGACATCTTTCTCCGTTTGGCTTTCTCACTGTCTTTCTTTTCCTCCGTCTCTGTAATATTCGTATCTTACTGTCTTTCTCTCTTTCTCTTTTTCACCCTCTCTCTCACCCTTATTTTTTTAAAACTCACTTTGTATGTTCAGTCTGCCTCTATAGCTTTCTATCTAACTCTCTCTCTCTCTCTCTCTCTCTCTCTCTCTCTCTCTCTCTCTTTCTCTCTCTTTCTCTCTATCTCTCTTTCTCGCTCTCTCTCTCTTTCTCTCTTTCTCTCTATCTCTCTTTCTCTCTCTCTCTTTCTCTTTCTCTCTATCAATCTAAATCTCTAAGTCTGTCATAGAGAGAGAGAGAGAGAGAGAGAGAGAGAGAGAGAGAGAGAGAGAGAAAGAGAGAGAGAGAGAGAGAGAGAGAGAGAGAGAGAGAGAGAGAGAGAGAGAGAGAGAGAGAGAGAGAGAGAGAGAATTAGAGAAACTATTTACAACATTACTGAAGTTGACTTTACTTGATTCAAATTCCAATGCATTCAACTTGGAATTAATGTTTAATATAATTATTGTGAGTCGCATTGATCATTGCGATCAGAAAAGACTAATCAATTAAAAAGTTCTTGATATAGGATTAGCGTGCAAAATCTATGAATAGGAAAATTTCAAGATTGTCGTCATGACATAAAAGGTAAACGAAGAAGAGTTGTCAATAGACCTCATACAAATTAAAG
>JAWDGP010006680.1:72500-102500 GCA_033675545.1 Elysia crispata
AGCTCTTCATGGTTTCGAATTCCAAGGCTAAAGACAGTTTTCTAACTCTTCAAGCGCATTTATTGAGAAATACGGGATTGTTTTTATTCAAATTGTGGATATAAAAAGTATCTTTTACAAAATTTGTTCTTCTTTTATGCGCAATGCGTTGCCATTAGATTTATAAAGACTTAATCATTCATCTTCCAATAAAGTTTCACTGTTTTATTTAATATAGAGTGTCAATACAACTTCAGGAATTTTTATTTCAAGACATTGTTATGGTATACATCCCTCTCAAAGAAGAGAAAAAATATAACCAAATAAAACAGGGAAAATCTAGACCTAAACCATTCTAATGTAGGTCGAGTTTTATAATAATTTTATTTATTGAACCATATTAAGAGTTAGATTTTAAATTAAATAAAAACAATAGAACGCATCACTAGACATAGTGGCAGTTTTTCAAAATATACCGTTTAAATTTGTTATGACTCCACGAGGGTTGATTGCAAAATTCTTGAAATTGGGATCAGGATAATTTTTGGATCTACAGTATAATCATTGATATTTCTAAATTTTGATAATCTTCTCCATGGTATACCTGCAAACATCAAAGCATTATAAGCGTTCTGGTGGTCTTGTTTCGTTTATCTAAAAAAAAAAAAATAAGATTCTTAGTTTAGACTCATCTATAATATTCCATATTCAATGATCACATGAAAATGATTACACAATTTAATAATTTATAATATTCATTTGTTTTTGTCGAGTTTTCTCTTTAACCAAATGAATGAAGAGCCGCATTGATGTAAAAACTCGCAGATTTTTTTTAAATGTATTTTTTCGACCCTCTTTTAAACCAAAAATTTTCTGATTGAGTTGATCTGTTTACAGCCAAAAATTTATAACCTTTATTAGGAGCCCAGAATTATAAAAAATCCAAAATAGAGATCATAGTAAGAGCACTTCAAGTACTTATATAACATAAATACTGTCAAATTTGTTGCCTGGTTGACTGAATTACGTTTTTTTATATCTTAATTATTTATCTAGGTTTTTTTTTTATTTTTAAGAGGGGACGGGGGAGGGCTGATTTAATGTTTTGTAAGATATTACGATACGTTGATTTTTACTGCTCCACATAAAATTATTAAATACACACTAATTCCCACTGTCATTTCACTTTCAGCTCGTTGCAGATTTAGACATCTGGCCAGAAACTTCTTGGACCAGGTCTTTTCATCACAAATTAATCTGCCACACCGATTTTGATGAATGCAGTGTGAAATCGCATCATTTTATCTCATGATACAAGCAACTAGTCAAACTTATCGGCTATGAATTTGAGTGGTCTGTAGTTATTACAGACCTGATCATAATAGAATCTGATGGTGTCCGATGAGGAGTGACAGTAATGTGGAACAATGTGCTGACACAGTTTCACAGTTCGTCTAATTACTTGGTGATGTGTAACGCCACTAGACACAGACATTGAAACATCTTTACGTTTTAATTTAAAAAACGAAGAGAAGGAGAGAAAGAAAGAGAGCGAGACATCCAATCGTTCGAATCCATCCCGGATTCTCTACTTCACTTTGCAGTGTGATACTGAAGTAGATGTACATTCGTCTCACAACAATCGTCTCAAATTTTCTACCAGTCTTCGAGAATCACTCTAGCTCGTGCCTTGAGAAAACAGGTTTTTTTTGTGCCTTCACACAAATAAAAGTCTAACAATTTGTAAGTATTGCAATTTTTTTAATCTTTGAAGTATTTTCACTTATTTTCATTAAATATAAATGGCCTATCATCATCATAACCATCATCATCATCACCATTACCATCATCTTCATCATCATCGCAATTATCATTATTTGTACTTAACATTCTTCTTATCAAAGTTATGATAATGATCCTCAGTTTCTTTATCACTATCAATATATTCATTATCATTGCATTTGTTATTCTCATTATAATGTTGTTGTTTTTTTTTCTTCTTCTTTTTTTTTTTTAGGGTTGGAAGTGTTTAGATCGTTAATAATGTTCTAGGTTGGGAAATTAGATAAATGGTGCCGCAATGTATTTGGGTTTTTCTGTAATCTCTTACTAATTATAACCATAGTAAAAATTTCTTTTAACTTTAATTCTGCCTGGTCAGGTAATGAAAATCCTTCACATTTAAAGAAAATGACATTGATCTTGTACTTTAATATTGATGAAGTTAAAAAAAAAAAAGGAAATAATTTTTTTATCAACAATATTTAATTTTTATCGTTTTCCAATTTTTTTGCCTTTATCCATACCGCCAAATTTATTTGTGGTGAATTTTCGGAAATAATAATTATTCTTCGTAGTTAAGTGAGTACGCTGAAATGGTTCCGGGAGAAGCATCAATTTTTTTTTTAACTTCACGTCTAGATAGTTATCAAAGAATATTTTAGAAGCTTTTTCTCACATTATTAGGTAAATGTCATCATGAACGATTTCTGTGTGTTTTCTTCTCTTTCTGTCTGCCTGTCTGTCTGTCTGTCTCTCTCTCTCTCTCTCTCTCTCTCTCTCTCTCTCTCTCTCTCTCTCTCTCTCTCTCTCTCTCTCTCTCTCTCTCTCTCTCTCTCTCTCTCTCTCTCTCTCTCTTTCTAATACTTTCTAATACTTTCTTATTCATACTACTGTGATTGAACACTCTTACCTCTCCAATGCAACAAGAGCTTGAGAAGAATAATTTTGAACAAGATTAAACAAATAATGAATGAGTACAGTATTAGACTACTTGGACATGAGCTGAATATTCATGGCAACATTTTGTAGTTTTTACATCGAATTTGTCGACCAGTTGCTCAGTAAGGTTCTGCTGGCATGTAGAGTGGGAGAAGTTTGTAGAATCTCAAGGTTTTTAATGTAGTCTGGGGCCCAGGTTTTAGCATTGTTTAATTTACTCTGTTCCGAGCTAAATTGCTACCAGTCGCCTTTGATCCTTCTGTATCACAAAAAATAAACACTCAATTACTTGGCTGACAATACTTTATTTTGAACTTAACATTTTCGGCTTTGCAGAAAAGGGGTGGTTCTCAAAATCATGAACATAGGAATGGAAAATCTGCTCTCCAGCTAAAACTGGATTTCTCTTCAATTTAATGGGCTGAATCGGGTGGTTGGAGCTTTCTTAACTGAGATCTCATTAAAATGTTGGACTTAACTACATCTACAACATTACTATGTGGCTATTAAACAAGAGTGAAATCATTTTACGTAGATGGCGCTGAAATAGCGAGAACATTATAAAAATGTTTGAAAGGTTTGAAAGGAAAGCTAATAAATTATGTTTTCCTTGTCTTATTAATTATGTTTATTACGCATCGCACTATGACAGAATATTGTAATTGCCCTTTAGACACATTTATAATATCTAATTCTACTGCACCAAAGTTAAAAATCGTGTAGTAAATCATGTTCGAAGTTTAAGAAATAGGCTTGATTGTTAACATTTTGTTTCTAATCGAAGAAATAGGTTTGACTGTTAACATTTTGTTTCGAATCTTTTCCTTTGAAACCTGAGATCATTTTAATTATTAACGAACTATATCAAGCAATCAAACATAACTATAAAGTTCCTCTATTTTGTTCTCAATTTTATTAGTTTGTCTATTTTTAGGAATAAATCCAGGACCAACAGCCAAACAAACAAAAAAAAACAACAACAAAAAACAATAAAAAACAAAATAATAATAACAACAACAACAACAACAACAGCAGCAGCAGCAGCAGCAACAACAACAACAACAACAACAACAACAACAACAACAACAACAACAACAACAACAACAACAACAACAACAACAACAACAACAGTAAAACAGATTGCTTTCGTCTTTATATTTGCTTTCTATTAATAAAAATTATTTCTCTTTAAGAAAATTTTCTGTGCGAAATATCCTATCAATTCCTCTGATAGTATAGGAACGAGGAGGGCACAACATAGGTTTTTTTCAGCAAGATTATCCAATCTGTTGCTCAGCTTCCAGAGAGGTAACATGACCCTGGACTTAGCACGGTAACAGTATAATACTATAACAGGTAGTGTCAATATTGTTAATGGTTTAGACTTGAACATGTAAGAGTATCAATCAGAGCTCAAAAACTAATTTTACAACTTTGAAGAATGGTCTGCACAAAAAAGAAAATTATTTTATGAACGAAATTTTACACATAAAATATGATAACATCAACATTCAAGATAATTTAATCACATGACTATTGTGTAAACGATGACATCGGAATCATGGCTCTACTTTAGTAGAAATATTGAAAGCCGATGAATATGATTGCTGGATGGATTATTCCTGAGTATCACGACAATGTCCTCTCATACTCTTCTCTCTCTCTCTCTCTCTCTCTCTCTCTCTCTCTCTCTCTCTCTCTCTCTCTCTCTCTCTCTCTCTCTCTCTCTCTCTCTATCTCTTTTTCTCAAGAGAGTGATGTTTATGCAAGGTAAGTTACAAAATTCAAGGTAATTTAAAACAAAAGAAAACGAAAGTTTTCTCTTTAAAGGTGATATTCTTGTCATTCTAATATTATTTTATTCTGGAAAGATTAAGATACGTTCCTAATTTCAATTAATTTTGTGTTTTTATTTCTTTGCTTTTTTACTCTTAATGTTTCTCTATGAACGTTCTAAATCGCAGAATTATGGCCCTTAACTTGAAAAAAATGCGCAAAACAAGTTTGTTACAATACAGAACTGGCATAAGACATGTTGTTGAGTCCATCTTGATTCTTGCATGCGTCCAAGTGACTGTTCAACGATATTTAAGTTATTGTTTGAGCATTTTACTCCTTATGTCGTTCAATACCTTTATGTAGTAGTTAGTAACAATAATTAATAATAATAATAATAATAATAATAATAATTAATAATAATAATAATAATAATAATAATAATAATAATAATAATAATAATAATAATAATAATAATAATAATAATAATGTTTTAAAACAAATATGATGGTTATACTAGTTCGTATTTCACATCAAATATGTACTACCATTAGGATACTTGGTAATGGATTGTTGACTTTTGTACTAACAAAATTCTTAATAAATTGAAATCATTAATATTGTATCCGTGATACGCAAGAATAATCAGAAATAATGTTGTTGACTCAAATCACTCTCATTGATGGATAAGTTTAGACATTATCATCTTAACTTGTAAGACATTCTGTTGTTTCTATACACCACAAAATGTTTATTGAAAAAAAAAAGCATTAATTTCATGCATTAATAGAAACAAATAAGAAGCAAACGACGGATTAAAAAAAAAAAATGAAACAAAAACAAAACAAACAAACAAACAACAACAAAAGACGCACACATATAAAAAAAAAAGTATAAACACATGTTGCATTTTATAACCTTCCATTTACACTAATAAATTGTTAAAGAAATCGCGAGCCAGTCATAGAATCAACCAAAATACCGCATTATTTTTTACAATGATATTAAACGTTGTTAACAACTAATAGAAAAAACAACAACAACAACAACAACAACAACAAAAAACAAAAAAAAAAAAACAACAGAAAAGGAGGAAGGAAAAATGGTTCTAGCTGATTCTTTTTCTTGATTTTTGTTATTTCATTGACTCGTTCCATGACTAAATTTAGTAAATACACCATTACTGTCAATACTGCTGACCGTAGATTTCATTTGTTAATTTTATTCGAAATGTGTGCTAGAATGGCACATTTAAGATAGTCGGACCAAAGTAAAATCCCACTTTGAGTCAAATTTTAAAGAAGAATCAATTTTTAGATAAAAGAGTATTTAGAAGCATTATCACAATGTGGAAACAATGGGTTTTAAAGATTAAAGTTCTTAAAAGTCTACCGCAAAGTTTTATACCAAGTTAAAAAATACTTGAATTTCCAATTTACCGTTTATGGAACTTATTCTTTTGCTTTGCTAATGATTTGACAATTCCCTTTTACTATTTGAAAATATTATAGAAGAACGAAATTTCTGTGCTCTTTTAAATTACATCTTCCTCTCGTCTCTCAACTTTTTCACTCTTTCTCTTCCTTTGCTGTATTAATTATCTCTTAGCTCTTTATCCCCCACTCTGACCTTTTGTTTGTTTTCATTAACAGTTCCTTTATTTATTTTAATACCATCTACCTCTGTCTCTCTCTCCTTGTCTGTATGTCTCTCTTTCTGTGTATCTCTTTGTCTTCATTATTTCTCCTCCTATTCCTTCTCTCTCTCTCTCTCTCTCTCTCTCTCTCTCTCTCTCTCTCTCTCTCTCTTTTTCTTTATCTTTAGTTTTTCTCACTCTCTGCTCTCTTTCTTCACTACTCAATGTTTAGGGAGTTTGCCTCTAAAGCTATTTTTTCTCAAGGAAAAAAAATTAAAACAAAGCAACGAAAATAAAAAAAAAGCAATCCTCTATTGATAACGAAGGCGTGCAAAGCATATGAACCAAATGTTACGCGAGCACTCACAACTATAGTTTCAATCTATTTTGAGCTTGAACCTTGTTGGACAGGGCGACTCCAAAAGTGAAACCTATCTACTCCCAGTTTTTCCCCTCTCGTTCATTTTTAAACTTTTTTTTTCCCCCATCCACGGTGAAAGAGACTGAAAAACAGTTTAGAAAAGGCTCTCCTTAAAGAACACCTAGCATACAATGCTCCATTCTGATTTCAAACAAAAGGCTCTGACTAGAATCCAAATTTAATCGCAGCAGTAAGTGAAAACATATTAGGTGCGTTTCTTTCGTATTTTGCGACATCATAGTTTAACGGAAAACCGAGGTAGGAAAAAATTAATCTAGAAATAAACAGAATTATTAATAACCTTTTCGACTAGTTCAAAATAGTTTCCAAACAATGATGAAGTCTTTTGGGGTCTATTAAAGCTCAAAGGAGCAAGACCCCAAGAAAACGGAACTCTTTGACGGCGGTGATTAATTTCTAATTAGACGCGCATGTTGAAACAGCGAATTTCAATACTGTGCGCTTATTGTGGGCAAAAGCTTAAAATTATCCTCTCAATATCTTAAAAAGTATAATTTCTGTTTCTCTTTTCTCCGCTCTCGCCCGGAACCGTCGGTGAAAGGTGGCCAGCACCGGGAACGAACTTTCGAGATCGAAGTCGTCTGAATAATTAAACATCCGGCAATCCGCCGTGGCGGCTCGGCCTCGCTCACGGCAGTTCGCCGTCCTCTAACTACAACTGATAGACTTAGTGTGGATGTCGTTCATAACAGGTCTAGATACATAGGAGGCGCTCGAGAAGACTAACTGACTCAGATTATTGGGGGGTTCCGACTGGACCCCATTTTGGTAGTCTTCACCGATACCGGGTGTAACTGGGAATGCAAGATGGCAAGTTTTAATTGCATAACTTTTACGGAACCATTTCGAGCCTAGAGTATGTGGAACTGCTTAACACCTCGCCAGTCGTGTCTTGATTTACACAGTTTCAGATAAGTGAAGTGGAAAAGTTCGTTTCCAGGTCCTGAGACATCAAAGTAAAAATCTGAGGGTGACGGCAGGGCAGAAACC
Organism: Elysia crispata; assembly: GCA_033675545.1. Taxonomy (NCBI): domain Eukaryota; kingdom Metazoa; phylum Mollusca; class Gastropoda; family Plakobranchidae; genus Elysia; species Elysia crispata. Next base: position 80,045 of record JAWDGP010006680.1, read on the forward strand.
ACCAATTGAGTTGTCGCGTACAGTTGGGGCAAAACAATTACCTTAAGCCTAGATCTTAGACTGGTAAACAGCTATCTTAGACTGGTAAACAGCTATCTTAGACTGGTAAGCAGCTATCTTAGACTGGTAAACAGCTATCTTAGACTGGTAAACAGCTATCTTAGACTGGTAAGCAGCTATCTTAGACTGGTAAGCAGCTATCTTAGACTGGTAGGCAGCTATCTTAGACTGGTAAACAACAATCTTAGAGTGGTAAACAGCTATCTTAGACTGGTAAACAGCTATCTTAGACTGGTAAACAGCTATCTTAGACTGGTAAACAGCTATCTTAGACTGGTAAGCAGCTATCTTAGACTGGTAAACAGCTATCTTAGACTGGTAAACAGCTATCTTAGACTGGTAAGCAGCTATCTTAGACTGGTAAACAGCTATCTTAGACTGGTAAACAACAATCTTAGAGTGGTAAACAGCTATCTTAGACTGGTAAACAGCTATCTTAGACTGGTAAGCAGCTATCTTAGACTGGTAAACAGCTATCTTAGACTGGTAAGCAGCTATCTTAGACTGGTAAACAGCTATCTTAGACTGGTAAGCAGCTATCTGAGACTGGCAAAAAACTATCTTAGACTGGTAGGCAGCTATCTTAGACTGGCAAACATCTAATTCTGTAATGTCCCAACATACTTTAGAATCCTTCTAAACTGTCATTATAAAGCTATGTAGGTACAGGTGCACTCCCTTGCGATAATTCCTAGGTGCATGCAGCTCATTCCTACCAACATGATAATGAGCTCTTAAACGGACCTATAAATAAATTGGAATTCAAGCAAGTTAGCTACAGATTGTTATCGAAATATCAGATGAGCTTATAACTTACCCATTAAAGGCGGACTAGACTAGTGAAACGCACTAACTGGTACCAAAGTCGTATCATAATAGATAATAATTATAATTAGAACAACAACCAACTGGGATGAACTTGTATTATAGGGACATAATATAATTTGCTCATCGATCTAAAGAAACCCATACCATAATAGTAACTGTTCTAATCCAACCATTTAACTAGGATCAAGCCATTCTAATTATTAATGGAAACGACAAAGTCTAGTTGAACCAGAAGCGGGGCCATTGACGAAATTGTTAAGTTAAACCAGCACTATACATGTTGCAATTACTTGTAGAAATTTAAACGATATTTTCTATATTACAAAATACAGATTTCCTTTCTCTATTTTGTTCCATTTGTAATTATACATAATGATGCATAAGTAAACAGGTGTTTCTTTAAAGGAAAAAAAACAACAACAAAGAATAGATTAAACCAAAGTCTATTGTCTCAACTGATCCCTAGCATTACATAAACCAGTTAGCTTTTCTTTCCCATATCAATACATGTCGCACCTTGAACTGCTTGATTACAATCATTTATTTTCATTGAAAATCTTTGGAGGTTATAATTATGCGAAACACCCACATAAAAGCGCAGACACAAGGGAATAATATATCGTTTGGACGTTATTCAATTCTTGCGTTAAGTATCTATATCTTAACCACATAGAGAACAGAGAAAAGTTAACACAAATCCATCCCTTGGTTTTGCTGTATCATTTCTTTCAGGTACACATTGCCCACATAATTATATTTCTTTGCTGTTAATATTATTTTTTTATAACGGGCTAAAATTTGTAAACACATGTTTCTATTCGTCATGAATAATTTAAAACAATAAAAAGATTAAGAAACAAAAGAACTAACGAATGTCTCTATATAAAGAGCAATTTTCATAATTCATTTCTTTCAATCCCACTAGATTTCAGATTCAAACCAAAAAGATCTAGTCTAGGGCCCATTCAGTGATGCTACCAACGCTTTCTCCCTCAGAAGTTAATATTAAGTTTAACAAAGACAGCGGTGGCAGTTTTGTTAACAGAATACAACAGCAGAGCAGCTCTAACTGCTTGCAACGGTAGAGTTTCGGTAAGATATGAATAGAATTAATATATAGAAAGATTCTCCTAAAAGAAAAGCTAATTGAGGATGAAATGAAAAATATATATATATATATATACATATCGTTCAGTTGGCACTTCGACAAACTAAACCTAATCGGTGTAATCACATAAATAATTCATGAAAGAAAGAAAGCAATGTCATTATTGCCAACTTGTTGCCACAATGTTGTTTTTGTTTAGATGCCGAAGTAAACGGTCTGCAGAAAGCATCTAAAACACTGAATATACGGGTGAATTGTGCTCTCAATCTGACTAAACAAAATAATCTGTTATGACTCTATTCGCCTATCCCTTGATAATTATACCTTTTGAAATTCGGTGCAAAAAACAAAAAAAAAAACAAAAAAAAACTTCACAGAAAAATAAAAACCCTACAAATGGATGGAACACCGCAGATGGTCTCGTTTTCCAAAAAACACTAATGTGGTGAAAACCTTCAAATTCTCCCTAGTGTTCTAAAGCTATGTTATATAATACCAGCTCTTCAACAGCTGCTGTGGAAATTGATGCTCACAATGCCGTTATTGCTGATAATATAACAAACTGAGTCTAGCTTCACTCAGGCCTTATTGATTTTTTTGTTGTTTTTATCCTATCCCAAGGTTTGTACGCCTAATATCTTCCTCCGATTCATATTTCGTAAACAATGATGCACAATTCGAGCTTTAAGTGCTCTCATGAATAAAATTATTACAGAAAGTTAGACGTTATTTAGAACGTTATATAGAAACTGTTTTATGGTCATGTCAAGATATAAAGTCTTGCTTTTTTTTAGCCGTGGGGGAAAAAAAAACCTCGTCAAAACAATGTGTGATTATTATCATTGAGCATTTTTTTCCTTTTTTCATTATCCTGTTCCATCAATCGGACAAAACGGTGTCTCAATCGCATGGTGTTACCTAAAAAGGTCATAATTACCACCGCTAGTTGCTCTACATATCGCCTCGAGACGCGTTAGCCACAATAGCTGGTGGTGACGGGAGTCCCGACTAGAATAGAATTATTTAGGTATCTCGGCTCGAGTGCTCACTACTGGAACAATACACCTGCCAGCGACTCGAACAGGTTTTCCTTGCTCAGGCTTTGCTGCTCTTTTATGGGCTATGTCCAAAGACATAAGTGGTTCTTAATTAAAGGTTACTTCACCGAAGTCTCTCTCTCTCTCTCTCTCTCTCTCTCTCTCTCTCTCCCCCTCTCTCTTTCTCTCTCTATCTCTTTCTCTCTCTCTTTCTATATCTCTCTCTTTCTCTTTCGCTTTCTCTCTCTCCCCCTCTCTCTTTCTCTCTCTATCTCTTTCTCTCTCTCTTTCTATCTCTCTCTCTCTCTCTCTCTCTCTCTCTCTCTCTCTCTCTCTCTCTCTCTCAACAGTTTAACTATTTCTAGTCGTGTAATGGTGAGTGCTAGACAATCTAATTAACACTTGAAGCGCTGTAACAAATTCCACTCCAATACCTTTATCCTCCCTGAGTTTCGCAGTCTCATTAAGTATCGCACATCTCCAGGGCACTAGGATATAACGCCAATACAAGACGACCATAATCCAAGCCTACACTGACTAGTATTAGTACTATTTTTTTTTTTTTGCTTAACCTTGAGCCAAAATTTTTCATAGCAATTTGCTTAACAAGTTTGAAAATAATGAAATATAAGGAAACAAATGTTTTTTAAAAATCATTAAAAATGATAAAAAAAATATTTTCCGCGTATTTTTTTACGATTTTCCGATCACAAATAAAATTATTATACTCTTTTGTTTGTTTATCTATTTAATTCGGTGATTTTTCTTCATCTGCTACTTATATTTTATCTTTTTATGATAAAATACAAGAATTTAACCATAAAAAAGTATTTTTCCATTCATATCAATTCCAGTTATTAATCTATTTCACAAGATTCTGCAGATTGATAATTACACCTAGGCCGAAAACAAGCGGAAAACAAGAGAAGCGAACCGCACCTGGAGCGGTGGAGTGATCTAAGAGTTATTGTTCTTCATAGGTTCAGCGTCCATGCATTTTTTGTATAGATACAATTAACAAGTATGGATCGATATGAGGCCATTAAAAACAAAACTGAGAAATTCATCATTATGTGAACGGTTTCATTTCATTCTGGACCTCTAGGGTGATCTTTGTTAAAAATATTTCACCTGAGTAAGGCTTGCATAAATTAAATAAAATGAAAACAATAATAACTGTTTATGATACTGGATCAAAATGTACATGGAATGATAATAATGACTTTAAATCTTTTTACCAGTATCGAATATAAGAATGTTAATGATGATGATGATGATGATGATGATGATGATGATGATGATGATGATGATGATGATGATGATGATGATAATGATGATGATGATGATGATGATGATGATGATGATAATTAATAATAATAATAATAATAATAATAATAATAATAATAATAATAATAATAATAATAATAATAATAATAATAATAATATTTTTTTTCACAAAATTAAGATAAATTGCATAAATTGGATCAGCATCTAATACTTTCGAATTCAACGTTCAATCTGGACCATATTTTGGAGAATAAAATGACTGGGTTTGTTTAGGAAATAAATGGGTCTTGAATAAAGATTAACTTAGTATAAATTCTCTTAAATTTTCATGTCAGTACAGAATAATTATAATCTCACAAGGAGTTATAAGTTGTTGCTATCAGATTGTAAGAATAAGAAAAAAGTCACTAGTTTTTTTAAAATACGAATTTTGTTTCCATCCTTTTAAACACACATTATCCTGTAGATACAAATACAATTTTTAGCAATGAATTCACGCAAGACAGTACCACTCCAGGCACTATGTGTTTATTTTATTTGTACCCAGGTAGTCTTATTAATATCATTATACAGATTGAGAGGGATGGATTTAACTGTTTTCTGTTACAGCATCTCAGCTGAAAACCTATACTTTCAAAAGAGCTGATGCTGCCACTTCGCTCATAGTTTTGTAAATGATAGGTAGAGAAAGCTATCATTTGAAATCGGTCAATGAGAAATAGATGTTCTACAAAGAAGATGATATTTCCGTTCGGATGTCTTCTAAAAAGCTTCAATGTTAAACAAATTTCATGGCTTTCAGCTTTGTAGCATAATGTTTGCGTAGTTGGATGGTTGATCTGGGAGTGTTATTTTCTCAGTGAAGTGTGATTCTCGAATACTGGTTGCTCTTTGTTTGCCTCGCTATCATTGATGCAATGTCTCTGAAGGCCACAGAGGAATTAATAATAGAAGATGACAATTATCAATAAAAGCGATAATAATAACGAAGATAGTAAAAATATCAGCACCAAAACAGTCATAAACACAAAAACAACACAATAATGTTAGGCTAGTTTCTTGATTATTTGTATGACTTTCCATTTCACGAATTATTCAGGCCTTTCAATTTTCCTTACCTTATGATTGTATTTTTAGCTTATTTCAATTTTTTAATCTACTTTGAACAAAAAATATTTCGTTATTTTCCAGATATGTTGTGTTATTCCCTTTTCAGCTGCTTATTCCAAGCGATCTGGAAAAGGCCCTTACTTACAAAATTTGATTTTTTACAATCTTAGCTCTGTGGTTTCTCGTACTTGAGACAAGCCGGAATTGTCGATTCCATCAAACAGTATTAGTTTTGCTCTGAGTGAGATATTTTTAATTTCCTAGATCTTGCATAAAGAGTTGAGGAGTTTACCTGTGCCTTCCCTATATAAAGTACTTGCGTTCGCACAGTTTTATCAAACGTCCCGATTCTGCCACTCAGTTTCGCGCTCCTCATTAATTGGTCCCATAAATCTTTCGTTGTAGATATGTGGCAGTGTGAACCAATGGTTTAAGGAGACACTATCAGTCACCGTTAATCTTAAATCTGCCGCAAAGTCTTGGTAAAGTAAGGAAGAGCCAAAACATTTGCAGTCAAGATCACCTGAATATATCTAAACCACACATTAAATAGAATTATATAAGTTTTGAATTAAATTTGTCCCTTTTCTCATCGAACGATCGAGTGCCAGTGTTAAAATTACAGAGAAACAGGATATTTCTCTTCTTTAACCTGTATTGATAACAAAGCTGCGACTGTCAGTGTTAAAATTACGGAAAAAATAGAGGATATTTCCCTTCTCTAACCTGTATCGATAACAAAGCTGCGACTGTCAGTGTTAAAATTACAGAGAAACAGGATATTTCTCTTCTTTAACCTGTATTGATAACAAAGCTGCGACTGTCAGTGTTAAAATTACGGAAAAAATAGAGGATATTTCCCTTCTCTAACCTGTATCGATAACGAAGCTGCGTGTGAAAGGATACTTCACCAAGGACTTTGCAAGATGCTCCAGTCTGCCATGATCTTGACAAGACTTACTTTCTAACAAGAGTGTTTGTTTTTTTTAATCAGTTACACGCGTTCAATTTAGTCAGTGCAATGGAAAATACTTGCTTTGATCAATCCAATTTGCATTTAACCCAGAGTTCCCCTCGTCACCAAGCTCTCTTGATCTCTCAGTCTTCTACCGTACCCATTAAAAAGCTTATTTCCTCATTTCTAGAACAATGATGGTATAAGCTAAGAAAGGCATAAATTAGAATCCCTCTTCCACATTCTTGTAAGATGTTCTTTTCACTAGATTGCTTTATTTCCAACCATGTTGAAAATTAACATCATGCTTATTTTTGAAAAAAAAATGAAACAAGATTGCTGTGATGAAAGCATCAATATTTCCTCTTTGCTGGCGTAATTGACAAGATATTCTGTTAGCTTGTCTGTTGAGACAAGCCTTGAGTTAGTCACAAAGGAACTTGACCCATGGATTAGCCTGCACATCTTTTTCCAAGACGTTGCGCCTCCTTCTTTTTCACTGGTATTTCCATAACTATTCGGTATTTCACTGAGAGCATAGTGGTCCAATAGGAGATTTCTAAGCGCCATCCTCCAACCATTGTCGCCGCTTGTTCTTCCCCATCCTCCAACCATTGCCGCCGCTTGTTCTTCCCCATCCTCCAACTCTTGTCGCCGCTTGTTCTTCCCCATCCTCCAACCCTTGTCGCCGCTTGTTCTTCCCCATCCTCCAACCATTGTCGCCGCTTGTTCTTCCCCATCCTCCAACTCTTGTCGCCGCTTGTTCTTCCCCATCCTCCAACTCTTGTCGCCGCTTGTTCTTCCCCATCCTCCAACCCTTGTCGCCGCTTGTTCTTCCCCATCCTCCAACTCTTGTCGCCGCTGGTTCTTGACCATACTCCAACCCTTGTCGCCTCTTGTTCTTCCCCATCCTCCAACCCTTGTCGCCGCTGGTTCTTCCCCATCCTCCAACTCTTGTCGCCGCTTGTTCTTCCCCATCCTCCAATCCTTGTCGCCGCTGGTTCTTCCCCATCCTCCAACTCTTGTCGCCGCTTGTTCTTCCCCATCCTCCAACTCTTGTCGCCGCTTGTTCTTCCCCATCCTCCAACTCTTGTCGCCGCTTGTTCTTCCCCATCCTCCAACTCTTGTCGCCGCTTGTTCTTCCCCATCCTCCAACCCTTGTCGCCGCTTGTTCTTCCCCATCCTCCAACCCTTGTCGCCGCTTGTTCTTCCCCATCCTCCAACCCTTGTCGCCGCTTGTTCTTCCCCATCCTCCAACCCTTGTCGCCGCTTGTTCTTCCCCATCCTCCAACTCTTGTCGCCGCTTGTTCTTCCCCTTCCTCCAACCCTTGTCACCGCTTGTTCTTGTCCATACTCCAACCCTTGTCGCCGCTTGTTCTTCCCCATCCTCCAACCCTTGTCGCCGCTTGTTCATCCCCATACTCCAACCCTTCAAATTTTGAGATCGACCTTGAGACATCTTTCACAACATTTTTAAATTTTAACCGATTCGTTAAGGCATTTGGTCAGATTTTTGTAGTTACTGCTGCGTTCTTTCCTCTTCTCGTCGCTGAAAACTCAAGATATCATGTATCTTTGGTCAATTACGTGCGATTTACATAGTAACTGTTATCTTCTTAGGTTGAACCAAATCCTCAAGATACTGGTCCACCAGATTGAAGGAAACGCTCGCAAATCTTAGAGCAATCGAAACCTTCTTCATTTTATGTTCAAGTTGTTCTCATGAATGTAATTCAAAATTCCTATCAATAGCCTACTACCAGTGAATCTAAAATTTTGTAAACATTGCCTATGCTTGGAATGATGTTGAGGAAGGCGTTACACCTTTTTATAATCATAGTCAGTTCTGATTTTTTTTCTTCTCAAGAATCTTGATTTTCTTTTTCTGCCAAAATTTTCTAAGTGTATGCTTACATTTCATATGCAAAAATACACCATTTTCCGTCATACCCTTGGGGCGAGGGGGGGAGAGAGAGAAATAGATAGATAGATAGAGAGAGAGAGAGAGAGAGAGAGAGAGAGAGAGAGAGAGAGAGAGAGAGAGAGAGAGAGAGAGAGGTAGAGAGAGACAGACAGACAGACAGACAGAAAGACAGACAGACAGACAGACAGACAAATAGAGATAGACAGAGAGACAGATAGAGAGAGAAAGAAAGAGAGAGACAGACAGACAGAGGTAGAGAGAGAGGATGCCGGCAGATTTATAGATAGACAAGAGAAATACGGATAGCGAGAGTGTATAAGTGAGACACAGACACATAGACATACACACAAGCAAAAGGAGAGAGGTATCCAGGGAAGAGGAAGAGTTGTAAGAAGAATACAAACAAGTCAGACAAAGAATGCAGGAGATATAAAGGGACCTACAGAGAGAAAAAAAAAAGAAAGAGGGGCAAAAATATGACATAAAGAGGCAAATAGCGACCCATGGAGCGAAAAGAGACGGATAGACAAACAAACATACAGACAGATAGAAAAGCAGAATAGTGCAAGAGTGAACATTAACGAAAGTAAAGAAGCGACAAACAGACAGGCAAGACGAGGCGGCATCGCGAAGGATAGACAGACACAAGACTTACCGGTAGAGACTATTGAAAGTAGTTTTAGAAATTGTCATCTCTACGCTATTTTACTGTTTAACTTTTCCTCGGCCAATTAAGACGAGTGTTGCTGTAAAACAAAATCAATAAAACAAGTGTGGACGAGGAACGCTGGCGAGACTATAGAAAACTAAAAGGCGGGGCGAAAAAGTGGGCGGGGCCCAGAGACCTACTGCACTAAGCGAGTGACAGTTATGTTGCCAACTGCATCTAATACAAAATCCTCAAATCGGGCGTTGAAGTTGCGCATTAAAGCACTCCTGACCGCCTGTTTTTTCCTCAATAACTATCGAAAAATGGATTTAACCTCGGAAACTTGCATGTAAGTAAAGGCAAGTATGATAGCGAAGAGTAGTTTCTACAACAAGCTTATCTCTTGAAATCTAGATCTAGATTCTAGATCTGACAGTAATATTAATTAGTTTTCGAGCTCCATTATTCTTTCAGATTAATTTTTACAACTAGTTGAGACCGTTGGGTTCAGTTTCAAACTTTGCAACTTTTACTGAATATACAGCAGGTATGTTTTAAAGATACATTGATAAGTCAGTTAACATGGTAAGGCCAAATCCGACGCCATGGTTACTTTTGGGAATAGATATATCGTTAAAGACAGTCCAGCAGTCGAGTTAGACAAAGTATGGTGGCAGGGATGCTGTACGCTTTAAGCATGCGGGGGGAGAGGGAGAGGGAGAGAGGTGGGAGAATTGGAGAGTGAGTATGGGGGATCAATATAATTATTCAACACACCCATTTGTAACTTTTTCTTGGTTCGAAACATACCTAATAGTCGTTTTTGCGCTCTGATATCTATCAATGTAAGGAACAAAATACAAAATAACAGAATCTCATTGAAGTGTTACTTTCATTTACATGTAAAATGTTTTGTTACAATTTCGAAGTTTATTAAGAGAATAAAATAAAACTGATGGATCGGCACTTGCTAAATTTCTTGATTTTCAAGATTTGTTTACAAATGTAATTCTGTACTTTGGAAAGACTTTTTTTTAGAAAGACGTTAAGGACTGAAAGTGAAATAATGGAGAAGCCGTCATTAATTACCGACAAATTCTTCAAGCATAATAGCGACTCTCTCTCTCTTTCTCCCTCTCTCTCTCTCTTTCTCTCTCTCTCCCTCCCCCCCTCTCTCTCTCTCTCTCTCTCTCTCTCTCTCTCTCTCTCTCTCTCTCTCTCTCTCTCTCTCTCTCTCTCTCTCTCTCTCTCTCTCTCTCTCTCTCTCTCTCTCTTTCTCTCTCTCTCTCTCTCTCTCTCTCTCTCTCTCTCTCTCCCTCTCTCTCTCTCTCTCTCTCTCTCTCTCTCTCTCTCTCTCTCTCTCTCTCTCTCTCTCTCTCTCTCTCTCTCTCTCTCTCTCTCTCTCTCTCTCTCTCTCTCTCTCTCTCTCTCTCTCTCTCTCTCTCTCTCTCTCTCTCTCTCTCTCTCTCTCTCTCTCTCTCTCTCTCTCTCTCTCTCCCTCTCTCTCTCTCTCTCTCTCTCTCTCTTCTCTCTCTCTCTCTCTCTCTCTCTCTCTTTCTCTCTCTCTCCCTCCCTATCTCTCTCTCTCTCTCTCTCTCTCTCTCTCTCTCTCTCTCTCTCTCTCTCTCTCTCTCTCTCTCTCTCTCTCTCTCTCTCTCTCTCTCTCTCTCTCTCTGCAGTATGGCAAATCCATCATTTACATGAGCGTAAAAAACTACCCTAAGCCTAACTCCACTATGAATCTCAATCGAAGTACGTCAAGTAATTTTGGGGACTTTTCCCTCCACAGTATGACTTTTAATTATGTGTTGATCTGAATAATGCCCATAGCTCATTTTCCTTCTATCTTTTTGTAGCAGCAGAGTCCATGCTCAAAAATTACTGATATTGTTATTCCAATCCCGGTGCAGTTTAATATGTTGCCTTTATGATATCTTTTAAAGACAATAATTATATATTATTAATATTTTGAATTGTGACCTAACCAATATAGGTCACCTTCCTTTAAATCCTGAATTGACTTGTGGCTTGTCAAGCCTTCAATTCTCATTGTTAGTTTGTCAGGTCATTATTCTTTTTTTCCTTTGCTCTCTATTCTTTTAAGTATCTGCTTCTTTTTGTGACTTTTGATAAAAGAACTTGACTTTTATGAACTACAATTATTTCTAAACCTCTGAATACAAATGCATGCCTCCTAATGGATAATTCTAAATTCGTTGTTTTGCTCATCTCCATCTATCGCCAGAATCCAATTTTAAGAAGTGAGAAGGGAAACTCACACGACCATTATGATAAAACACGTATCTAAACTGTGCACCAAGACCATCACAGCAAACACTCTGTCGGAGATGCTCACAGACGACTGTGACGTGAGCACAGGAAGCGCTGACGCCGTGCACACCTCAGCAGTAGCAGCAGGAGCCAGTGGTGATCACAAAGGCGGCGAGAGTGGCTCTGAGGCCAACTTAGGGTCCGACTCCAGCAGGTCCAGAAAGCGACCAACCTTTCAAAGAAAAAACCACGAGAATCGATCCCGCAAACGCAGGGCCAGTTTTGACCGGCCAGTGATCGACTCGTCTCATGTAATTAACGATAATGTCGATGAACGAAATAACGATGGAGGTGATTTCGGCTTCGAAAATGTCGACATCTGCGGAGACAGTGATGGGGATGACGCTGAAGATGAAACTCCGACAACCAAGGCAACCTCTCACCGAGAAGTTCCTGCAGGGCTGCCTACAGTCGCTAATCATGGTCCAAATGGAAGTTTACAGACCACGCTTCATCAGGGTGTACAACTTTCTAGCGCTCTAGATGGCGAATCTCGGTCAAAGATCAGACATGTGAATCCTCTAGACTCTGCTTGGCCAAATTCTATCGCACTTCGCGAATGCCATGTAGACCTGCAGTCGGAATGTCTCGCCAACGGGCGCAGTCCACACAGAATCGGAAATACTCGAGTGGTGACTTCTGCCACGGCTTGTAGCACCAGTCAGAGATGCTCCCCGCCTTGTACTGCAGTTGTCACATCTTCTACAGCGCTAACGCCACACACGTTCAGCATAGAATCCCTCACCGCAAACCTTGGTCAGCAAACAAACAGTTCTGCAGATGGCTTTAAGCGCAGATTTTCTCATCCATCCGGTTTAAATGTAACAGATACTTATGTTTATCACTCAGACACACCGAGTGATAAGAGACATACATTATCTCCCCTTAGGGAAGACGCCCAAAGACATAACAGTCTATTGGACAGACTTTCACCTGCTGGTGGTGCCCCGCAAGGAGAATACATGGGCAAGTGTTCCCCGAGCACCACGCCACCTGCAGGCGATGCTGACAGACAATCAGCGTCCCCAGCTCCGTCAAGTCCGTCTCCAAACTGTGATGAGCTTGTGATGAAAAGGAGAAAGCCTTCACTCGCTGATGCTGCAGCAGTGATTGCAACCAAAAATCCCAGAGACGGCAGCAGCAACAAAAATGGTGGGGACAAAGTTTGCGCACCAACAACGCCACCTGCAACTACAAAGAGGAACAACTCCTCCCGACCCTCCTTCCTTATCTCAGACATTCTCGGCGTGAAGGAGTCACGTGATCAGAACTCTGACGAACATTTCAGTAGCAATACCAAACCGACATCTTCATCCCCACTAACTTCCAATGGTAGACACGAGTTTGACAACAACAACCAACCCGGTCTGAACACCCGTCACCACATCGGAGTTTACTCCCACCACCATCACACTCAACATCATCCTTACTCTCACCAGCACCACCACCAGCAACAACACCAGCACCACCATCCGCACCCTTATTCACTCTACAACAGCAACGCAACCGCGAACATGGCAGCTTCCGCTGCCCTTGCCCTAGGCGCCCCCTACAATTTCGTAGGTTTGAACCCCAACCACCCCGTTCTCAGCCCGAGCTACCAGCGGCCTGCCGAGGGGCGGCAGTCGCCTCATAACCACAGTCTTCCCCCCGGGCTTGACCCGTCACACCGCGGGCTGGACTCCAGCTACGAGGATGAGATGTTGCGAGAAGACGACGACGACAATGATGAAGATGAAGGAGATGACGGGCGAGACAATGACTCTATAAGCGAAGGTAAGTCGTTCTTCATCAATTAGTTCATTCATGGACTAACGTATAAGGAATGAAGAAGTGCTTTGGTATAATCTGCCAAGTTTTTAAATCTTTATCTTGTAGCTTGCTTATCTTCAATTTATATTAAGGTTTTTGGAAAAAAAAAGATTCACTTTCCTTCAAATAGTAAAATTATTATTCACTTTAATTTTCTCAAGGGTAATTGCCCTAGTCACGCCATATAAATACGTTGATGATGTCTAGCGCAATCTTTTACAGCCCAGAATATAAGACTTAATTAAAAAAAAAATACAGACATTCTTTATGATTCTGAAACCACAGATTGATTAGACAGACGACCTTTAGGTAGACTCCTGAATTCCGGGATTAGCTTGATGTATATTCGGAGAGAATCGAATATCAGTTGACTAGTCAGTAAACACCGAGAGCCTGCAGTGTCTCAAGCAGCGTGTTGCCGTGTAGTGAAGCCCATCTCTACCCCTCTCCCCACACTCTTTCCGCATACATACACACACACACACAAAGCCGTGGTATTCTTAAGAGTTCTATGTACCACATGTTGGTTCTTTCGCTTATTCTAAGCTCGTTCGTCGAATTTCACAGGAAATATCGTTAGGTTTCTGACTCAGCAGTCAAAGTTTAGGCTACAGTAACTGCAATGGGATTTGACCGATGCCTTTTCGATTTCCTCTGATCCAACCCATCAAAATGACTTAACTGGGGATCAAACTCGAGACCCTCTTAATGTCGGTTAACTGTTCTACCAACTAGGCTATGAGGCTCGTTCAAATTACTTGACAGATCTATCGCGCATAGCAAAACCTTCCAACTGATCATATCATTGTATCAAATATTCTTTGGTTCTGGGCGTAGAGAGAAAATATTTTATGTCAATTCTCTTTAACAAAACTTAGTTAATAATACTAACCAAAAAGGCATTTATGATTGTCAAGAACAAAATAAGGAGAAAAAAAATGTGATGGCATTTATGGTTCTAAGCAATCTAAGAACTTTTTTAAAGAGTCACAAAGTTATGATCCGCTAGAAATTTCGTGAGTTGTAATCTAAGCACACTCTCAACCATCAATCCATCCACACGCAACAAACAGTAGGAATGAGGAAGATAACACAATATGAAAACTAAATATAGAAGAAGAATATGAAAGGAAAACAAAAGTGGTGAAAATGATAGATCATATTAAGATTGATTGAACAAAATAGATAATATAAATTCAAATGAAGAATTTCCAACCACATATTTTAGTTAAATGCGGCATTCACCAGAAGGTTATGTCAAACAAAGCTAAAGAAGAAGCAAAAAGGCATTTTTATTCCATAGAACAGTTTTTATTGGTCAGACAAACATTATCTAATACCTTGAATACTTTTAAATGTTGGCAGTAACGCGATTGATCCTTCAAGACTAATCTTTAGGCAAGACTTGCGGCGTCCACTGCTGCAGCAACTGTGCAGCAGCCACAACAAACAGAACCAGAACAATAAAACAGGCGGTGCAGCAACGATTCGCTGCACAATAGACCACGACATGCAACCTCTGTGTTTTGAAGCAATGCGGCAAATCTCACAGTAAAGTGTCATACGATTTTGGCTTGTACGCTCCAAACATACCTGGCAGCCAGACTACATTATTGGGCATTCGGCGCCACGACGACACACGATAGGGGCAACTTGACACGATCATTATGCCAAATAGGACAACGCGATGCTAAATAAGTTTTAAAAAAATGGATTATTTCAAAAGTGATGGATCATGCACGGTTTCGCATAAACCCGTATAAGAAAAATATCCAAATTCAGAAGTTGACAAAATACAGGTTGACACTCTTAACCACTGGTTAATACTAGTTTTAAAGCCAGGCGCTCCCTATAAAATATATTTCTTTTTAATCCTAGCGGTTTATTTCAATTCACAATTTTTAATTTTTCATAATCTTTCTTAAAAAAGAAAGAATTTAAAAAAAAAAAAAAAAGAATAACTCCTGATATCTTGCATAAACGTGTTCTCACCACCACCACTATCAATACCAGCATCATCAACACCACCAACATCATCATTTTTTTCGTCATCTCCATAATTATTGACAAGATGACAAACACCAACGCATATCGCGGTCTTGCCTCAAGCCCCAGCAGCTTCCTTGATTTGAACGCCAGCCATTATATCTCTTTACTCCTATGTATCATAGTATCACAGTATAACAACGGTTGAAAATTGACCAGTACAACCCCAATCATCCATGAAAAAATATTTATCAGCAAACACTATGACTTCAATACGTCCATAAATTTCATTACAGTTCTTTATCCCCTTCAAATGATAAATGAAACGTTCTTTGGCAAAACGCCATCCACCATTTTAAAAATCTCAGAAAAAGGGCAAATATCTGAAATTTTTTTCTGCATAAGTCTTTACTTTTTGTACTTTGTTATGAAGTAAAATGGTTAAAGAGGAATTGTTAGTCGCAAACTGGGTAAATGCTTGTTACTAAGAATTCCTTCAAATAATTGCTTTATTCGCGGTGCAAACTTTTTTTGTTTAACGAACGTGATTTTTTTTTTTTTTATGTTATCACGTATGAATAGAATCGGCAAAATTAGAGAGGAAGAACTTAGAGCAGGTCAGTTTGATCTTCCAGAGAGTAGAAATGGGTTATGGTAAATCTCAGATTGATTGTTTTTTTAACGTGGCTCAGATTTTATCGGGTTTACACCCATTAAATGGATTTGTTAACTCTTTCTAATAACGGCAGGGATTACGATTGCGAAGAAAAATTTTCGATTATAAAATCGAATACCCTGAAGTCGATAGAAAAATAGGATAACAATTTAAGAGGCGTGAAATCGGCAAAACATAAACGATTCAGGGAAAAAAATAGGAGTCCCTCATTTAAACAGCACAATAAACGAGGGGGGAAAAAAACAAACAACAACAACAACAACAAAAAACCCCAAAAAACAATCATGTTCAGCATTAAATATTCGAGTACAATGAACAAAGTTTGAAAGGATCAGGCAAATTTAGGACGCTATCTTCTAGAATAAAGATCAGAGCTGAAAATACTAAGAGGCAAGACAGCAATTATTTATAACAGAATCTTGATAGCAGCAAGACAACAATTATCTCTAACAGAATCTTGATAGCAGCAAGACAACAATTATCTCTAACAGAATCTTGATAGATTATGCGGTCTGATTTGTTTTGTGCGTTCGTATTATACCTGTTAAGCCTTGGATCCATGTGCTAAGAACAGACTAAGGACTTCAGAGGATTAACACCTTTTCTGAGGGACAGTTTGGGTTCTAGATCTATCGCCTGTTTGTGTGTTGTGTGTGTTGTGTGTGTGTGTGTGTGGGGGGGTAGTGTCGAGCTTCGTCCCTTTATATACAGTCTATTTCTTAGTCTTTCTGGTTGTCTCCTGGTAATGTAGATTCATGATTGGGTTGCAAACGTGAGAAAAATAGGAGGTGTTGTTGGAATGGATGCAAAACCGTTGATGGCCTTGTGAAAATCGGTTGTTACATGTCATGTCGGTAAACCTTAGAATTTGATCTCCTGCCTTTTGAGAAGAGTGATTGTGTAATGAATAAGGTAAATTTGTTAAAAATAACAGAATTTTATGGAGGTATAAGAACAAAATGGTAGAACATCAGGCATGAGCTTTATGGGCTATGGTCAAGAGGATTGGCGTGAATCAAAACAAGCCCCCCGCTTTATATTGTTGCGGTGGTGGCGGGATTTCACACAGATACAGAGGGAGAGAGAGAGAGAGAGAGAGAGAGAGAGAGAGAGAGAGAGAGAGAGAGAGAGAGAGAGAGAGAGAGAGAGAGAGAGAGAGAGAGAGAGAGAGAGAGAGAGAGAGAGAGAGAGAGAGAGAGAGAGAGAGAGAGAGGGAGAGGTACAGAGAGAGAGGTACATATATATAGAGAGAGAGGTACAGAGAGAGATACATAGAGAGAGAGAGGTACAGAAAGAGGGGTACATAGAGAGAGAGAGGTACATAGAGGAAGAGAGAGAGAGAGGTACAGACAGAGAGGTACATAGAGAGAGAGAGAGGGAAAGAGGTAGAAGAGATCGTTTCCTATATAAATTATACATTATTATTACAGAACACCGACAGGTTGGAAAAGTCCATGTCACGGGGGACAAATCTTTTAAAAATTATATTTACATTAGAGCAATTTTTTTTTTCCACAAAACATGATTGTGAAACCATAATATTCTCACAAACAAGGAAAAGCGATTCATTAAGACTATGAGTAAAAGAAATCAGAGGCTTTTAATCTTCTTGGAAACTGGAGAACTGTTTTTCCCACTGTTCCTGCATGTTGTGTTTATAGCACAAAATTCAAAGGTTCCGTTGAAACAGGAAACGTGTCTCTTATTTGTGTTTGTGAAAAGTGCATTATTTTACACGGCCTGCTGTGTTCGGGCCTGATGCACGCTTTTCAGAAAAGAAGAAATGGTCCATCGCTTCTCGCTTTATATAGTCTTTGCGAGGATTTCAGCGACAGTACTCTTATCTGGCTTTATCAGTTTCCTCAAACTTAATCCTCAGGCTTTCACTGAACAAATTTAAACAGCATCGACAACCATAGTGAAAAAAAAAATTAAAAAAAAACAACAACAAAACCTAGGCATGTGTTCAAAAGTGTGGGCTTTCCTCTTTTTTTATATATGGCAGAAAAATTAAACAAATAGTAAAACTGTGGGGAAAAAAAACCCAAATAAAATAGGTCGAAAAAGCGATTGCAGTGCGAATTTTCTCCCATTTTTCAAAAATGATGACATTGCCTAGCTCAGTACTTCACTTTTGTCTTGTGATTTCTTGGAGTTATAAAAAGAAATGAAGAGTCTTAAGTGGGTTAATGCGTATTGAATAGAGAGGCAGATACTTTGTGTCTTATTGCTCTCATCAGAGAGGTGTTTGTCGTCCTTTTCCGCTGAACAAACACTCATCGGCCGATTGCCCTCTCGCCAGAGGTATGTATACCATATTATTATAATCTCCATTATTTTACTATTAAGGTAGATTACTACGAGATTTAATTGAACGAAAATTTATAGAAATAACAGTAATCAGCTAAGAAGATTAAATTCCCAATACATCTGTCCTGATTTAAGCTGTTGGTAGCAACACCTCGAAACCATTTCATACACTCGGGGACCAACAGCTTCTACAGCTAAACACGGATTGGCAAGGTTCTTGTTCAAAAAATAAAGAAAGAAAGTCGGGTGCGAAATTAATAATATTATGGGTTGTTAAGAATTGGTACACTCTTATTTTTCCATGTATTTAATAATATCGATTCATGTATTCCGGTTTTGTTAACAGCTGTTGAACGTATAAAACTGGCAAATTGCTTGTCAACTGCGCTTAAAATTAGAGGGGGGGAAAAAAACGAACACACCGCAGCTTTGAAAAATCCCTCTGTGAAATTTATCGGAAAAATTCGATTTTTCAAAACTTATCCAACCGCACGGCTCTTATTGAGCGATAACTTCTGATAGTGCATAAAAATCTCTAAGCTAAGAGATCAAAGCAACTAGCAACAATAATTTCATAAGTGCTTAAATCACTTTAAAATCTGCTTAAAATTTCTAGGAATAGTTCGAATCTGCGACAAATTGAGCTCAAAAGTACAACTTTACAGATTCGCCTTAAATCGTCTTTGATTTATTGACCAGTGAAATGCAGATTTTATTGAGCTCGTGAAGAAATTTCAAAAACGTTTTGTCCTCGAACTTCTTCGACAAAAATCCGACAGATTAAAATGTTAGAAAATTATATGTATAGATCGATATTTTTGCATTGGATGCTTTCATAGATTATTGCCCTTTTAACATATTGATTAGTACCAGAAGGTGAGGAAGAAAAAGAAATGAAGTGAAGAAAAAGACAGCGAAAGTAAGTTTGGAAGGAAACAAAGAGAAGTAGAGAAAGTGGTACGGAGCTAAGAAATCCCACAATAAATTTATTATAAAGATTAAAAATATACGTACATTTATGGAGACCGATACTCAGACAAATAAATAGGCACATAGCCACATAAGCTAAAAAATTGATAAATTCTCAGTTTTAATGAAAGACCAAACCTAAAGAAATTTCTCACTTAACGAAGGCTAGCCATCTTTGACAAGGATATCACGTTTGCAAAATTCCATTTACCACAAAAAGTGTAAAAAAGAAAATTAAGGGAGTGTTCGGTAATTAAAATTTACAACTCTGCAATAGATTTCGTGCCGGGGCCATAAAATCAGCCGTAAAGGGTGAAATCATATTAACCCATTATCCCCTCCACAGATAAATTTAAGAAAACCAAATTGAAAATGGATCGAAAAAAGTCTACTTGATGTCTGATATTAGCCATTGGTTAAGAAAATCAAAATTCAATATCGGCAGCCTTTGCAATAAGACGCAGGTGATAAACGAGAGCCCACACAAGAAAGACAGTCTTGTCGATATTAGCTCTTACATTTTACCAAACTGTCTTAGGGCAATCATTGGAGATTGGGTCTCGGATTTTACAGCAGCTGGGCAAGCAGACAAGTACAAATATAAGTCTGCGGTGAAAGAAAAATTAATGTTTAACTAAGCAGAGCCGAATTGAGATTTCTTTGCGAGACATTCCTAAACAGTAGATGTCAGCCGATCTAAACCTTTTTTATTCTAATTCTATCTCGACCAAGAAGTCTAAGCGCAAGCGGTGACAGGACAAGGATAATGACAAGTTCTCAGATCGAAATGTTTGTTTGTGTCTCTGTAGAGATCATGTCCAAGGCAGCCTAATCTAGACTTAAGGTAACTTCGACACTGTCCTTCTCTGTAGAGATCATGTCCAAGGCAGCCTAATCTAGACTTAAGGTAACTTCGACACTGTCCTTCTCTGTAGAGATCATGTCCAAGGCAGCCTAATCTAGACTTAAGGTAACTTCGACACTGTCCTTCTCTGTAGAGATCATGTCCAAGGTAGCCTAATCTAGACTTAAGGTAACTTCGACACTGTCCTTCTCTGGAGAGATCATGTCCAAGGCAGCCTAATCTAGACTTAAGGTAACTTCGACACTGTCCTTCTCTGTAGAGATCATGTCCAAGGCAGCCTAATCTAGACTTCAGGTAACTTCGACACTGTCCTTCTCTGTAGAGATCATGTCCAAGGCAGCCTAATCTAGACTTAAGGTAACTTCGACACTGTCCTTCTCTGTAGAGATCATGTCCAAGGCAGCCTAATCTAGACTTAAGGTAACTTCGACACTGTCCTTCTCTGTAGAGATCATGTCCAAGGCAGCCTAATCTAGACTTAAGGTAACTTCGACACTGTCCTTCTCTGTAGAGATCATGTCCAAGGCAGCCTAATCTAGACTTAAGGTAACTTCGACACTGTCCTTCTCTGTAGAGATCATGTCCAAGGCAGCCTAATCTAGACTTAAGGTAACTTCGGCACTGTCCTTCTCTGTAGAGATCATGTCCAAGGCAGCCTAATCTAGACTTCAGATAACTTCGACACTGTCCTTCTCATATTGCGGAGAACAAGGTGGTTCAGTAGATCCGCCCGGTAGCGTGCAAGGCTGCTACTAAACAGGTATTGCGATCGAACCACCCCTAGACGATCTGATAGAAAGATTGGGTCTCAGTTTACTACCCCTATTTTTTAAACTGCCGGGAGCTCTATAGTAATTGTGACTACAAAGTCTGCATGGAAAAACACTTCATCATTGGTGACACTAAAAGCTTGCTTTATACACTGCAGCTGGGATTGTAAATGTCTATTTGCACTCGCTTCATAAAAACAAGTGCACGCTCACAACCAAACAAACATGAAAAAATCAAAACCATCAGTAGTGTGACTCAAGAGGTGAAATTGATGTACTCTGGAGCTATTCCAATCTGTTCTGTCATTATATAATGCCTTGCAGGAATGTGAGCAATCAAAGACAAACCTACGGTCTAGGGCTTCAGACTGAGAGATCTCATTTACCCATTCAGTGTGTGCCACTTAGAGGAGAACTTATAAAATATTAAGCTGATCTGTTCCATCTCTTCTAGTTGGGTTATGACACACTTATGGCGACGTCATCACTGTGTTTAAATCTAGTCGAGTAACTTTGTATTATTGTTTTGCGCCCAAAAAATCAAGCAATGTAGCTAAACAAAATTTATTGTTACGCTAACGGTCTTCACATCATAGATTATACTATCCATGTTTTCTATTCATCTTTTGAAAGTTATTGTTGTAAAAGTAAATAATAATTTTTTTCTACGAAGTTATTAAAGTATTAGTTTGTTACTAAAAGTTCACAGTTCTTGTTTCCTCCAGCACTTACAAAGTTTGCAATATCTTTTAATTCTCTTAATTAATTAACCTACATCATTTGATAGAGGAATAAAAACACATAAAATCATATCTCATCGTTTTCATAGTTATTTTTTTTAACATGAAGGCCTTTAAACAGCCATTGATCCTAGTCATTGAGTTAGGAGTAATGTTTCTCAGTTTATCTCGAACGTTTTTTTGTAATTTTTTTTGTTTATTAATTTTTTAGTTCGATATGACGGCGATGAAAATGGAAAGACTTAGAAGAGACGGAGAGAGAAGAGAGCGAGCTTGATAGAGAGTGAGGGAGGAAGAGAATGGGCTAGTTAGAGATAAATATGTAGGGAGAGATGGGCAGGCAGACAGAAAGATAGAGAGTGAGGGAGGAAGAGAATGGGCTAGTTAGAGATAAATATGTAGGGAGAGATGGGCAGGCAGACAGGAAGATAGAGAGTGAGGGAGGAAGAGAATGGGCTAGTTAGAGATAAATATGTAGGGAGAGATGGGCAGGCAGACAGGAAGATAGAGAGTGAGGGAGGAAGAGAATGGGCTAGTTAGAGATAAATATGTAGGGAGAGATGGGCAGGCAGACAGGAAGATAGAGAGTGAGGGAGGAAGAGAATGGGCTAGTTAGAGATAAATATGTAGGGAGAGATGGGCAGGCAGACAGGAAGATAGAGAGTGAGGGAGGAAGAGAATGGGCTAGTTAGAGATAAATATGTAGGGAGAGATGGGCAGGCAGATAGGAGGATAGAGAGTGAAGGAGGGAGAGAGAGAGAGAGAGGGAGAGAGAGAGAGAGAGAGAGAGAGAGAGAGGGAGAGAGAGAGAGAGAGAGAGAGAGAGAGAGAGAGAGAGAGAGAGAGAGAGAGAGAGAGAGAGAGAGAGAGAGAGAGAGAGAGAGATTAAGGTAAGAAGAAGAAGAAGAAGAAGAAGAAGAAGAAGAAGAAGAAGAAGAAGAAGAAGAAGAAGAAGAAGAAGAAGAAGAAGAAGAAGAAGAAGAAGGAGAAGGAGCAGGAGCAGGAGCAGTAGCAGAAGGAGAAGGAGAAGGAGAAGGAG
>JAWDGP010006680.1:110000-130000 GCA_033675545.1 Elysia crispata
AAGATTACTCATTATTGTCTATGTCTTTTGTCGCCATTTACAGTGAGCTTCGGGCAAGACTCTGAACCTGGGAAAACTTCTGGTGGCCATCACAGCTCCGGTCTAGGTGGAGGCGGTGGAGGCTGCAAGAGCAAGAAGCCCCGCAAGGCCCGCACGGCGTTCACCGACCACCAGCTGTCCGTGTTGGAGAAAACGTTCGAGCGTCAGAAATATCTCAGTGTCCAAGACAGGATGGAACTGGCGGCCAAGCTCAACCTGACGGACACACAGGTCAAGACCTGGTACCAGAACAGGAGGTAGGTCAAAGAGAAGCAGAAAATGTGTGATAGAGTGGTATGAGGAGATATGAGATTAAGTTAAGAGTGACACACCCTCGGGTTGAAACCAGTCCTGGTACCAGAACTACTGGTAGTTCAAGAACCAAGGTTTAGCACCTTCATGGCTCTAATACCTACATCCTTACTCTATCTATTGCTTTCCTATCTCCATGGTAGCTGTTCCTCTCCGCGGTAGTACTGCACCAATCTTCTTCGATTCCCATGGTGGCTGAATGTCAATTTTGAATTCAATAGTACTTCTAGCGCCATGATAGCTTCAACTCCATTGCTCTTCTATCTCCATGGTTGCTTCTCTTCCCTGGTAGCTCTTCATGGAGAAGATGGACATGTCTGTATGCGATACTCTGACATGCTTCTATATTATTTGTACATTAGCTCAAACACTCTAAAAAAAAAAATCAAAATTGGTTATTTGGTTTTAGTATTTACTGTATTTTGAATCTGAATCTTGATTATACCCATTTTCAAAAGTTGTTCTACCAGGACAATAGTGATATTAATTATGGTGTTATAGTGGGTTGTCCTCGATACGGATAAAGCAACTAGATTGTGGATATGAAATTCTAAAGATTGTAGGAATAGCCCTCCAAGATTTTCTATATATCAGGCTTTGAGACAGTTTATGAATATCTTTAGAATCAGTTTTTGATGGCGACGAACATGTCTTGTATGACATATGGATGTGGTCGCAACATTTGTTTTTGGTCTCAGGTTAATGGCGTTATTGCTCTAATACCTAGGGATCGTTTTTCTCGAATCCTCTAATACCTCAAAAAGATATTGACAAAAGTCAAACGATCCATGAGAGAAAAAAAAAAGAAGAGAAATGTTTTTTTTTTTTTTGTAAAAGATATAAAACTATGCGTTACTTATTGAGCGCGGAATGTTTGAGAACATGCCCTGAAAAATTATGGATGTGTGTCAATCTTAGAAAAAATAATTTTGTACTTTTGCCCAATATTTTCACAGAGAGAAAACTTGCTCAATATGAGCCCAAGTGGAGTTACCCACAAAAAGAAAGCGAAAACAAAAATACAGAAACAGCTACTGGAAAACAGCGGGTGGTCCTGCCGTGCCTAGCGCTAAATATAGATTGCAGAAAAATCCACTTGCAAATAGAAGACTGCACAAAAGAGACAAGCCCATAAGCAAATAGTGTAACAAAACTCCCCATAATTATGGGTGAGGACATCGA
Source organism: Elysia crispata (assembly GCA_033675545.1). NCBI lineage: Eukaryota > Metazoa > Mollusca > Gastropoda > Plakobranchidae > Elysia > Elysia crispata. Next base: position 111,534 of record JAWDGP010006680.1, read on the forward strand.
GATACCACTCCAGCCGTTACAAAGCCACAGGCATCAAAGCAATGGCCCTTTCCCCGTAAATGATGTTTGTAGAGGAAAACGGGTGAAGGTCCTTCCCGGGCTTTGCGAAGAAGACACAATATCTTCAACTGTTGGCTCGTGCCTTCACATGGGTCTCCGAGTGACGAAAGTTCAAAGGTTTTCTGAAAACTCGGAAGAGGTTTATTTTACGGAAGTTTTGCTTTTTTTTTGGTATTGTTTGTGGAACACTTCACCAACGTGAATAAAGTCATTTGGCTTGAAGCACCAGGGTTAAAGATATTTCAACTTTAAAGGAATAATATTATCTTTTCTTTTCTCTATCTTCTTTTCTATTTTGACTTTATTCTTCAATTTTGCGACAAATAGTTGCAGTATTATTTCCCGACGTGAAAAGGTATAGTTTACTGGAAAGACGCAGAAGAAGAATAATATAGTTAAATAAATGCATAATCAATTTCTATACCATTGAGGATGATTCGGTATTTCTTTATAATTATCGATTATACTTAATCTGTGCTTTCAAAATGTCCCTTACGCAGAAACATATTTGTCGCATAATATCCAAAGCATTAGTTAAATTGGCCTGCTATGCGCTGATACCTGATTTTGCCTCTCTCTAGACACTTAAATAAAGCAAACTGGCCTGATCATGAAAAGGCAATATATAGAAATCATTTCGGCGAAGCTACTTAAATGCATACTACGGATATTCACTATGTGTGATTTTTTTCTCTTTAAAGAGAAAAAAAGAAATATCACAATAAAAAAAAATTACTCCAATAATAATATCTGCATCAAGAGAGAAGGTAAGATTAATTATGTATAATGGTACAAATGTTCTAGGCCGAACGATCCAAGATCAAAGTTATCAATGATGCTTGAGTCAAGCAGTCCATGCAAGGGTTCGAGCCTTAATCCCTCGAGTTGCAAAGCACTCACTACATGATGGTTTCAAACTATATTATTTTCTTATCTGTCTGTTCGTTCGTTCGCTTTCTTGTTCTATTTGCTGTTAACTTTTCCAGATAATGTATTGTTTCATTCTTAAAAATTGCATCGATTATTTTATCCTCCTCGGAACTTGCACGGGCTCTTGTTGCTGTGTGGAACACACCCATCATGGAAACTGCATGGACCTTTCTTTATGGGTTCAAATCGTTATTTCAGATAGAAGACATTGGAATCTGTCTCTTTCATACGTACCCTGCCCGACATCGGGCTTTATGGCTAGGTAAAAAAAAAACCTAATTTCCTTGTTGTGAAATATCTGTATCAAAGAAGTCAAAGCATTATGGAATTTCTCGAAATTATAGTGGCGTGGCAGAATTAGTGTTGTTATGTATAATGTAGTTAAAACGCCACTAAAAAGGTCGCATTAACTTTTGCAGACAGTTGGAAGTCCCGTGCTACAGATATAATATGACCAAACTGCAATACACAAGTAAATACAGGAAACTTTCTAGGAATAATCGTATTTACTCAAATTGCTGCCTAAGAAGTTAAGGTGCTTTAAGCAAGAGTTTAGAAGTCTATTAAAGTATCTGGAGGCGTTTAGGCAGGAGATGAGAGGAGAGGAAGAGATGTTTGACCTGCGATGCTGTGTCAACACTACAAGCCAGGCTCGTGGGGCCACCCCGGGGTGGCGAGGAGTCTTCGAAACACGGAGTGGGGACACATTAATGTTTGGCTTACTTTCTCTTTATTTCTCTCTCTCTCTCTCTCTCTCTCTCTCTCTCTCTCTCTCTCTCTCTCTCTCTCTCTCTCTCTTTCTTTCTATTTCTTTGTCTCTCTCTCTTTCTTTGTCTCTCTCTCTCTTTCTCTCTCTCTCTCTCCCTTTCCCTCTCTCCTTCTCTCTGTATCTTTCTCTCTCTCTCTCTCTCCCTCTCTCTCTTTCACTCCTTCTCTATCTACCTCTTTCGTCTACCCATCTCTCCGTCTTTCTATTAATCTGTCTCTTCCTTCCTCTTACTCTGTCTCTTTCCTCTTCCTGCCTTTCTTCCTTGTTCTCTCTTTTACACAAACACAACAATTAGATATTTAAATAGTGTTTACAGTATTGTTACAAAGTTGTTGCTTTGCTGTCAGCGAAGACTTGTAAAATGTTGCCCACTTTTCTTTTTATCTTCAAATTAAAGAAAAGGAAAAAAAATTGAAATAAAACAAATAAAAAACACCCGATGAACATGGTGAATCCATCTTACTCAATACTGTATGATCGACTTTTAATTTGCACAAAATATTTCACTGGTTGCATCCCTTTTCGACATTTCAACTCTGATCACAATTCTGAAACTGTCAATTGTACCCAGAGATAAGACCGAAGTTTAGCAATACCTCAGAATGTCAGTTGCATTTTTACAATAAGTTTTCCAAGAATTCTGCAAACAATATTCCAAAAATGCCACAAACAGTATTCCAAGAATTCCACAAGAACTCTGCTCAGTTATCAAATTATAAGGTGCTTGACTAGTTTCTTTCATTTTGAACGAAAATTACACATTTACCCATGTTGTGTTTCTTTTTTTATTTTGAATTTTGGATATAGAATACATCTCTGGTTTCTCAATAACGCTGTCAGCAATGTTTTTTTTCAAAACATCGTTAAATAACAACACAGAGAGGAAAAAAATATGAGAAACGCCTGGTTATGTTATATTAAAGCCTTTTATTCGCGATGTCCATTTCAAATAGATGTGTCAAAAAGAATATGAAGAGATGCACATAAACACGTTTAAGAAAGATGTTAATTGTGTGTATGATTCGACACAGAAAGATAAAGAGAGAAAATAGAATAGATATATAAATTTAAAGATAGAGAGATAAAAGGAAAGAGGTAGATGGAGTTACAAAACGAGAAAGAAAAGAGAGAACAAGAAAGAGATAGAGACTGGGAGAGAGAAAGAGAGAGAGAGAGAGAGAGAGAGAGAGAGAGAGAGAGAGAGAGAGAGAGAGAGAGAGAGAGAGAGAGAGAGAGAGACAGACAGACAGACAGACAGACAGACAGACAGGCAGACAGACAGACAGACAGACAGACAGACAGATAGAGAGACAGAGAGAGAGAGAGAGAGAGAGAGAGAGAGAGAGAGAGAGAGAGAGAGAGAGAGAGAGAGAGAGAGAGATAGACAGGCAGACAGACAGACAGACAGACAGAGAGAGAGAGAGAGATGCATTAATCTTACCTTCTAAAAGCTTTCAACGTATTGTTTGATCAAAACTACTTTTTGATGTGACGACACAACGAACCTGGCATTGAAAGCTAGCGATTTCTTATGCAAAAAAAATGTAAACAGGATGGTAAGACAGCGCACGTACCATTTTGCATTAGGCTTTTATTTTGACCTCTTTGTTGAAAGCTAATATAACGCTTTATCGACTATAATTTCACCCCATAAAGGCTTATGATTGCCAACGCAATGTTTTTACAGGCAGTTAGGTGCACAGTAAAATAGAATGTTCCATTATAAAAAAAAAAGAAAAAAAAAAAGGTAGAAGCGATAACGTCACATTATCCCGAAAGGAAGAAAAAAGTGATCTCAATTAGAAAAAAGAAAAGAAAAAGAAAAATATTTCTTGAAACTGTGAAAAACATAATCTTGTTAATGGTTTGGTGCTTCCTCAAATTATCGTAAACTTTTATGTAGAAAGAATCTCTCCCGTAAGCAATTTAATATTATAGACCTTCCGTGCATTGCCTCAATTATATCCCCTCTGAATGGCCACGACCCATATCACACAGTCTGTAAAACAATAAAGAAAAAATTATTTTAATTTAATAAGTTAATTTCCTGATTGAGAGGTGTCTGATCTCCATTTACATTTATTATTATTGTTATTATTATTATTATTATTATTATTATTATTATTATTATTATTATTATTATTATTATTATTATTATTATTATTATTATTATTATTATTGTTGTTGTTGTTCTAGTTTGATTTTACTGAATCTTCATAATTATTTCGTGCGTGTTTTTTTGTTTGTTTGTTTGTTATTTTTTGTTTATTTTTTTTTTTCGCTCAATCGTTTTATTATTGTTTTATCTCATTTCATTTCATTTTTGCGGCATAATTATAATTATAGTTACGCTTAGACATGAAAGAACTTGTCCGGACTTTTATGTTAATTCTGTCTTCTGAAACGAGTTAAGTCCCTTTTGTGTGTCTGGGTGTGATTAACTTGCGCGAATAAGTGGACTTTAAATTAAAAACATGGTGTAAAGATTAAAATAAAATGTTCAATCAAATCCCGTAAAAGCACAGAATAGAATTTCATTCAACACTAAGCTATGAACGAAGCTCTCAGTTTGCACATTGTGCTTGAAAAAGCCGCATCCACTTTATTTTCTTTAGAATTAAAAAAAAACAAAAAACGAAAAAATCATAACCTATTGCGAGTTGGGCAGTGTTCGCTTTATAAGCACAATGCTCCAAGCAAACGCCTAACAGTTTATTTCTGCTGCTCATACACTTAAGGCCGTCCTGATAAACTTACTAAAGATCGTAGCTCTTGCTTCTGGCAAACACTACAATGTATCGTGAACTTTCTACGCATTAATTAAAAAATCTAATACTGATCGATGTCCCATTTGTTATGCCGCACCCAAACTAATCAGAGACAATGTACTGATTGCTTGAAAATGAAGCCTTTTTCTAACTCTCAAGCAAGTCTTCTGATCATCTTCCTAAACCAATGGTCGGGTAAAAATTATCTTCGTCACCGTTTTATTACTAAGTCAATCTGTGTAAATACATACCAATCAAGGTTTGTGGCGACTCATCTGACAGAGGGTACATGATATCTTGATCTTTACTCGTTACTGAACCAGATGTAGGGGTGATGTGGCCGGGGATACCATCTGTCGGCGAGAAGTGAGCAAACACCCCAAACATAAGTACAAAGTCTTGAGAAAGTGAAACGCTTTCCACAGACCTCAGAACTGCGCAAATTCAGCCCTGCAGATGTTGAAGACAAGACACAAAGATGAGATAAACGATACATGTTGCGTCTTTGATATTGGTATTCATGACTCTCGGCCGCGCCTAACTGCACGCATGCGTCCTTCTATAGCTTACACCCCCCCCCCCCCCCCCCCGCCCAAATCCCCCCGCTCTCTATCCCCTACCAAACACAAAGAGCATCACTGACTCTCTGATTCTCCTTTGACTCTGTATAATTCTATTTCCTTCTGTAGTTTCCTTTGATTTTTTTTCTGTTAATTTATCATACACAGGCTATATTTAAGAAAAAATTGAAAGGTTGTGATTATCAAACACCTATCGTTACCCTTTTAACCTTTATCAAAAACAGATATGGAACTCAGAGGAGGATGGTGTGTGTGTATGAGGGCTGTGGAGACTGGTGAGAACGACATACTAATAATTATGTGCCACTTAAAAGCCAGTTTTAAAAAGACACAATTTTTAAAAAATTTCAAGTCGATAAACCTTCAATAAAATCGGAAAGCTCACTGAATTATGGCTCCATATGGCAAACAGAAAAAAAAAAATTATATAATTGTCCTTTTTATTAACGCAACACTGCCAGCGTTTTCCTTGTGATGTGTATTTTAGCTCTGCCGCTAAAAAGAAGACATGATGCGTAGCTAGATCTGGTGACTTCTCTGCCGAGCTGCTACAGTCATAGCTGTATTGGTGTAGATTTTGGCCTATTTTTGTGGTTTCTAGCCTGTCTTCATATGTTTAGTATCTGCCAAATGGAAAAACAATAATCACAAGCCAAAAGATACATTATTTCTCCCTCTGCACTTAACAAAGAAAGAGAAAACGTAGTAAAGTACACCATTTTCTGCTTCAACTCTTATCTTTTGGTTTTCTACTAAGCTTTTCTATTGTTTCTATATGCTTTAGGCCTTGCAATATTGACCTTATTGGTTCATATATAAATGGAAACAAAACATGCAATAATTACTACATAATTGCCATTCCAATTTCTTAACGTGTTGGAAAAGATATTACCAAACATTGCCATCAATAGTGCAGTGAGCAGCAAACTAACAAGGAGACAAAAAAGTTGAGGAAAGGAAAGCTGAGAGGGAGGAGAATTATTAAGGAACGTCAGGGCATAAACGAGCAGGGGTGAGTGGGTTTGGAGGAAGAGATTTCGAATGAGCAATTAGGAGGAAGGGAGGGTCGAATGAGCAATTAGGCTGAGCCAAGGGTGTGTCTCGATAGGGAGAGGGGGGAGGATTCGCCTTGGGCGACTTACAAAGATTGACAAACAGGAATCAGCGGGCAAATCGCGAAATCTTTCCCCCGAAATCGGCCATCTCTCAAGTGGGCCATCATTGGGGAACTTCTAGCCCTGGACGCGACGGCGCGAGAAATTCCGAGAGCGGCGATACAAACACTGCCCTAAGACGGAGCCGAGGCAGCGGCGACCGCGCGAAAATTGGGAGCTTCATTGGTATTCATTGGGTGGAAACGAGGCGAAAATGGCTGCCATCTCGACGCAAGAGAGGCGGTCTTTAATGAACAAAATGGAGCCGTTTCCGGTCCATCAGCGATCGGGGCAGATTTGTGTATTACGCTCGGAGAGTCCGCTCCCTTGACGGTCTGGAATAATGGGCAGAGATGTTGCCTGGGGAGTACCGTGGCTTGGAAACATGTTGCAGGACGGGGGAGGGGAAAGCTCGGAGTTTAGAGGGATGAGATTCAGATAATGGGTGGGGAGGGACGAGGTTTAGCTACTAGAAGAGGGAGGGGAGAAACAACGTCAGCGCGTTAAAGAAATAGGATTAGTGAATAAGAGGGAGAGACAGAGAGATAGGGAGGGATTGTTAAGATTCAGTAACGTTAAAATTCACCGAATGAAAAGAACCGAACAAACACAGTGACTAAAATTTTCTCAAAAGCAGTATAATAGGCGAAACGTTTAAAATACTCACGGAAAGACAAAAGTGGCAGAGTTAAAAAAAAACAAGAACCAATTCAGTGTGGTAAACATTCTTGATGTGTTTCAACCTTAAGCTAATTTAACATGAATATAAAGATTGACCTCCGAAAACTTTGATAACTGACTGATATTTACTGCACTCTCTATACGTTCCTCAAATATAATTGTGGTTGGTTTTTGTTTCACAGTGTGCACATTATATCAGTTATTTTCTCGTTCTTGAAAAAAAAAATATAGGACAGTTATAATGTACTGTATTGTCAAAAAGCTTTATAATTAAAACACAAATTGTACGCATTTGACTCTCAGCAAACCTTCAATATTTACCCAAAGACTTGTGCCAGCTCATAGCATGACGCAGCCAATTCATTTCAATCTTGTCTCTGTTGTCTTTTTGCTCACAGTCTTCTTCCAAGTCTATTTTTCGTTTGAAGTTGATGATCAAACTACAGTACCCTCTCAATTTCGTTAGGTCTTGATCTTTTTTGCTGTCATTTCACAACCAAGCTTTTATATTCCGTCATTATTTTCCATCCTTTTCACATGGCAAACATGGAGGAAAAATTGGGCAACCTGTATAGAAATCTGCATATCAAACCATCAGATCGAAAGAGCATTACAGTCATAAGATGTGATAAGAATGTTCATGAATTATCGTGTTGGTGATCACAGATCTTCGGTTTATCTACATACTCGGTTGGAATGTCGAGGCACAAAACGTTTTAGTTGCATCATGGTTAAACTGGAGTGCGGTAACTGAATGAAGAATAAAATTGCTAAGTCTTTTTCAAAGGAGTTGCCGCTCTGCTACTATAACGGAAATTTTAGGGTTAATTGATAGTCCAACGAACAAAGCGTAGCCATAGCAATAAGGTAGAACTTATCAAGGTGTCAAAACCGCCACAAAGAAAAAATTCCTGGGTATTAAGTTCAGGTCTGACTTTTCGTCACCAAGACCCAGGAAAATTGATCATTATCAATGAGAAGTTACTAGTAATAGTATAGGTTTTTCAGATACAATGAAAGGTCGATAGATAGATAGTTAAATGGAGGCAGAGAGAAAGAATGGATAAGGAGGGAAAGAGACATATAGAAAATAGGCATCGAGATATACCTCTATTAGGCCACCTCTTGTTTCCACAATCCCTGAGCCTACCCTTTGTGATTTCCCTGAGCGATTTAACATGTTAAAACTTTTATTTTCAACCTTTAGTGGGTTTTCTTTGACTTTGTTCAGCAACGACATAATGCGTGATAGAGGCCACAATTAGGAAGTCAGAGCGAAATAAAACAGAGTATTTCTTGAAGAGATTATGTCCTTGGAGAAAGCGCCGACTGCTCCAGTGTCGCGTCTGTAGAGGAGATCAAATCTCCAGGTTTCTCCTCCATTATTGTCAGAGGCTGTACGATGTATCCACCATGAGCCGCCATTAGCGCTATTTCCTCCAAATAGCTCTGAGCATGTCTAGACACGCCCCCTTCCGCCTGCCTCATTTGCATCCATGTTGTGGGGAAGTGCGGTATTGTGTGACAGACATCTCGGCGACTTGCTGCACACTGTAGTGTGTCTTATGGGCACACACATTACAAGAAGAATGTAACAACAAGACATTAACACCAATACTTGAACCGGATCGAGTTCACAAACAGCCCTTCACTCCATACTGAAACGCGAAAATAAAGAGAAACCAGGATAAGAACTCTCAAAAGAAACATACTTTGAGAAGAGCATAAAAGCATCTAAAGCCATTCTTCTATGTTTACAAGTTTTCTGCATTTTAAATGCTTTTTCCGTTTCCTTTGAAGATGGATTTTGTTTGTGACGATCTCGCTTTGCATAATTTATATTGTAGAAAGGTCTTTTGATTTATCCATTTTTCTGGGGAAAGGAGCTTGGTTTTCACAAAAGACCATGCCTATGTGATAAATGTAAAGGAAACAAAATATTTGAAAGAACTTGTGGATATAAGAGAAATAATCACATGCTGAGCAACTAGAAACCCTCATTATTGTCATTACAAAAGAGGACATAGAGAAAAGCTAACTTGAATGTTGGATAAGCATTGAATTTACTTTGGTCACGAAATGTAAGTCTAAGATCCTTAGTATTATGGATTAATAATGTGATCAAAATATTCAACAGATAAACTCTACTTTCAGGTTTTTTTTAAAGCCATATTCACATACAACAATGCTATACCATCTGCAAAATATAAGACTCTTATCAAGCATCCATAGGACATGGTGAAAGTTTAAAATATCACAATTAAATAAATTATGCTGTTGGGTACACCTTTTTCTTTATATTATCACTAAATGTTGGATTCGATTCCATTTTGTCGAACTTGTGAAAAGTAGGTGGTCATTTTGTAACATCTCCACGCTACGGTTTTCTGGGTTGACTTTTATCTACTTAGTCAACTCTGTTGTTGTGGATTATTGTTTAGCCCCTTGCCTTACGATTTCTGCATTGCTTGACGAGGATTGTTGAAATAAAGGATTGACACACATTATATTTTTATATATAAACGAACTGCTTAACCGATTATTACATCAAAAAGTGTTAGAAAATTTCGAGAGATGAAACTGTTTTACACACGGCGTCCATCCACCAAAGTTTTAAATAAATTATATCATTCAATGGTTCACACAGATGGTCTAAAGACTTGCATTAATTCTTAGGACAGTATTTTCTTATCTACTTGTCTCTATAAGTTTATAATTATGTAATAAAAACATATGTATACCGAATAATGTTTGATTACAGAAGTGGTTTTTAAATTTCATAACTAAGTTATCATGTTTTGAAAACAAATGAAAGCATTTCCGGTTTGTTTTGCAAAAAACAAAAATATACTTTTTTCAAGGAGCTGTACAGTTGGACTTCATTATAGAATTAACTTCATATGAGCAATCATGAGTAACCGTTAGAGTTCGGTGTGGGTTATCAGAGTCATAAGAATCCCTCATCCCTTTGATGGTTTAAAAAAAAGTTCAGTTAACGTCGGCCCAACCGTAACATTACACTTTTATATAGAAAGAGAACAACCCTCACGGATAGGCCTGAACAGAGAGTTATGAAAATTCACACACTAAATGCATCCCTCTGCCTGGTAACTAAAGTACTGGTGTTTTCTTTCTGTTTTTTTTTTAACATCTACAATGTCAACATGGATGTTGTTATTACAATCATTCTTTACCGAAATAATAGTTAAAAAAAAGAAACAACAACAATAACAACAAAACCAACAACACTCCATTTCTCTTTATATCTCTCTGCTAGTATGAATGCCCATGTGTTGATATCTATGCATCCCCTGCTATATATTCTGGGAAAATAAAAGTATAAAGAAGTTCTAGAATAAAAACCCAGTATCAGTTTAGGTTAAATCCCAAGCTATCTCGTTTTCCTGGTAGCAATGGACCCATCAGCTGTTTCAAACCGTATTCTTTATTTCCTTATCTTTGCAGGACCAAGTGGAAGCGTCAGACTGCAGTAGGCCTGGAGCTGCTGGCTGAGGCAGGCAACTACGCTGCTGTGCAGAGGATGCTGCAGACCAACCCGTATTGGGCATCCTACCACCCTCACGCGGCCGCGCTCCTACAGAGCATGGACTCCCTCTACTACCGACACGGTGTGGTCACGTCGTCACTTCCTTTAGCGGCACGGCAACCCCCGCCGCCTGCGTCACTGCCGTCGGCTGCTGCGGCTGCGGCAGGTGCGTCACTTCCGTCTGTGGTACTTCCGCGGATGTTAGGAATGCACAGTTTGCCTCAGCAGGTCCCACTGCCTACCCCGCCCCACTAATGATGATATACGTGATGAAGGTTGTATAAAGAACTTGTAAATAATTCTGTATTTTAACTCTTTGCATATCAATGACGGCTTCGCCTATAGAATACATATTAAACCTATTCCTTTTATCAGTTTTCTTTTCACGTGAAACCTGTACTATAATTTGACACCAAATTCGAATACATCGCCCTAAAATTTCACACACCCAAAAAAGATTATAAGAATAGTAGTATGATGTCGAAGAAAAAGCCAACTTTTGGAAGGAAAGCGCTATGAAACGAAATATGTGCTTCCATGGATAGAGGACTTCTGTTTGCGTTACATAATACGGTTTTATATATAAATCTATTTATGAATGAAGCATGCACTTATTTATATCGTGTTCATGCCTTCGAAACTGAGTCTCTTTTAGAAAATTATTGTTCAGAGTAAAAATGTCTTTACTTTGTATATTTTTCCAAAGATGTATTTTTTTTAATGTATTATTTCCCTTTTTTGATTGCATACAAATGAAGAAGCCGATGGATAGATAATAAAAGAGAAATGCAGACAGAATGATAATTTAAAGATGAATACGAAGAAATATACAGAGAGAGAGAGAGAGAGAGAGAGAGAGAGAGAGAGAGAGAGAGAGAGAGAGAGAGAGAGAGAGAGAAATGAAAAGGGAGAGAGAAAGAGAAAGTATAATATATATGTGGGTGTGGAAGGGAATGAAAATACAAGAGATATTGTCTGACCAAAAATGTGCCATTACTGTTGCTTTACATACATATCACCTGAACCTTTTAAGGTGAGTATTGATTTGATGTCTTGCCACAGGTCAATATACCCAGTGGACAACTGTTATATTGCTTGTACTCTACCAATACCACTTCAGAATGCAATTTATCTCACCTAAAATGTAATTTTTTCATAAGTTATCTTGAGTTCGATGTGAAAAAAATCACCAAGATATTTTTGGCAAAAATGACCAAAAAGACTTATTCTGGTTGAGTAATTGGAATGAAAAGGATACAAAAGCCAGGAGTACGCCCTGATTAAATTTATTTCCAGAATTTGGAAAGTGTGATTTCTAAGGAATTAAAGCCTTTTATGAGGAGACAGACGAACGATAAAGCACAATCAATAAGTCAATATGAAGCAGAGCATGGTGTCCTTTTTCTAGAACACTCTCATATGCGTATACCATCCTAGTTATAGTTGTTTTTTTGTGTTTGTTTTATGAAAAGCTTACTCCATAATATATGAAAAAAGAAAACCAATAAAACAACTTGCCAAAAATTAAAAGAAAAATATACAAATTGAAGTATACTTTATTGTAAAATATGTAAAATATGTGGAAGTAAGGACAAATCATATGAAATACATGTATATGAGATATTTGTATTTGCATATCAAAATATGCCAAAAAGTATTTTACTGCAAGTGAAAAACTATCTTGCGTGCTTGTATTGCCAAAAGTTTTTATTACTCCTGTAATCAATCATTTTGTCAAATGGCATAATCTTCTTTGTTGACATATCGGTATTGCCACAACAATGGTCAGAATGTACTCTGGTCATACCTTTTGATGGTGAAAATGGGTATACTTTAGCACAAGCAGATAAATCCTATTGGAATAAAGGATTATAGCAGAATGAATAAACTATATCTTCTACTGCTTTTCTCTTGCAAACATGTGATTAATGTAAGATCGAGCTATGCTTTGAACAATAAAAGTGATAGATATTACTAAAAATTTTGGCTTGTTCTATTTCGTGCCATATTCTCATTCCGTTTGTTTCTCAGTTTTTTTTTTTCATTCTAAAATCCGTCTATGGGTTTTTGTGGGATTCAGGTATGTTTAAATAAAAGTAGACCTAGGGAAATGCGGAATTACAAAATAAGTATAAGTAAAGACAGGAAAAACTATCTGAGACGGAAAAAAATAATTTAGGGAGTTGGAATGAAACAAAGTGACAGAAGGGGAATGTTAAAAAGAGCGAGAGAGTGAGAGAAAGAGAGAGAGTGAGAGAAAAGGAGAGAGAGAGGGGCGGGGAAAAGAGAGAGAGAGAGAGAGAGAGAGAGAGAGAGAGAGAGAGAGAGAGAGAGAGAGAGAGAGAGAGAGAGAGAGAGAGAGAGACTACAGGGAAATGATTGATGAATAGATAGACAAACAGTAAAATAGGAGTTTAGAAAATGTCATAATGTCATACATCTCTTGTTCTGGAACATATACGAAGATGATAATAACTACAGGCACCCAATGTCCCAAAAAAGTCATGGTATCACTTCCTTTTAATAAAGCTTAATTACTGGTTCTAAAACAAGTTATGTTTAATATCCGTTCAACACATTATTTGTTCCAGCTGTATTAACGAAGCATTAAGGATTTATGACAATCTTGCTTTCAAATAGTGGCACATGCTATGAGTAAAACTAAAGGCTTGATGTCACATCTAAAATGGTTCGGAAGTGATAAAACTAGACTCCTGTATTGCATGATTTATAAAGAACAAGCAAGGATATCAATTTTCTTTCTCAGCAATGTTTGAAGTACACATAAACAACAACAGTAACAACAACAACAACAACAACAACAACAACAACAACAACAACAACAACAAAAAAAAAAAACAAAACAAAAGAAAAAACCAAAAAAAAAAACAAAAAAAAAAACAAACCCGCATGTTTTATGTCTTTATATTAAGTTTGTTGCGATGGCATTTTGTATTGTTTCTTGGCAAATGCCAAATCCTCCCCACAAAACTAATATTGCGGCAAAATAAGAAAATGGAACTATGTGAAATCCTCAAAAGACTTGAAGGACTTATTTCGAGAATATGCATTTGGGTAGATACCGCGATACAGGGTAAGATTCGTAAAATAAAACAAAACAAAACCATAAGTACAAGAACTTTTAGGCTCATGATCATGATCCAATAAGGATCTGAAGGTACTTAATTTGAAGCCGAGGGGCTCAATAAATCAACGAAGTGAAACTGACTGAAAATTTACATCCACTTTAAAATAAACACGATACTTGCGCAAATTGAATTCATTATTTTCATTTACATGAACAAAACATAAAAAATAATGCATGTAATAATATATCTGGACAGAGGAGTTTCTCAAAATTGTCTGTTTACCAATCGCTAGCGTTTCATTTCCAGCAGAGTTGAAGTAACCCAAAATAATCCAAAGCCAGCATTATAAGCATCAGCATCTATACCACCACGACCACGACCACAACGACTACGACGACGACCACCACCACCACCACCATCACCACCATCATAATTGTCATCAACATCATCATCATCAATGCCTCCACCACAAACGTCCATTCTTACCCTGGTGAGTTTTCCAAGCCGACTCAAACTTTTCGTGCGTCTTATTTTCATCTTTCTGTCTTTGTTGTTTGTCTCCCTGTTTGTCTGTCTTTCACTCTCTTTATCTCTCTATCTATCTATCACTCTCTCCATATGTTCGTCTCTCTTCCTTTTTCTCCCCCCGCCCCAACACACACACATCTACTCGAATCTTTTCGACAATTTTAAACCGAGTCCTAGACGTTCATGAGTGGATCCCAAGAAAGATGGTATGCGGCTGACGAGTCAAACTAACACCCTATGGTCTCTTGCGGCTTTGAATGGTTTGCATTGACCACAGTTTTATATCGACTTTAAAATAAATAAATCTATAACGCATTTTGAAAATCTATCCCCGAAAAGGTGTTGATTATATTATAAGCTCTCGGCCTGAAAATCCAGGTAACCAGTGTTTGCACAGTAACGATCTTGAACTTTATTAATTTCACTCTGGACTGCGCCAGACAAACATTACGTATATCTGTGTTATCTTTCACACGTAAGGCTTCGTGACAAACAGAATCTTTGATTCAAAATGAATTGTCTTCATCCAATCTTAAACTTGTTCATACCGTTATGTTGATTTATTTTCTTTTGTCTGCCTGTTCCTCTTTCACCCACCTCCTAACATGTCCTGAAGGATCATCTTTGCAAGTCATGTTGATCTATACGCATACCATCTCAATTTCTTTATTTTTTCTTCCTAGCATTCAATACCTGCTTGACTGATTTTTCTCATCCATTCCTCATTTGTTTGATCTCTGCAGGTAATGCTAATAAATCTTTTTACAAATCTTACCTCTGTAGCCTTGGTTTTCCTCCTGTCTAGTTGTGGTGTAAGGCTACAATCATTTTTTCACAAGCGTATGAAAAGGTTAAAGTGAGCAAGAAATGTAGCAGTAATTCTAGTATGCACCGATGTGCATTATATTTTCATAATGGTGTTGACCTGTGATAATGCCAAAACGTTTGGGTAACAATGGACAGGACTTTTGATTACACAGCTCATTCGTCAAAACTGCACCAGTTGAAACTCTGAGCAGCCTCTAGTTATACCAGATCTGATATCAGGGTTGGTTTCTCGTCCATACCATTTGTCCTTTAATGCTCTTGTGCGACGTTCGTTCTACTTATTGGTCTCGAGTTAGATCTTTCAAATTAACTTTTTCAAAGCACCTTACTATCGTCGAAAAACCACAGGGAGACACAATGTAATTACACAATATAACGCAGTTTGCATTTGGCATCAGATCTACTAAAAAATTAATTATTTTCTGCGCCCCCTCCACCCCCCTCCCCCACATTTTTTATCCCCTTTTTTCTTGCAATGCCCGCAATTTTTGATGTGTCTATCTTGTTTTCTATTAAAAAATGCCCTACATCCACATTATGAATAGATAAAATAATAAAATAAAATAAATTTAATCAATCCGAAAAAAAAATTATGAAACATCTATAAATAGATTGAGGCAGTTTGAGTAAACAAGATTTTTCAATCGTCCCTTTTTTCTCGTGTATGTCCTTCCACTTGAGTCTTGTTAGAGGATTAGCGGGGATATAGAATCGAAGTCTCAGAACTATTCATGGAACGTTTTCAATTCGCATTCTGAAGAAAGATTAAAAGAAATGGATCAACTTAAACGTTACCAGTGTCAACTTCAGTAAACTTAGGCAACCAAAACCCACTGAAATCTCACTAATCATATTTTATTGGCCGCGACCAAATCAGTACCAATAACTGACAAAATCTAAAAGAGAAATGATATCTCCTCTCTCTCTCTCTCTCTCTCTCTCTCTCTCTCTCTCTCTCTCTCTCTCTTTCTCTTTCTCTCCTTTCTCTCTCTCTCTTTCTCTTTCTCTCCTTTCTCTCTCTCTCTCTCTCTCTCTCTCTCTCTCTCTCTCTCTCGCTCTCTCGCAATCATTTTATCCCTCTCACTCACTTTTCTAGCTCTTTGGTAAACCGGACCTCCCTTTATTGAATAAATAAAAGGACCAAGATTGATTCCATCACTTAAAATTCCCTCTTTATTCAAACGAATCATTCCAAGAGCTACCACTGAACATGTTTCGGGGGTTCCCGCTCAGAAAAGGTTGGTTCATTGAGTTAAGAAAATGCGGGTGGGAAATCTCCACGTCTGCGACAGAGTTTGGAGTGGGCTGAAACAAGCGCGTCTTGTCGTCTCGCGCCGTTAGATATTTCGCTAAACGCATTTATCTCAAGAAGTTGCTCTTTTTGTCTGTGGGATTCCCAACCATCTTTTCAGGACGCTGTTCTGGCGCTGATTGTCCAGAATGTTTTCAGAAAGACTTTAGTCAGCGCACCAGATGGACCTCTGCTTTCATCAACTCTCCAGAGTCACTTCCTCTTGTTGAAGGGCGTTAACTCTAATGTTCGCCGCACTATCTTCGTTTAGCGAATTGAATTACCTCCCCGTGGAACAGAAAAAATAATAATGGGGAGAAAGCGGGCTAAATTCGTTTAGACCCGCGGTTTGCCTTGTTAGATCTCGATTCGGCGCTTATTCAAAGCCGATTAGCGTTGGCTTTCTTGGATGAGGTGAAGCGGGACGCTCAGTTCTGGAGATCGCAATTAGGTTTCGGTTCTTTTCTGTGAGGGAGACTCCAGTGGGATGGGGGGCCACCGCAGTCACTGAGGAATACACGTCCTGTATCATTGTGATGCTGGCGATGCTGCCGATCTGGGGGTGGAGAATGACTCTGTTGTGTTAAATAAAAACTCGGACGATAAGGCTGGGTTCGACGGCTTGTACCATAATTATGATAATCGTGACCTCTCTCGGTTCGGTTCGGTTAACTTCGCGGTCGTGATAACCCGAAATCTCGCTTCGGGTCTGATCGGAAAAAGAATAGTCGACTACGGTGATAGAGGTTGTGAATACGAGATCAATTATATCTTGATATAGAGTCTTTTGAGTTTTGCTCAAAAGAATAGATTTGAGCAGGGAGCACTTCACAAAATGGGTTTCATATCTACACGGGTAGAAAATAGTGGTGTTTTTATAAACATTGTATCAAGGGCTTAATATGAGGTATTATGTTCATATAGTTGCTAATCATTTAAATATGTAACAGTATTAAGTGCGTCTAACAACCAACCCTAAGGTTACCAGTTCGGATATAGTTATTGTGGCAGCTCACTTTTAAAATTGCAATTAAGAACAGTTAGCTAATTTTATAAAATCAATGCTACGTATAGATCTTTTCAAATACTCTTTATCATCTGGGCACAAGTACATGGGCAGCTTTCCGCGAGCAGTGTAACTCTGGGCACTTTTTGTTCGTATGGTAGCCCTTTGATAAGCGCTAAGAAAGCTAAATAGATTTGGAAAGTATAATATTTACGTTTTTTCCAGTATTCCCCAACAGTTCCCCCAGTCCAGAGGCTCTCTAATTTATCGGTATCCTGTTGTGGAATGCTTGTAAACTGGCGGTGCAGCTCTATAATACTCTAAAATATTAAATCAAATTATATTTAAGGTCTGTAGTGGAAATACGTCAATTCCTGAGTCTGAAGTCTGCAAAAGAGGTCTTTCTCTATGTCTCTACACACTTTTTATGCTTTAATATCGACACTAATATTACTGCAACTCCTATTCATTGTAACACACATCAATACCACTATCTTCATACATTTTTTAACTGTTTCTATGTCTTATTTTCATTTTGTAATATCTGTTAAAAATTCTAAAAAAAATATTCTGTTTACATAGTGAGAAACAGTTCAATGTATACGCGTCGGATGGATTTGTGACCCAGTTAGAACTATTCGGAATAAGCAGTCTTCATTGGGTGGATGTGGTGTCTGATCTTTTGAGTGGACTGCCACTACGGTTGAGTTTGTACATACATGATCTGAACTTTTTGGTTGTGAAAAAGGCTTTCACACATCCTTATATTATTATAAAAGCACAGCAAAAAAAAAAAAATCAATCAATAAATAAACAAAAACAGAAAAACAAAAATACACCAAAGAAATTGTTATACAACGTGACTTTATGCTTATTCATTCATGATTCTTTTTCAATAAAATCCAAAATTCATTCTTCAATACAAGTTTTTCATACCGTTTTAAAAATGAAATTTTTTAAACCTCTATGGTCGAAATGGCTGGCGATTGGTTCTCAGGTCATGGAGTCGGTGAAGACCAAGAGATAACCAGAGACGAAAGCTCTTTAGCAATGTTTGTAAGTTTGGGCATTTTGGTCACGGGATAAAAAGGTAGAGAGAAAAATCGAAAAATGTTCTCAAATGAAAAATGGTGAGAATGAAAAGTCCAGGTATATATATAATTTAAAAATTAACATTGAGTTGAATTTTTACGATTTTGAAATTAAAATTAATCGTATAATAGGAGATTTTATTA
>JAWDGP010006680.1:135000-147500 GCA_033675545.1 Elysia crispata
TATCTATCTTTCTTCTATTTGTCTATCAACCCCTCCCTGTCTAACTATCAGTTGATATTTCTCATAATCACCTCTTTTTGTCTTGTTATTCATCCATCCATCCATAGATCTGTGGAAACAACCTCTCCCTATACGTTCTTCCAAATCTCTGGTGATACTGCCCTCTTCCAGTTTCTAATATTCTATTCCTTTCCATAAAAACTCCTCCTCAACTTCCAAATAATTATTCCCTTTCGCTCGTCGCGCCGCACCAGACAGAAACGCAATCTGAAGTGTGTGCAGAGGAAATGAGTGGAGCATGCAAAAACCTTTGACGAATATTTCCAGAAAAAACACTAGCACTGCTGAACCTAACCCAGTCTGTGCGCTCATTTCCAATGCACAGGAATGGAAATCCCTGTTCTCTTGTAACAGATACCCTTCTATCTTGTTCTAACTCCCCAAAAGATCTGAAACTCTCGAACCCAAAAGGCTACAAAAAGCCGATTGGCGCGAAGAGAGTACTGTTGGACTTTTGTTTGTTCAGAAATGTTTACCAATGAAAAGTTAGTTATTAATATACCGAATAGGTGGAATGGGCCGTGTGAATTTCTAAACGGATTCGATTTGGGAAGTAACTAAACCTATTTATTTTTCTGGTATCGACTCCATATTAGTCCAGTTAGATTTCAGAAATAGACGTCTTTGGGCACTAGGTTTACTTCCCAGCCCCTGACCCACTTCAGTCTTTACCATTGTCCATTTTTTTTCTATGCATTTGTTCAATATATCCCACAGTTTACTTTCTTTACGTTGGCGAAACCTCATTCTGGCATTTGATAACTGACATGTATAATATTTCATGGCAAGGAAAATTTCTTTTGTTTTACAACTTAAAAGTTCCATTTTTTCCCTTACAGCGTGCCGGCAGCATACTTTGCTTTCTAATTCTTTCTTTGGTGTAAAATATCGACTACTCAATTTCATAGACACCAACGAGTACCATAATGGGTTTCCTCCAATTTATGTAAAGAAAGTTGGGGAGATCGTGCCACACCACAACGACAGAGGTGTATTATTCTGCAGGTCATGGCGTTACCGTGTGTATGTGAGTATGGTGTGTGTGTTTAAAGAGGGCAGCGGTTGGGATGAGGGAATCACTATTGAAGTGGAATTCTCACAGCTGTGTTATTGTGCTCAAGTCAGCAGCCTTTGTTGGGGGTGGTCTTGTCCAACAACCACTAGAGGAGCTCTTCGTGAAAGAAAAACCACTTAAATACAATCGTGGCCGACATTGAAAAAAATATCATGCCTCCCTGCATTGAATTGAAATGGAATGATCACTTACAGAGTGTGAATCTTCACGCGGGCTTGTCGCCCTTAGAGCTCTTTGTTTGACTTTCAGCGCTACAGATTTATACTCTGTTCAACAGGCAAGGACTGTAACTCCCGCCAAGTAAGGGCGATAAGCGAACACCATTTGAGAACAAACACTTGGAGACGCGGCTTGGGAGTCATCCACGATGCAAATGGGTTCACACCTTTCGACGCTACCATGTTCGCTTGTGCTCAAACGGAAATTGTGTCATTTATACTTTATGAAAATGCATATGGAAATTTCTATTCTCACTCTGTCTCTAAAATTGTCAATCGCTCGAACTCAAACTTGAAACGGATTTTTACTGGTTCATTCTAGAACACATGATAGCAATCCACACGATGTTTGTAATACTTACGCATTGATGAGGATTTGGTTTTCTCCACCCCGAGTCATATTCAATCTAGTGTTTGCTGCAAGTTAATACAATTTTGAAATTCAAATATAGAGTCTGGATCGAAAACAAAGATGGGATTTTCCAGCACTGCTCCGATTTTATGACGTATTTGGAGGCTTCAATTGGTTAATAAGTATTTGTAAAATAATACTTAGCATGGTCTATAAGAGTGGGGTCTCTTAAATTATGTCTAAATTTAGGTTTAAGATGATAGAAAAGACATATTCAATTTTCGTTTAAAAAGTTCAAGAGGTTTTTGCATATTAAGTTAATGGAACCAAACTTACAAGTTGAGAGTTTACATTGGATCAGACCTTTAAAGTGTCTTATCTCCTCTTTATTGAACCAGAGGCGCAGATTTCAATTTGTAATGTCATTCTCCTATTGAATAGTTACATGCTTGGATGATACAAATTTAATTCCTATGACATCAAGATGAGTTCTGTTTTGAAATAAAGTCAGTTTTTTAGTCACTATTTAAACGCATATAACTAAACAATTTTAACAATATTCTTCATCCGTCTTTCGCTCTTTCCTCCTATTTCAACATCATTTTTTTTTTTTTTAGATTCTGCCGACCCTACACGCCTCGAATTCAGCGTTCGTGATGTGTTTGTCTTGTAACATTACAGAAACAGTTGAAAAAAGTCCACTAATCTATACGATTTGAAAACTCTGTCTCACTCCCTCCTTCCCTCCCTATTTCTCTCTCTCTCTCTCTCTCTCTCTCTCTCTCTCTCTCTCTCTCTCTCTCTCTCTCTCTCTCATCAAACGATAACTCCGACAATCTTGATGTTCGATAACTCCAAACTCCAGATAAGCACCGCCGAGCCGCAGTTTCCTATATTACTTCATAATCACCAGTAGCGACTCTAACTCTTTGTCTTCGTGCAAGATTTTCTGGATCCTTAGGATGACTTTGAAAATTTGACAAAATACCAAATTTTCTATCAGGCAGCAAAGCAGCTCAAAAGCCAAATTCGATAGTTGGTTTCAACAAATTTGGCCACCTTGGGTGATCATCCATAGCACATCCTCTGTCTTTCAAATCGTAAAGAATAAAAAAAAGATTGTGTCTCATTGACCTTCTTTTCCATTTTCCATTCGCTTTGTTTTATATCAAATCAAATCTATTTCTTGATACCATGTTGTAAAATTCGACTATGCCTAATCTTTTCAAAATTACAAGTTTTGCACTTTTTACTACAAGACGTCTT
This sequence comes from Elysia crispata, assembly GCA_033675545.1. NCBI lineage: Eukaryota > Metazoa > Mollusca > Gastropoda > Plakobranchidae > Elysia > Elysia crispata. The sequence continues at coordinate 137,972 of JAWDGP010006680.1, forward strand.
TTAAAAAAAGTGACCTATTTTTTTTTCTCTGGGATAATTGTTTTTCTTACTATTGCTTTTAAGTTTGATAATTTTCAAAGTTTAGCTTCCATAATTCATGATCCACATATCAATTTCACATTATTGCATCTTTCGGAAAACTGTTTCACCGAGTCATTTATATTTATCATTTATTGATAATAATAATCACAAAAGGCAACTGCGATTTATATTTACACTATCTGCTCCAAAACTACCCAATGTAAAAGAATGAAGTTTACTTTGAAGTGCCACTATCATTCTAAAATGTGGTCAATGAAAAAAAACCCCCCAAGGAATTTAGATTATAAAATGCGCTCGAAAACTCGTGGCATTTTGTTGCAATAGACATCTTGCTGATTGTTGAGTCTGTGAGAGAAAAGGACCAATCATGGAACTTCTTCCTAACCCAGTGACTCAAGGTTTAGGCGAGCCAGAGCTTCTAGAGCAACGCACAATGGCACATCTGAGGCTAACGTTTCAGCTTTGATATCCATACTTTCTAGCGTATATCACTACATCTAGAATGATCTAGCTTGCAGTTTCACCAGAATATAAGTTCAAAATCATGATGAATTAATTATATTTGCGTGAATAATAAGCATCTTATTTTAGTTTGTTTTCACTGGACATCGTTCTTTTCACTGCATCGGATCGCGAACTAAATTGTATCTTCAGTGGAACACATAAGCATCACACAATTATGATTTCACTCGCATAGTAAACCAAATAAGGAGAGTGTGAAGGAAGTGCCTGTATTTGGTTTACTTTCCTGGTCGATAAATGTTTTCTTGGCGACTTATGACAAGAATTAAAATGTCTTAGAGTTCTGTACACTTAAACGCTGTTGGCAGATATAAATTTGTTATTGCTGTTAAGTTTGCTTATTTTGAACTTAGATATTTTACACATACCGATCATTTGAACTGGCTTGTTTGCCATAATTCTCAACTATAATTTTATGGTCTCATAAGCAAGGTCAACGGCAAGCGTGATCGAGATGATACGATAAGGCCCAAAACTCATCTATTGACAGCTCTGATCTACGACTCTGCTTGATTGATTTCATCGGATCTTTACTATAACTTCAGCTATTTTGACGTTTAGCGGACAAGTTTATGTAAAGTACTTTAATCATACCGACATGCGGTACCATAAATCTACTATGGATGTTTTCACATTCGTGTCACCCATAGAGTCCATAACAATGTAGAACTAATTTATATTATGATAATGACCAATTGTCAAAACAAATAAGAAAAAAAAAACACAATGGACGCATTCATAAAATTTAATATATCTTTTAAATTATACACTTCACGTTATGCGTTATAAAAAGATGTGGTGATCACTGAAAAAAAATCGCAAATGTTTGCAAAAATAGAAGTATCTTATTATTTATACAGTAAAAATGGGAAAGATGATATTTCAAGAGATCAGTTTTGTAAATATGAGAGTTTTTATTTTTGAATAAAAAAAAAAGAGATTGAAAAACGAAAAGACAGATGTGATTCAAAACTCATTTCTGTGATCTGGCATTTATAACAGCGACACCCAATCTCCTTCAAAACTGTGAGAATAAATTAAAAAAAAAAAAAAGAGCAAGTTCTGGTCCAATCGAGACACCATAGAACATCCGTCACATTGCTGTTAACTCGATCCTCAACCCAGAAGAACGACCAAAACAAGGGGGAGACTATCATGCTCAAATTGACTGAGCCGCCAACAACGGTCGGGAACTCTTCCAGCGCGGAAACCAATAAAAGAAATCTCGTCGTCTGCGTCCAAAGATCGGACCTTCCCGCAGCCGTTAATGTATTTATGGGTCAAAGGTCCCGCGGAACACGTGCATTGAGTGACTGCGGAGTTGTAGCTCGACCCGGGCCTGGAGAAAGCGGGTCGTGTCCGCTGGTAATACGGTAATGAGACCCTACACGGACCTCTATGGTGCTCCACAATGATCTCGTGGTAGCTTTCCACTGGAGCGGCCATTCTTCTCGGCTTAGGGTTGAGTGGGACGGCTCGAGCTGCGGAAAATAAAGGGAAAAGTTGAGAGAAAGAGATTTAGAGAAAATAAAGGGAAAAGTTTACAGAGGGAGAGTTAGAGAAAATAAAGGTGGAAAAAAATTAGAGAGGGAGATTTAATTCTTTAACCTCCCTTTCCCTCCCCACCCAATCCCAACTCCTTGCTTTTTAATTGTTAAGTATAGACTTGATTGTGATTTTCCTTTCTCTCAAGGGAAAAAAAAGTCATTCCTGACTTGCAGTTCCAAAACCAAAGTCAAATTAGAAGGAGGGTGAGGGGTGAGAGAGAGAGAGAGAGAGAGAGAGAGAGAGAGAGAGAGAGAGAGAGAGAGAGAGAGAGAGACAGACAGACAGACAGACAGACAGACATACATACATACATACAGACAGGCAGACAGTTCGGCAGACATAAAGAGACAACGCAGACAGATAGACATTGGGACAAGAGAGAGAAAGAAGAAGAGAGTGGGGGAGGAAGTGTATGAGAAATGCAGATTTCCACTCTCCTATTAAATAAATCGATGGAAAAAGCCATAAATAGTTGTGGCATTGTGTTTCTTTCAGAAAAAAAAAATTAAAAAAGAACCCAGCTTAGAGTGAACAATCTGCCTCTGTTAAAAAATTCGGTTATAAGTGAGTGATTCTTCTGCCTTTTTTTTTTTTAATTTTTCTTTTTACAGGAAACCAAACATTTTTTAGCTTAAAAAATAACTTGAGAAAATAAAAAGTGGCAACCCCGCAGATCTTTACAGCGATACAAATTAGAACATGCAAGTCGCCAATTTTGGCACTAGTTCTGTCAGAAGTCGTCCATTTTAGAATGCATTAGCCCTAATTAGAACCTTGGAGACTCCAGTCATGACAGATTTGGCGCTATAATTAATTTGGCTCATTGGGCTGATGGACTCGACTGTTATTTGGCAATCTCAAGTCCAACTGGCAAGAGGCTAAGGTTTGTTTATGCTCTCCTCGGTAGACCGTTTGTGGCTTTGGACGTTAATCTGTAAATTGGTGTTGGTATTAGCCAGTCCACTGGAAACGAGAATCGTCGGTGATTATATCTTTGTCCAATAATAATAATAATAATAATAATAATAATAATAATAATAATAATAATAATAATAATAATAATAATAATAATAATAAGAAGAAGAAGAAGAAGAAGAAGAAGAAGAAGAAGAAGAAGAAGAAGAAGAAGAAGAAGAAAAAGAAGAAAACAATTATAATGATAATAATAATAATAATAATAATAATAATAATAATAATAATAATAATAATAATAATAATAATAATAATAATAATAATAATAATAATAATAATAATAATAATAATAATTCATGATAAAAAATATACTGATAATAACAACACCAATCACGGTGATGATGCTGATGATGATGATGATGATCATCATCATAATGATGATGATGATGGTGGTGATAATGATGATGATGAGGATGATGAGGATGAGGATGAGGATGATGATGATGATGATACAATCTCAGCCACCACCCCCTTCACCAATATAATTATTCTGGTCATTTCTCCTTTAGACATTTCCATTTCTAGATCCTCTTATCGTCCCAGCCCTCTCATGTCATTTCTTGCAACATCTGTTTCATCGAAACCTTAACGAGGAAAACCCACGTAACATGGAGGAGTACTGTCCGCTCTCCTAACCCCCTCCCCCCCCCCTCCTCTTCCTCTTCCTACTCCTTCCGTTCCACAACCTTGTCTCACTCTCACTCACAACTATTCTACCCTACAGTTTCCCTTCATCTTTTGGACCATGAGCCAAAGTCAGCAGTAGAGGGTCAATCCATTAGATGACCTAACAGAACCCCCCCCCCCCCCCTTTCCTTTCTTCGCCACCCTTCCTAGGCTCCGTTCGCCCAAACCGAATTCATTTCTTCCGACAACCCCCACCCCTTTTCTCCATCTCAATATCCGTTCTGTCTGCCATACCTCCCTCCGCAGCCTTCCTATCCCCATAATTTTTCGCCTGTTGTCTCTGAGCTGAGACCAGGATTTTTGAGGCAAACCATTCGTTGACCTCTCACCCCATCACCCGCCTCTTCACTCAGCTCTTAATCTACCGACCCCCCCACCCACCTCTCGGGTCACCCCCTGAGCTGCCGGTCGTCGCCACTCGAAGATGAGATAAGAGATGTCAACTTAATGGAGTGCTTCTCCATGAGTTGTCTCTCTTTACCGTCCCTGGCTGATTGGGCCAGGTTTAGACAGTAATTACAGTCACGCGCTCAGCCCGCCATACTCTGTTGGACTCTTTAGGCAGGAAGTTTATGGGCGCTTACTTCAAACTTTTTGTTTCTTAAGTCAGTAACTATTCAAGTATATTTTTTCTGTCTCATAGGTGAAGGAGTAAAAGTTTGCATAAATGTTTTGTTTGTGCCCAAGACTACAAGTTATACCCTACATCGTATTTTCAATATTGCTTTTTAGTTAAATGCTAAGAACTTTATGAATCTTACTCAGAAGAATTGTATTAAAAATGTTTGGTAGATCTAAGCAATGTTTTGTATAACAAACTAGCAAAAGAGGCAATATACTTTTACTTTCTTTTAGGTTCCATTTACTCGGGAACTTTTTCCATTTTAGTTTCTTTTCGCAAAAATCCAAACCGTTTCTCTTAAATCTTCTATTCCATACATCATTTTATTAGAATGCTCAAAAAATTGAACAACCAATTCGTTCCAAAGCTCCTTGTTTCATTAATATGGTTATTAAAGAATTGTCCTTGTACAAGAAGTCAAGTGAAGGCCATATAGTAGCTTGCAATGTATAACTTTAACAGTTAACAGAATCATAGCTTTGTAAATTATGAAATAAACAGGGAAAGATTATAAATCTCTTTACCGCAACGATACTAAGTTTTTCAGACTATAAACTCATCGCATTTGTATTTTTTTTTTTTATAAATTCTAACCTTCCCTTAAGCGTGTTACTTTTTAAAAAAGAGCGAACCTTAAAACTGGCATAATGAAATAACGATGATCAGAAAGCTTGGCATTTTTTGATCTGATTAATTAATTTGTCTATTTTTATAATCGGATGATTGCAGCCTTTCCTTATAAGGAAACAAAATAGTACAAGAAGAAGAAGAAGAAGAAGAAGAAGAAGAAGAAGAAGAAGAAGAAGAAGAAGAAGAAGAAGAAGAAGAAGAAGAAGAAGAAGAAGAAGAAGAAGAAGAAGAAGAAGAAACAGAACAAGAAGAAACAGAACAAGAAAAACAAGAACAAGAACAAGAACAACAACAACAACAACAACAACAACAACAACAACAACAACAACAGCAACAACAATAACAACAACAATCATTCTTTGATTATTGTCAGTTCAAAACTCGACCGACTGATCTTTCTGTTCATCAAACAACAGCAAAAATAGGGGGAACAGCAATAACGACATCAACAACAAAAATAACAGCAACAGCAATAAAGTATTTTTATTACAGTTGCACCAACAATACAATCCTAATCCTAATTAAACACAAAAGGACACAATTCTCTGACTTTCAACTTAATTACAATACAATTTGTTAGAGATTCCATGAATCATTTGAACATTATCCCGTTTCTTTCTTTCAAGGATCATCGGAAAGGCTTGATGAGGTAACTCTGGGCGCCAAAGGGATTATTTGCATAATTTTCACGGTAGCTTCCCTTTCTTGATAATTAGGCCAGATTTTTTCATCACATGCGACAGCCCTGGACAGGTTCGCCTCAGGCAACTAGTGTGGGTCAGTTAGGGGTGAGGGAGGCCAAACAAAGAAATCCTATCTTTTATCTGAATCAGTCAAATTGAACTCTCTCCTGCATATTTTCATGTGCTATGAGAGGATGAAAGGGTTTTAAGAAACAGTTTTAAAGAATCAGTACAATAGTGCTATCTATTTTTATTTATTTTATTTTTTTTTTCCTGGTATCGATTTAAAACAAAATTACAGTTATGGCAATAAGTGAAAGGATAAATAGGAGAAAGCAAAAATGAAAACAATAAGACAAATAAGTTCAAAGTGATCCACATTTTCAAGACTGGCCAGAAAATTGGGTAAAAAAAGGAAACATTGTTTCAGATAACCAATATAGTAGTGCAATCGAACATCTTTTTGCTAAAAAATTAAGGAAAGGAGTCTATATAAGTGGAAGTTATAAGTTGAAGAAAAAAGAATAAAAACAATACAATAAATAATTTTAAAGTGAGGAGTGAAAGAGAAGGAAACAATGTTTTGACCTTATAGTAGAGAGAGAGAGAGAGAGAGAGAGAGAGAGAGAGAGAGAGAGAGAGAGAGAGAGAGAGAGAGAGAGAGAGATAGAGAGAGCGAGAGAGAGAGAGAGAGAGAGAGAGAGAGAGAGAGAGAGAGAGAGAGAGAGAGAGAGAGAGAGAGAGAGAGAGAGAGAGAGAGAGAGAGAGAGAGAGAGAGAGAGAGAGAGAGAGAGAGGAGTTTAAAAATATGATTTTTTTTTTTTGGAAAGGGGGGGGGGGGGGAATGGCGGTGATAGAGAAGGACAGAAATTAATAAAAAAATATCTCAACGAAACAGTGTCTTAAATTATGAAGAGTTGAAGAAGAGCAGGAAAAACACTTTTCTCACCAATCTCGTCAGCCTTACGTGTCATGTCAGAATTTGGGTCTTGTGTCATGACGGACTCAGCGAGCCTCGACATATGGCGCTTTTATTCTTAGTGATAATGATTTTGATTTTTGCCTTGTGGTGCACATCTTGGCTGCTTTGTAACAATGTTACACTCATGTTATGTATTATCAATAGATTGAGCTTGTTTTTGTCTATTTCTACATCGCGATCGTTTTCTTAGCCGACCTGAAACACTCCTGATCTATAGAAGTAATGGAGACTGAATGGAAGTGTTTGTATGAAAATAATGAAATTATTCCTTAAGCATCTCTCTCTCTCTCTCTCTCTCTCTCTCTCTCTCTCTCTCTCTCTGTTTCTGTCTCTGTCTCTCTCTCTCTTTATCTATCTATCTATCTATCTATCAATCTAGCTATCTATCTATCTATTTAACTATCTATTTCTCTTCCTTTCTCTCTGTTTTTGTCTCTCTCTACCTGTCTCTTCCTTTTTTTCTCTTCTTTTATATCTCTGTTTCCTTTCTTTTTTCCTCTCCTAATTCTTATAATTCTACACTCCCTGACATGTAGCGAATCACACTGAATTAAATAGCAAAAGCAATTGTATTGTCTTGGCTGGTTCTACACAACAAGGTCTGGCATTTTCCCCCATGAAGCCTATACAGCTGTTACATAATGTTCTAAGTTAATAATACTTTTTAGTAAAGACAGTATTCTGTTCAGCCACAATGAATGTATAGAACCGAACCAGTAACCAGTAGTCAGGCATTGTTAGTGAAGCGACGTCATGTTAGGTTTTTTTTTCCGCAAATTATTTCCATTTACAGCAGCCTTATGGGTCGCTGTTAAAAAAATTCTTTTTGTTTTATTTTATCATCCTTATTCTTTCACAGCATGATAGATGTTAACAAAACTTATGAGACGTTGAACACAAGACGGTGGATAGAGATACCGTTACCTGTTATCTTGCCCATCAAAATGTAGGTTAAAGTCTTGCAGCTCTCGGTTACCTTAGCTAATGTAACATTAAGAAATATTTGGTTTATGCTTTCCCACGCCACAGCTGGCCGGTTAGCTCAGTTGGTTAGAGCGTCGTGCTAATAACGCGAATGTCGTGGGTTCGATCCCCATACTGGCCAATAAATTTTTTATTTAACATTATTTTTACGTTGAATATATTTATTTGCTTCATATTTGTTAGATTTCAATTGATTTTAATCTTTTCAAATTTCATGCCGAATTTTCGTCTTGAGGCTTACATTTTTTTTCATGGGTACAAGCATCAGTTTTAACGTTGGTTGCAATGCAAACTTTTTTCAAATCAAGCCATTTATTGTGACTGTGTGTACTTTGATTTATGAAACTAGAAGGGACAGAAAAGACTATTTAGAGAATCGATGTTCTTGTGTCAAAACCGCCACAACGGGATCCGAAGAATTTTATGTCTATAGGGATATGACACTCACCGCTTCAATTGGATTAAATTATTTTGATATTGTATAATATAAGTAGCTGTGTTAGCAGTCTAAGATTACCTCTTATGATAGCTGTGCTAGCGAAAAAAATATATCGCACGTTGAAGTAAAGAAATGAGATATAGAAAAGTTGCACTGTAAACATAATACATACATACATACATACATATATATATATATATATATATATATATATATATTGAAAAATTGCACTGTAAACATAATACATACATACATACATATATATATATATATATATATATATATATATATATATATATATATATATATATATATATATGTATTTATTTGTATTATGTTTACAGTGCAATTTTTCGGATCTTTAACGTGCGATATTTTCTTGCACCGGAAAACCCAGTCATATAATTATGACCCAAGGCAACCAGTCAGAAATGTGAACACTCTGCATCAGCGTTATAGCCGTTCCTTCAATTCAATTGTTTAGAACATTTAGGATAGAGTAGAATTGAAGGATCGAGGATCGATTGTTGATTAATTACAGGCCAATTAACAAAAAGGTTTTAACTACTGAGAGTGAGAATTTTCATATATGTTTATAAAGTGTGTATACTCGATCTGCGGCGACTATAACAAAAATAAGGTGATTGCATCTCAAGGAAAATAAGTTGGTTTCTTCGAGTGACGAGTCACTGCAATATTCCACTAGAAATCAAAGTACTTACAATTGTTATCCTTTGCTTCTTATAGACTTCAACAGCTCTTAGGGAAGCCTTTTACCTAAATGAATAAATAAATAATCTGCTGTCCAGAACTGCTGTGTGTTTAATTGTTCCAACAAATCTAGAATCATTTTTTTATTATTATACCTAAATAATTTACGTTCTTTGTTTCTTTGCTAGATGGAGACTGCGCCAAGATCCCGATTAAATAATAAACTTTTTTCGTTTTATTTTTTTTTTCGCACAATGGCTCTGGGCCAACGACAGCATGTGAAGAGAATAGTGCGTAGTACGTGAAGTAAAAAATTACCTAAAGTTCTACGGAGACGAAAGGGTTTCTTATTAGACTCACTAGTTGTTTTACATTTCACAAAAAACAAACTTAACACCAATAATAGAAAAAATAACTTCAGCTGCAGCATCAATAACAACAACAAAACAGCTCAACAACATTAATATCTTTATTATTATTATTATTATTATTATTATTATTATTATTATTATTATTATTATTATTATTATTATTATTATTATTATTATTATTATTATTACAAACAGTTTACTAACCGTTGTATCAACAAACAACAATTATTCAGGGCCTAACATTTATACCTAAAATACTTTTTAACAATGTTTGTTATCACCCCCCCCCCCCCCCCCCCTCCACACACACACACACCTCTTCTCTGTCTGTCTGTC
>JAWDGP010006680.1:150000-177500 GCA_033675545.1 Elysia crispata
TCGGAAGGCGTTCGGGATTCGTCACAGACAAAAGATCAAATGGGTCAATTCCTGGAGGAGGCATGGCGCCGCGCATGCGCGTACGGTGAGGAGTCTGCCATATGGGACGATATGACGCCCAGCCCATCTTTCACTCCATAATATCACCTAGAATACATTCTCGTTTCAAATCTATGTAAAACAGTAAATTAATGTACTTTTAGCTTTTCCAATGATAGTCGGTCAAAGAGAAAGTGATATATACAAGAAATTACCATGACTGAAAAGGTTACAATAGCACGTTTCAACGTTTTTCTATTTCCAAAGCTGTTCAAAAATGATTTTTGAGAGGTGCATGCTAGGTTGAAATCTAGCCCCACTTTCATAGTCTGTAAATGCTTCGGTCGTTTTGGTTCGATTGACAGAAAGTGTCCTCTTAAACGGACCAAATGGAAAGAATGTTTCTCCTTATTCTAGGGCGTTTATGAATATTCTAAAGTACATTCTTAATCAAACCTACCTGAAGTTGAAACGTTTTTTGTTTTTGTTTTTGTTTTTTGTGCGTGTTCTTCCGCTTAACAGATTAAGCTATGAGCGCATTAGAAGTTTTAAATTCAGCATACGAAAGTGCCAAGTCCAAGTATTTTAGTCATTTATTCTGTATCTGAACATATCAGAGTTTTTGAATTCAGAATGTGATCTTTAGACCAATCATCAAGGCAACGTTCATCTGTTGAGAGAATCGACTCACATGTCGCTTTTTCCCATAACATAAGATAAAGAAAAATATGATGAGCATCACATGATCAAGATTGTTAAAGATGTAGGAATGGCAATTATAGTGTTGTCACAACACAGGGCCGATGTGCCAGAACAAAAAAAAAAATGCCAATATAACCGGAGAAGTTTAAAACTTGCATCGGTCACACCCCTCAAATAATTGATAATTATTTGTATCTTTTTAGTAAGATGCAATAATTTTTGTTTACATGATTTTCATAATAATCAACCCTAGCTTTAGTATTAACTTATTTCAAGAAGCAAATGAAAGAGTAGAGCTGAATAAAAAGTGCCGATGGTAAACTTTTATGAGGATTTAAACGTGTTTTGAAAAAAAAAAAAAAAACTCCTCAAATCTACCACTAGTGAAATGGCGCAGTAAGCATAGGTTAAAAAAAAAATAAATAAAACGTTGGTTGTACAGCTGCAGTTCTTGCTCTGTAATAATATTAATACCGGATCGAAGACAGAATGATATTTGTAAAATTTGTCGTTGAAGCACAATTTTAACAAAATGAATAGAATCGCAATATAATATTCATAGAATTATATATTATACAGTATTTTTTTTTTTAAATAAATTTCAAGTATTCTTTATCAATGTTGCACATCGTACTTCGTGATCATTATAAGATAACATTTTCAAAAATATAAAGAGCTAAGTATTATAAAACATTCAAAGCTAAAGTCTAATAATATACACAAATTACTAAATTTTTAAAGGCTTTCTTTTATCAGAGAGATTCTTCCCACACGATTGTCGTCCACATGGAAGAGATGCGCTATCCCTCTAGTTAGCTACGGAGCAGAAGAAAGCAGGTACAGGTTTACGTTTCCACACTATCTACTGTACTGATAGCTAGAATATTGAACCATAGAATGAATGGCCTGTTAAAATAATTATGTGGACGGTCGCCAGGGGAGATGAAAAAGTTTTACCTAAAATGTTACTTGATTATCACGGATCATGCTGAAGGAATATTTACACTACATTTTGAAGTTAATTCTAACGAGGCCTGAATTAAAAAAAAGCCTAGCATTGAGAAGAAAAGCTGTGGAGGCATCAAAATTTGAAGGGTTGTTCATTTCTTGTGGCAGACATCCGACTTTTGAATCCGCAAATTGGGAGTTCGGATCCTAGGGTCAGGAAATCAAGCGGTGCTGAATTTTTGTTAGAAACATTTGAGGAACATTGGTGTTTATCAGTAAATAAAAGAAATTGGAGTATGTTGTTAAAAAGTGGTAAAAAGTACTTAAAATCAACATGTGAATCTTATTTTATGAAGTAATAATATTGAACAGTTTAAAAAGAGATAGAGATTTATAATATTTATGTTTCGTTTCTTTTCTTTTTTTTATTCTTTAGCCTTGATAAACTCTTCGACAGAAAAAGACGATGAGAAACATTGAAGCAGTAAATAAAATCGCTTCGGAGATTAAAAAAAAACAAAACAAGAAATAAAAAGAATAATATAGCTTTGAAAACGTACCTTTCAAGAAAGAACAATTTTAATCGTTTACCTTATAATGTAATACTTTATGAGAAAATTGTTTCTGAAATAGATTTTAAAATCTTTAAATCAATAAAAAAAAAAACAGACCAAAAGTGTACAATATCATGAATACTTACTTAAAATACATCCTACTCGAAGGACTTACGAAAATGGTAAAAACAAATATCAATAAAAGTCAGTCATGTCATTAAATTTCTTTTTTGGTTCTCGTTTTCAAAAGAACTTTTTACACAATTATCCATTTTGTTCTCAGTGTTCTATTCGACCATCGACGTTTCTAAACGAATTTAACACACACAAAAAAAAAAAAAAAAAACCAAAAACATTAACCTTTGTGATTACTCCGTCTTTTTTTTATTTATTTTTTTTTTTGCCTCCGTTTAGCACTGAACTAAGAGACAAAAGCTAAGAACAATAATTGCCGACATTGATATATTTTCCTTCTTTCTGTTTTTCTTTTCTCCAAACGACATCAAAACCAAACTCTATTTAGGAGAGGCGGGAGGGTGACGCCCCTTGGAAAGCAGATCCCCTTCCGGAACTAGCTCCGAGATGGCAGCAGCACCAACAGTACCAGTAACAAGCGTGGTACAGCCATTATAGAGTTTGCGCATTTCTCTCGCCTTCTCTTAGTCAGCATACATTGACGTTCTTATTTGTTTTATTTTTAATGGATATCTTTAATTTTTAATGTCAAGAGTGAGACTGCAAGATAATGCAGTTTTACCTTTTTGCTTATATTCTAGCAGTTTTGTGTCAACTTTTCTTTTACAGTGTTGACTGAGACCTTTTTTTTAAACAAAACGTTGAATAATTTGTAAAAACAATGGATTTATGTCAAAGTGCTTTAAAAGAAGAAAAAAAAAAGTAAAACAGCCATCTCCATATGAAGAGAATAATTTTAAAATGCGTTATGAAAAGATGATTTTTTCCCTCGCCACTTTTAATGCTTTTACAAACTTCTTTTCCTTTGTTTTGTTTCTATTATTTTTTCTTCCGGTGTGCGCGAGTTTTATCACCTCAATCTTTGGCGGAGGTGCATTAAGGCAGAATAAAATTGCATGTTTAACAAGAATTATCTGTTTACCCAAAATCATCTACGGAACCCATAAAAGTCTTCTTATGCGACCAAGCGGTCAGGCTCCAAGATCGCATGACGTCTGAAAACCCGAAAATTTCCCATCTCCAGCTTCCGGTAGGAGATTGACTCAACGTCCACAGAACGCTCAGGCGACGATTAGAGACAGTTATGGAAATTCCCTGTATCACTTCTGCCATGGGTCAGAGAAAACTCTGATCCAAAACTTCCTTGGCGAAATTGCTCCGCGCGTGCGTATTGCGGTCATGGGCATAAATTCTGGACAGTTATCACGGCCAGCGGGATTTATCGAGTCCTGGACAGGCCATTATCGTCTGCAGCAACAAGAAATTAATCCGCGTTTCCTCGCCACAACTCTGTCCGTTTATCCTTCCGCGGGCCTCAAGCTGTTTGTGAGACCCATCCATGGTCATGCGCCATAAGAGATTGAGAAGAGAGAAGTGTAGGGTTTTTGAGGATTTGTGGCAAAACGGCCGACTGAGATGTTTCGATTTCCGTTTGCGGTTTCGGTTGCATCGCCGAGCGACGGGCAATTATTTTCGCGTTTCGGTTGAGGGAAGCAGTTCATACAAGTTCAATGATTCTAGTTGTGTAACTTATGGACCTTGCATTCATAATTAGGGCGATAGAGCTCCCCGCAACATTCGCCTCGAGAGACAAGCAAAATAAATGGAAAAATTGAAACATAAAACGTTTTGCCACTTTTGGGAAATCAGACACGAAAAGAACTGTTTATAATCAAAATATTTACAACAGTTACTAAATAAATGGTTTAGAGCACTTGCGGTTGAATCAAATATTGAGCCATCATTTGAATAAAATCTTTTTGCGTTTCTAAATCTTTTTTCTTAGTAATTGTGTCTTTGAATAAGAGTTATGATATATCATGATGCTTGATTTTTTTTTTTTGTGAAAGCAACCTCGTATGGTCAGAACTTGGTTGCTTCCATCGATGACATTCAACTTTAAAATCTCTCTAGGGAAGCATTTCCCACATTCCCAACACTGGAAAAGATCGGTGGACATCTTCGTTAAAAGACATGTGCAAAGATTCCTGCTTTAGATCCTAGCTTCGTATTTTCAAGCCCATGGTAACAACGCAATACTCAAAACAATGTTCTGCCATAGTGAGACTGAAAAACTTCAGCATGATATTTTATTATTATTTTTTTTTATTAAATAGGCAATCTCACTTTTTAATGAAACACTTCCTCAATATGCTTATCTAGCTACACCCCAAACAAGATTTAGGCAAATTTCAAATGAGTTGCAACATTGTGAAAATCACACTTCTATAAAAGAGACACCTAGATGTAAACAATTCATCCACAATTATATTATTTTGTGTAGTTTAAACTTAAGAACACACAATCCAACAGACAAAAAACATAATAGAAGACATCCCTAACAGTAAAGACTTTCTATACCTTTGATTTATAAAGTTTTCACAATCCATCCCTAACTTTAGAAGTAGGCGTGACAGTGCTGTCGATTGGTCTATGTTTCTCAGTGCAAACTCTATATTTATAGCTCCATGTACTAGCAAAAACTTGCCGCACAAATCTACATAAATCTTGGTGAATCTTAATCCCTTCAAACATGGCACTGAATGTTATTTTATGGCGCGAATTCAAACTTGATTCTAGATCAGATCAAACTTTCAACCTAGACCTAGATAATGTTAGCCCAGATCGATGGATTCTAAAAAAGATGAATTTAGGTCGAAATAAATGTGAAAAAAAAAAACAAACAAAAAACAAAAAAATAAAAATAACTAAACATCCGAATCATCATAAACTTAAAAATAAGTCTGAAGACTGTGTAGTAATTGAGATCATTACAGCCAGAAAATTAATTTACTGAAGTTTTATGAAAATATAGTTGTAAGCTTATGAAGTGTCAAAAGGCGTGAATTTGCTTTAAAAGAAACATGCTGTTCTGTAAAATATTTTGGCCTATGAAACAAGTGTTATTAGAAACCTCAGATATTTTCTGTAAAAAAGTTTCATCTTCATTCTTCACGATACGGATGCCTCACTAATTTATTAACTAGAGTCAACAGGGTACTCCTGATATAGCCATGCTTTGGTCCAATGCTCTTTCAGTTGCATTATATTCTATGATTGAGGTTTATTTCGGCAGTATGATTGTCTTTTTGGGCAACAATTATCGGGAAAAAAAAAGAGAGAAAATAAAAAAACAAAAAAAGAAAAACCCACGATGTGTGAAGAGTATTGGTCTGAACATCATCTCAATCCATAAATAGATATAATGCATCTCACAGGTCTGTCACTTTAGGTCGCTATAATAGCTCCTTGCAGATCAGCCGCCATACTGACGCCATATTGACGGAAATTAGCTCTGTATTTGAGTTACTGCGCCATATCACTAGCTATTCTTTCGCTTTATTTGCTTGGGGTAAAAATTAATAAGTATCTTATTGAGCTTTTGTCACCAGTGTTCAACACTTTGTTACAAACGATTTGTTATTTGTCTCTGATCACATAAATCGTAAATTCCGACTTACGTCAATCCTTTTTTTATTTGTGTGTGTTTCTTTGTTTTGTTATCCAGAATTTTTGTTCAAGATTCTAAAACCTTACATAACCTGTTGGTGTTAAATAAATGATAGATCATGGAAGGACGATAGATAAAAATAAATCACGATTTCTATCTTGAGGAGATAGTGCCTAAAATAGATCAATTTGATCATATCTATAGTGAGCGTTTGCAGACATAACAATAGGGATTATGGCAGGACATCAATCGTGCCACTTTTTAAATATAGAGCGATGTGACTTTACATCAATTTCATCAATATAAGCAAATGATTCTTTTTTTTTAAGTATCGATTATTTTACATAACAATTGAGAAAACTTTCGCACAAACCCATGAGCTACCACTAAATATTCTGATGTTTTACTTGAAACCACAATAAGACGTTATCAAGGTTATATCTGGTAAGCTTTCCGTTCTAAAAATTGCGAAGCAAGTACTATAGCACCAGTCTGTGCACTATAACGAAAACATCAACAGAAGCTATCGGAGTCTTTCCGAGGAACAACTACTGACAAAATGAGGACAAGAGTACAAAATCACCTGGCAAATAATAACACAATAAATAATCGTCATTAGCTAAATCTTTACTGCGAAGAATGTACTAGGATAAAGCCGGGAAAAACTCTTCCTCCCCCCCCCCTTTTTTTTTTTAAAACCAACCCGACTACACGTAATTCTATCGCTGAATCCATCAGAAAACTTATCGGCTCAAGAAGCCGTGACTAACTTACACCACAGTCTCCCTCTATTTAATTACCTAACGTTTAACTTATAATAAAACAAGTTCTATCAAATTCAACAAGTGATGATTTTGTTAAATATTTAGTTATTTTATTGTTGATATTGTAATTATAGTTGTTGTTTTTGTTACTACCATCAACATTATTATCATCATCATCATCATCATCATCATCATCATCATCATCATCATCATAATTGTCATTATCATCATCATCATCATCATCATCATCATCATCATCATTCTTCTTCTTCTTCTTCTTCTTCTTCTTCTTCTTCTTCTTCTTCTTCTTCTTCTTCTTCTTCTTCTTCTTCTTCTTCTTCTTCTTGTTTTTGTTGTTGTTGTTGTTGTTGTTGTTGTTGTTGTTGTTGTTGTTGTTGTTGTTATTGTTGTTGTTGTTATTATTATTATTATTATTATTATTATTATTATTATTATTATTATTATTATTATTATTATTATTATTAACATACAATAGCGTATTATGCCTTGAGTAGTATGCTCCCCGCAAGGCCATAAGTCTAAATTCTTGCACAAAGGCAAGGAGATATCAGTAAACTTGCGCTATATTACTATGACTATGCATCGGTACCAGGATAGAACACTTCAAGAGTTAAAAGCACCCGGCTATACATGATAAGGAAATATTTTCTAGTATCCTTTACTCCTTGGTCCATATGATCTGATATTTGATATGGATGGTGAAATTGTATCCATGATGGCTGAAGCAAAAATAAAAACTTTTATTTTATGCATCTTGAACTTTTGAGCTTAATTATTATTCTCGTCCCACCTAAGGCCTTTCTCTTTCCTATATTCTGTAACCGTAATTAATTCTCTCTATAGGCATTCTTCACCTTAAAAGCCAATTCAGTGATTTCCATTATTGAACACCTCCCTCGATTTGGCTCGATTTGGCAACACTAATTACCTAGCAAACTCCTCCGTCCCCCTCCTCCTAGCTCCAGTGTTAGCCCACGTCCTGTACACACGCGAACTGCTTCCTTTGACATCCACATCAAGCAACTTACTCCCAAACATCCTCCCAATTATAGATCCTCTACCTCTTCCTCTTTTCTTTCTTCATCTTCACCTCTCTTCCTCACCTTACACTTTCCCATAATAGATAAATCAATGAGCATCAATATTGAAAGAGTCTTTAGAAAAAGCCGTTGAGCCATTCAAGGTATGAGTGAAAAGACAAGGAAAAAGGTTGAGAAGTCGGGGAAGGTGAGCGCATGCAAGTCGGGCGCTCTGCTTCTTCTGAAGCACAGGTTAAGGGGCGATAATTGAGTCCTGATTGAGGAAGGGAGGCAACCCTATAGGGTTGAGCGAATGTCAATAAAATCGGCGCGGGTCTATTTAATGCTTCCTCACACGATCAGAGGCCGGACGCTGCAATTGTCGCCTACCACAGCAGAAAGTCGCCAAGAGCTTCTATGCTTGTTCACTTCAAAGGCAGAAAAATGCCTAACAAGTGTAGGTCTCCCCCCGCATCGATTTCATGGAAAGCTGATCACTGGGGAGGATTTCAAGCATAATCAATTCTGCATTAAGTATGCGCTGATATGAAAAAAAAATTCAAATCTCACAAAAGATATCAATGTGTTCAAAGTACATCAAAGAACCTAGAAACGGATAGACTTTGTAGAATAAATTCCATCTGAAACTGCAAACTCAGGTTCGCTTGTGTTACTCCGCATTATGACAATCTTTACTGTGATCCCCATAGCTCAGATTTGCACAAAGAGACAACAGACAGTCAAGAAAAGGATAAATCTTGCGCATAAACACAAATGCAGATAAAATTGGAAGGGGAGGGGAAGAGATTTAAATATTGACAGGAGGGACTTAGTTTTTATAAATGACCCAATCATTATCAACCTAAACAATTCCAATATTTTTCCCAAGACAACAGCAGCCAGTCCTAAAAATATCTTGGAGCAGAACATGAAAAATAGATGGATGTTTCCGATCCGAGAGATAATGCTACAGTCTCTGCGTTTCCCCTAATTGCTTAAACCATATTCTAGCAAGGTAAAGAGTGTCTGCTCCGATTCTTTCCTATCACCTGGTGTGTTATTAGCTTAATGGTTCTCATTATTGTCTCCAATAAAGATTATCACCGTACGGTCTAGAAACTGTCACAAGTGCTTAGAAAGGGGTGGAGAGGGCCGCCAGTGAATGGAGTCTCCTTGTTTCGGGAGATCAGACCAGATCGACCATTGTTCCAGCACGGGGGGCTCCCAGTATTCTGGAGATTATAGGCCTGGCGTTTACATCCCTCGACCTGCTCAGACAACCTGGCTTTATTGAGGGACGGGGCGACCAGATTTGACAATGCTGAGCTTTGGATCGGCTGTCTTAGCGTCCCGGAGTCTTCTGCTCGTAAATCATCAGGGTCTCCGCCCGAACATTTATGGTGCCGTTTACATCGAATCAAGACCGGCTTCTGACCTTTCGGGCCATGAGTTTTAGACTTTTTCTCCAACACCAAGCAAGGTTATCCGGGCCAGACCCCATCTTAACTGCTGTTCACAACAAGAGGCCAGACTCTGAGCTTCCAGTGTAATTGCGTGGATGGTGGAGGATGTTGAAACCCGAGACCGTCTTCGACAAGACGTTAAAAATGGTTGAAAGTGTTAACATTTTGGGGCTCTAGCGGAGTGGGCGGCGAGGAAACTTTTTGTTAAAAACAAAAAAAAAAAAAAAAAAAACGGAGAAAGATTCCAGAGAGGAGGGAATAAAAGGAAATACTCTGGTGCGTGCCACAATATGGGAGACTTCTGTATGTGCGTGGGAGAGGCAAAGAGAGAAATGAGGATGAAGATAGAGGAAAGGACAAACAGGCTAGGCTGAAATAAAGTCAAAGGGGCAGGTAAAAATACAAACAGAAATAGAGAAACAGCACAGACACAAACACCCCAAGCTTCAAATACCTGTAAGTGTGTGTGTGTGTGCAACGAGTGGGAAATGGTTGGGGAGGGGGTTGGGGGGAGATATACTAACACACGAAAGAGAGATAGAATGAAAGATAAATAGATACTTATATATTTAATGAAACGAAATTAAAGTGGGAAAGAGATTGAAAAAAAAATTCCAGAAGAGAAGATAAAGAAACGGAATGGAATGGTAGGTAAAAGTAAGGGAAGATTAAAAAAGTTGGCATAGGAATAGGTATGAGGAAGAGAGATAGAGGGAGAGAGAGAGAGAGAGAGAGAGAGAGAGAGAGAGAGAGAGAGAGAGAGAGAGAGGAAGAAGGAGAAGAGAGAGAAAAAGAGGGAGAAGGAGAAGAGAGAAAGAGAGAGAGAGAGAGAGAGAGAGAGAGAGAGAGAGAGAGAGAGAGAAAGGAAAAGAGAAGGAGAAGAGAGAGGGAAAGAAAAATGAAAAAGAGAGAGAAATGAGAAAAAGAAGGAAACAGATATAAAAGAAGATCAACTTAACAGAAACAGAGGCCTCTTTATGTAAACTACCTGTCATTCCGTTACTGTTTGTCAAACTCTGACTTATCGGTCACACCACTACAATTACATTAAGCTCCCACGAATTTTGGTCCATCAAACTAGCCTCCGTTAGGCAGCTTTAGTTCAGGAAGAAAACCTTAAGCTCACTTTATCAAAAAATAATATGATCAACAATAATTGTAACAATAATGGCTTAACCTTAATCCTATACCGAAATCCGCGGATTTAGACCACAGCTAGATATCCCTGCAGATTTCCCGTCCTGGCCACAGGCGCTCCAATGGGCTGCGAATGTTTCAAGGAGACAATAAAAGACTCAGTGACTGATAAGACCCATAACTGTTCAGTCTCCTATTGTTCAATCTATTGGAGCGATGTGCGGGGACAAAGCGGTGTTTATTTGATGCTGCATCCATCAATAAATTTTAATTTTATTTATACCCGAAGTGCTAGAAATTGCTGGCTTGGTAAAGTGTGCGCGAGAATGATGAATAAAGTGACCAGGTTGACATCATCATCATTATAAAGTTAAAAATAATCACCTACCAGTAAAGTTTATTTAGTCACTATGAAAGCAATGAATTAGAGAGAAAATAATAAAATGCCTGCGAAAATCGAAGAACGAGACAGCTGAGAGAAGTGCCTGAAAAGAGAAGCCGTTACAAACAGCTTATTATGTCTATATCACATCTGACTGTTTGGCTTCGTCCCGGGAAGGCTCTCTGACGGTCAGTGGCGGAATAAACAGATGCCTGGATTCCATGATCCAGAAAATCCAAACGCTGTGAAAAAGATCCATAGAGAAAGCGCTACTACTGGCCATATATCCGCACATAATGGGTCAGATAGGGTCAGATAGATGTGATTGTGTTTTAGGCTGGTACCGCATTAGGATAAAACAGTCAAGATTTGTCGCTGCCGTGTCGTTGGACTGAGTGCCTATGAACCCTACCGCACTTAAAACAAAACTGTTAGGCGACTTTCATTTTTCGGTCAACGCCTTTTCTTTTAAATCTCTATTTGAGAAGTCTTTCAGAACTTTATTATAAAAGAAAGGTCTTATTTTCAACTTCTCCATCCAGTTCTCGTCAACATACATAATTTGGGAAATAAATCACAACGGTTTTTATAGATGACCGAAAATACAAGCTGGTGGATAAATTTGTAATGCCGTATATGATATACAATGTGCAGCACAATGCAACAAAAAGGCCTACAGAGACTCAGACATCACAGAAGTATTCATCAGTACCGTTTGGCGTGTAGGAAAAAATAGAGTCAACAGAGGGCTGCACGAAAGTTTGTTGTTGGTGCGGTACGCCACTATATTTTTCCACAAGCACAAAACTATCAGGCGACAAGTTTTGACAGTCGTGTCGGCCTGTTTCTTCCTTGCCCCAAACTTCAACGACTGAATTGTGTCGACGTAGAGCGGTACGCCCCTCTCATTTCCCTTGTCCACATCGTACCTTGCGACACCGAAAAAACTTTTAGGCAACTGTTTTGTCCAAGTGCGGTACCAGCCTAACGACGACCAACGGATATTGTGAATTGAAAACCGTATCCTTCTGTACCTGCCCCATTCATTAGTCTGTTTTCTGCAGAGCAATGATTAAAAAAGTGACCACATTGACGTTGTCTGAATAGGAATAAAGACAGAGCATTATTTTGATAGGGTGAGAATATTCTTGAAACCATCAAAAGTCGTTCGAGAAAGAGAATTAATGTTATGATGGATATTAAGAAAGGGAGTCCTCTCTCTCTCTCTCTCTCTCTCTCTCTCTCTCTCTCTCTCTCTCTCTCTCTCTCTCTCTCTCTCTCTCTCTCTCTCGTTCGCTCGCTCGCTCTCTCTCTCCCTCTCTCTCTCACTCTCTCTCCCTCTCTCTCTCACTCTCTCTCTCGCTCGCTCTCTGTCTCCCTCCCCCTCTCTGTCTCTTTCTCGCTCTCTTTCTCTCTGTCTCTCTTTCTTTTTTTTTTTCTTACCCTCTTTCTCTTTGTCTCTCTTTCTTTTTTTTTTTCTTACCCCCTTTCTCTCTGTGTGAAATCGTTGCTTTTTTTCTCTTTGGGCCGAAAGCGTTGTATTTTTGTTTTCAGTAAAAATGTTCCAGAAACATTTTGGGGAAAAAGTTTTTACAACCAAATGAACTGAATTAAAGTAAAGTACAATTATCGGTTATTGATTGTAATCTTAAATACCGCAGAATTGAAATCTCTACACAGCAGAAGAGGCGCGAGTGTTCTCCCAAGCTCAGTTATAGTATAAAGTATGTTAAGTATCGTGAAAAAAGATCCCAAAGGAATGACGTTGGAAACTGTTTTTTTTTATCATGCGAAAATGAAATTATCCAGACGACAGATGGATGCATATAAGATCAACAAATGAAATTATCCAGACGACAAATGGAGGCATATCAGCAAATGACTATTAAAGACAAGCAGTACAGTCTCTGGGTCGAAGAGAAGAAAAAGCGGGCGCCAGTACCTATTAGCCTGTTCTCCATCAACTTCTGAGAAGAAGCAGAGGGAATCGAGGCCCGTAACAAGTTTCCGTACCATAAGACTAGTGAGCTAACTTTGTGCAGTTCGAAACTATTGATTTTATAGACATGTTTAACAGTTTATTATCATGTAATTGTAAATAACAGGAATTCCCGTAAGGCAGTGCATTTTTTATTGAAAAATTTTTGGGAAGTTATACCCTTTTAATCAGTGTTTAGAAGAATCTTTAAATCTATTGAAAAAAATACAGATTCAGTTTATTTCCTTATTATACATAACTTTTCAAGACAGACAGCAATCATTAGCGATACATAGTATTTGACTGAGGCTCTACAAAGTGAATGGAGAAAAAATAATAAAAACTGCCAAACTGCGTTGGATATTTTGCCTTATTCATAATGGTAGTTCTGCCAAACTTAATTGGACATTTTGCCTTATTCTTAATGGTAGTTCTGCTAAACTGCATTGAACATTTTGTCCTTTTCATAAAGGTAGTTCTGCAAAACAAAGTAATAACTTATTACAAAGTCAATACAAGAAATGACAACATGCTATCGAAAGAATGATAAAACTTTTTGTTTATGCTTACAAGAGCGAAGCAAAGTAAAACGACTGTTTTGTAATTAACTCAAGTAAGATATCAAATCTTGTACAGAACAATGTTAAAATCATACCACTTTTTTCCATATTTTTATACTTAGGACGGAAATAATATTATTTTGACTGAAACACTGCGTGAAAAATGAATTAAGAGAAAATCGTATCATTTGTTGTTTTCTTCATTTTTTTCTTTCCATTTGGTACTAATTTACTTTTCTCAGCTAATTGATTGAACACTCCTTGCTTAGAGTGCTACGCTGGAACTAAAACAAAAATTGGAATGCTATAAATTAGTAACTCCTCAGCGTTTTCTCTAATCTATCAAGATATCTTTAAGACCTTTAAGAGCCTTAAACTCTCAAAGACATATAGACCTAAGTAATTTCTTGATGCGTGCGACACCGGAAGTCTGTCAGGTACAAAAGGCGCGCCTCGCCTTTGTTACCTCCCTTGCCTGTTTTCCCGGAAATGGGCCATACCGGGGTTGTTAGCCCTTACCGGAAAAGTTCAACACTCGACGGCGGCGGGAAGCCGGGAAGGCTGCTGTCTTGGGCGATGCTTTTCTCCTCAGAGTCAAGGCCATTAATTTACACGCTTCGATGCCACTTAGATTTTTTTGTGTGTTAAAAACAAAAAGAAAAAAAAAGGAAAAAAGGAGGCGGATTTGGTTATAACTTTATTTTATTACAAACATTGAGTCTGCTTACTGTTTAGTGTTCATTGCCATCTCTTTTAACAAGTTATTTTTCTTTTCATAATCTCTCTCTCTCTCTCTCTCTCTCTCTCTCTCTCTCTCTCTCTCTCTCTCTCTCTCTCTCTCTCTCTCTCTCTCTCTCTTCATCTTACTGCACTCTTTTTCTCTATATCTTATTTATCTCTTTCACTACTTCGATATTAATCTTTCTCTAATTTTCTCGAATCTTCTGTTTTTCTTCCATCCACCCTAGGTCTTCACGGCGTTCACTAATTTATCCTCAATAAAAATCTATTTCCTCCTCTTGAAACCTCCGTCAAACCCCTCCTCAATTAATTCTAACCCTCCATGATTATATCCTCAACTTTTACCTCCAAACATAGCATCTAGCCACATATCTGAAGACGCCATTCGACTTGAGCCCACAAAAACAATGGCGGACTCCATATCTCTTTCCGAGCATTGTGAGAAAAAGCCTCTTGAGCTTCAGAAAGCCGTTTCTGTGTTAAATCACCGCTGTTTATGAGCTTGCCTTCCAGTAATTCATCGACATGGCTCTCTCCAAGACGGTCGTTAACGCCGAACAATAGAACAACACATAATTAGAGATCGAGAGCAGGAGGAAAAAGAAAGCGTCTGTTTTTTTGTGCCATTTTCAGGAAAAAGATCGTCCTGGATGTTCCGGCCGTCACGGTACTTGAGTCTCTCAGAAAAATGATTCTAAAATGCTCCATCTGAGGAACAAGTTATTGCATGGGGAAAAATAGAAGAAGGAAATTAGAGATAACGATCTTGTTATTTCACGAATTTAGATTTTCACACCATAACAGAGGGAAAAAAAAAATCTATAATAGGGTTATTACTTGAAGTCGATTTTAATGGACCTGGAGTTTGATGTTTTTCAGTCAGCGCTGGGATGTATAAAGAGCTTTAGCGGAGTAAATTAATGAAAAATCAGGAAACGGCTCAACAGAGCTTGTTCAATATCAGGAATAAATTAGTATCTTGTTGTGAAGGTATTCAGATTCTGTTACTCTAAAGGATATTTTATGGCGAGAAATCAATTGGAAGGAAAATCTTATGGGCCCTCATTAAAGCATTGAGTGGAAACTACAAAGGCATTTCTTGAGAATGTAACTGTATTATAAATCATGTTAATTGTAAGCTTTATCTTTAGATCTTCATGTTTTGATAGGTTCCCAAACTCATCAGTGCGCCATAATATGTGAAACAAATTTATTGACATGAAAAGACATCATTAAATTTTCCTACCAGGTTCTTACAAAATGGTGTGAAGGAAAATATCTACAAACATTCATTAAGTCCAGTGACGCAATGAATAAATAAAAAAAAAATATAGTAACAGATTAACAAACATAAAAATAAATAACAACTATTTCATTACCTCAAATAGAGATATCCCCATCGATACCTAAAAGAATACACGTGTTAAAGCTACTTTTCTGAATTTCTATAGTTTAGTACGATTGTGTAATAAAAATAAGTAGATAACAAAAAATCTCACCCTATTTCATTTCTTAATCTACCTGAGCCAACGTAAGTTACAAGAAATCTCACACCATTTCATTACTTAATCTACCTGGATCACAATTATGATAGTAGACAACAAGTTCATTCCTTAATCTACCTGGACCAACATAGACAACAAGAAATCTCACACTATTTCATTACTTAATTTACCTGGACCAACATAGACAACAAGAAATCTCACACTATTTCATTACTTAATCTACCTGGACCAACATAGACAACAAGAAATCTCACACCATTTCATCACTTAATCTACCTGGACCAATAGAGACAACAAGAAATCTCACACCATTTCATTCCTTAATCTACCTGGACCATCATAGACAACAAGAAATCTCACACCATTACATTACTTAATCTACCTGGACCAACATAGACAACAAGAAATCTCACACTATTTCATTACTTAATCTACCTGGACAACCATAGACAACAAGAAATCTCACACTATTTCATTACTTAATCTACCTGGACAATCATAGACAACAAGAAATCTCACACCATTTCATTTCTTAATCTACTTGGACCCTCTCGGTCCACAGTTTAAAGGACAGAGCTTGGCTTTACTGAACTTATGTCTTCAACGGTGGATGGTTTAGCTTGACTGTAGATAAAGTAAGAATGCCTTGAGGGATAAACGCGATGATCTGCAGGAAAAAAAATGATTACTGAATCAGATGATGTTTAGTTAAAGTTAACCAGATATTGATAAAGCATTAATTTGCTCTGCTATTCGAATAATGCGCTTTGTGAAAGTTGTTTTCAAATGTGACTTCTTGTCAATATTCATCGGGTAAAGTGGGACTTATTTTTGGCTATGTGTTAGCTTATAAATGCAACATTTTTGTTTTTATTATGTATCCATAACTTTTGTCCTTTCTTTTTAAATGTGGTTCAGAAAATTGAAAATACTTTTTGAAAAATTTGCCAAAGAAAATAATATATTTACAAAAGAAGAAAGTTAAAATTTATTTACCGCTTCAAAATACGTTACACAATTAAAAAGAAAATCTCAGTCTCGGATCATGATATTGATTGATTGGGTAAAGCGAAAGTATATAAGTAAAAATGTTTTTAAGTCGAAGAGTAATACATAACTACAGGATGTTTCATATAAATACGATATCGTTAACACCCTTTTCTTCTCACGCACGTTAATTTTGGGTCTTGTTTCAATGAAAGAGGCTTCATATTTAATATGGATTAGAAAAAATAGAAGGGAATGTATTAATTGGCATTGATAGATAAATACAGACAGATGGATACGTAGATTGATATAGATCGATTCACAGGTTGATAGACAGATGATAGATAGATAGATCGAAAGATAGACAATTAATATATAGACAGATAAATAGATAGATAGATAGATAGATAGATAGATAGATAGATAGATAGATAGATAGATAGATAGATAGATGGATAGATAGATCGGTAGATATAGATAGATATAAAAGATGGGTAGATAGAAAAATGCTGCAGATAGATAGATATAGAAGATTTTATCTTAAATTCTCTTCATACGACGCTGGTGTTTTAAGCGGAGGACAAAGTTGTCGCTTGATAGATAGATAGATAGATAGATAGATAGATAGATAGATAAATTGATAGATAGATAGATAGATATATAGATAGATAGATAGATAGATAGATAGATAGATAGATAGATAGACAGATAGACAGTTAATATATAGGCAGGTAATAGATAGATAGATAGATAGATAGATAGATAGATAGATAGATAGACAGATAGACAGTTAATATATAGGCAGGTAATAGATAGATAGATAAATGGATAGATAGATAGATAGATAGATAGATAGATAGATAGATAGATAGATAGATAGATATATAGGCAGGTAATAGATAGATAGATAAATGGATAGATAGATAGATAGATAGATAGATAGATAGATAGATAGATAGACAGATAGACAGTTAATATATAGGCAGATAATAGATAGATAGATAGATAGATAGATAGATAGATAGATAGATAGATAGATAGATAGATAGATAGACTTATGAAATACCTGTACTAAGGCCTTGCCATGACACTGGTGTTTCGAGCATAGATAGATAATAGACAAATATATAGACAGATAGATAGATAGATCGGTAGATAGGTAGATAGATAAACAGATAGATAGATATTTAGATAGATGAATAGATAGATAGAAAGATAGATATCTATTCCTGCAAGTTTCCTTTTTTACTCCTTAAAAGTGTTAGCTTTGCGTGTAGATCGAGGCTTGTTGGAATAATTGGAAATTTAAATTCGCGGGCTGCCAACTGAACGCTAACAAATGAAATGAACGATGTTCATGAAAAAATCATCAGAAGTGGAGCATGCTCGATCGGGCAGAATCATCTCCCCTTTTCAGGCTAGTTGGGTCGGCCTAGTCTGCTCAGTTGTGCATCCAGAAGTTCGCCTGACTGAGGGCACTTCACCTATGGGTTGTGTCCCCTTGTTTATGTCTTATTCATTGCAAGCCTTTCATTGGCTGTGCTTACTCAGGGGAGGTAATGCGATTATCCATCTCAAAAGATGGGGGCGATTACCTCCAGTTCTGAAAAGTTTCAGACTGCTGTGTTCAAGTGCTTCGTTTCTTCTACTTTTTCTTTCTCTTTGTGTGTGCATGTTTATTTTAACAATAATTGCACTTCTCTCTTTCTTCTTCCCCTCTTTTTTTTTCTGTAAACGTGTAATTCTTTTAAATATATTTAAATTTGCATTTATTTGGGCACATGAATTTACAAACATACACACAAAAGGAGATTGCGTCTTCCCACTAATCGTAAGAACAATTGGATGGGAAAACCAATTGATTAAATTCGATAGATTAAGGAATCCAAAGTACTCATTCATCTTGCTTAAAATATTCCCAGCATAGCATTCCCAATCGTTGCAACTTTTTTCAACCGGCAACGAAACATAACAACACACCAATCTATAGAAACTTCTCATTTCTGGTACCCATCTTGATTTTGCCATGGATGAGTGGGGCACTCATTTTAAACGTGAGTAAAAAAGTTGTTAAATGAAAACCAGACAAGTATGGAATTCTTGTCAGGTACAGTAAACGAGAAGGTACTATTTGATATTATTTGATTAAAGAAAACATTTTTTGTCTAAAACTCTTGCTTTAAGAAGAGGAAAAAAAAACACGAAAAAAAGTGATAATAAGAAAAAAAACTGTATTTTCTTTGGAAATTTATTAAGTAAAACGGGAAACTTGCCCTAACGTCGCAAAGTAAAATGGGGACAAAATTAAAGATAAAAAAAATATATTTAAGATTCGCTCTCAAGATATTTCACAAGAAATTATGAAACTTTTAAAGCCATTTAACAAATAATACGAGCCAAAACATCATGAGCCCCTTCTCTTTACAGCCAGTTTTAGCTTTAGTAACTATACATTGTGGAGTGTCCTGTGCTACTCTGAAGAAAAGCTAGGGGCCGTTAAACAATTTAGAACCTATACAGCATACTGACTGGTAGCTTGGACATCTGTGTCCTTAGCAAAAGGTGCGAAAAAAAAATTCCATGGATTCTGTTATTGTCCTCGTCATACTTAAAATTTAATGGACCCAATCGAAAGGGGGCCAAAAATGTGTTTTCGCGAAGGAAGTATTGAGAAAAAGGTCAACAGTATAATGCATAATGAACAAATGGAAATAGGGCAGTTGAATTTACACAGCTGTTTAAGGTGAGATATAGGGTGAGGCCTTATATCTTTGTGCTTCCCCTCATCTAGCTTGAGTATTAAAAATACTGAACTCTTGTATAATGTATGTAGTAATTTACCAACTCAAATAGCTTTCCTCCACTCACACCTCCACTCTTTTGTTTTTTAAAACAAGAATATATCACACGTTATTCTCCTAATTATATTAGGATCCAATACTTTGATTGATTGTTCATGCCCTAAGCTTCTCGAAAAGTCTAAAACAGTAATGTTTAAAGAGAAATTTTCACGTGTCAGGGACTCTCGTTAAGAGCAAACATTTTAAATCAAATCTTTGTTTCGTTTTCAGTTGGAAAAAGCTACGGTTGTCACGCACTGTTATATTCACGCGAAGACTTCCGTCCCTCTCAGAAAGCATTTAGCAGTGAGAGGTCCTTTATTGAGTGTTCAATTTAATCATAGTTTTTTTACCTTAATGGCTCGGAAAGCGATCGGAAGAATCATAAAGAGGCCACACTTAAGCGGCTAGGGACCTGTGCACTTCACGATGAAAGTGAAAGGAAGGTGAGCGCTGTCAGAAATCAATGACGAGAGAGGGAGAGAGAGAGAGAAAAAAAAAATAACAGAGAGTGAGAGAAAGAACGAGACAGACAGACACACAGACAGAGAGAAAGAAAGAGGGAGAGAGAAAGTGATACAGAAAAGGAGACAGACACATACACATACACACACACATTATATATATATATATATATATATATATATATATAAAGAGAGAGAGCGAGAAGAAAGAGAGAGAGAGGAGAGAGAGAGAGAGAGAGAGAGAGAGAGAGAGAGAGAGAGAGAGAGAGAGAGAGAGAGAGAGAGAGAGAAATATGATGACTGGAGGAAAGGAGGGGGAAGAGAAAAAAACTAGGGGCAGGAGAGCAGGGGGGATCCCAGGTGATCAAGAATTAGACAACAGATGGCCGAAAATATTGAGAGCGATGTGACAAACTTTAAACTGCAGACACGAGCGTACCTGGAAAGACCGGGAAGACAGAAGTGGCAGGTGGTGAGAGACGAGAAGAGAGGGGTGGCGATGGGCGGGGAGGACAATGTTTTTGCAAATAATGATTAATTGGCGAACACAGACAACAGGCAGACATGTGTGAGTGCGTGCAAAACATTCTTATGAAAAATAATTGTCTAATTATATTTTCATTTTCTCTGTTATTCTTCGTTCGCCTGTCTTCATAACCGTGATCTATTCACTACCTGAATTCTTTATCTTTCTTACGATTCTGGATTCTGGGGTTTCTTGTTTTATTTCTGTGTTATATTCCTCAGACCTGCTCTTCGTCTCTCTCTCTCTCTCTCTCTCTCTCTCTCTCTCTCTCTCTCTCTCTCTCTCTCTCTCTCTCTCTCTCTCTCTCTCTGTCTCTTTCTCTCTCTCTCACTCTCTCTCCCTCTTTCTTTCTTTCTCTCTCTCTCTCTCTCTCTTTCTCTCTTTATATATATATATATATATATATATACTTTTTATCCCTCTCACTCGCTCCCTACGTCTGTCTCTTTTTCATCTAAGTTTTTATTCTTTTTTTTTTTTTGTATGTTTTTCTTCCAAACTCTATCCCCTTCTCTTTCACTCTGTCTCGGTCTCTCTCTCTCTCTCTCTCTCTCTCTCTCTCTCTCTCTCTCTCTCTCTCTCTCTCTCTCTCTCTCTCTCTCTCTCTCTCTCTTCCCATAAACAATTGAGTTTGTCTCCGTTGGTTCATCTTTCTTCAATATTTGTTTTTTTTATTGTAACTGTAACTCTCTAAATCTTCCTCTAACAATGTATCTGTCGGTTATCTCTTCATGGTTGTCCTTCTTGTTTCTATTTACAGATCCACCCCCCCCCCCAATCTCTCTCTCTCTCTCTCTCTCTCTCTCTCTCTCTCTCTCTCTCTCTCTCTCTCTCTCTCTCTCTCTCTCTCTCTCTCCGTCTCTATCTAAATGTGATTACATTAAAGCAGTTACAATAATCCGCCACCAATAAATATTGCATGTGATTTAAGAAGGCTCCTCTCTCCAACCCAAACCGTAGGAGATCTCTAGATCCTCCCCATAGAGGGACATATGTCGGCTTTACCCTCCCTCCCGTCTGGTGGACTCTATTTTGACAGTTGTGTGGGAAAGCTATAGCAATTAATGGAAATATTTTGTTGTTTATTAGTTTCTATGCGGTTTCAGATTGATGTTCTTTATCCTTCCTTTGTATAAAAAAAAAAGTAAAATTTTAAATTGAGAGAGAGGAAGAGAGAGAGAGAGAGAAGGAGATAAAGAGATAGAGAGACAGATAGAGAAAGAGAGAGAGAGAGAGAGAGAGAGAGAGAGAGAGAGAGAGAGAGAGAGAGAGAGAGAGAGAGAGAGAGAATACGCCCAATCATGTACGCCTCAGATCTGCGGATTTGTTTTTTTTGTTTTTGTTTTTTTTTTTTTTTTTTTTAAGGATTGGAGTTAACAACGTTGGTAAATAAGTTTCAAGTGGCATCCCTTGAACTCTGGCCTGCTTGTCGGAGGTTGTCTATGTAATCAGAATGAAAGATAGTTTGTAGCAATGTAACCTTTGTATATCTATCGACATGTGGGAAAAGATAAAGTTTCTGTGTCTGCCTCTCTTTCCCTCAAACACAAACTATCTCTCTCTCTCTCTGTGTCTGTCTGTCTGTCTGTCTGTCTGTCTGTCTGTCTCTCTCTCTCTCTCTCTCTCTCTCTCTCTCTCTTTCTCTCTCTCTCTCTATCTATCTATCTATCTTCCTCTATTTTTCTGTCTATCTGTGTGTGTATCTGTTTCTCTGTCTTTTTCTCTATCTTTCTCTCTCTGTCTCTGTCTCTGCCTGTCTGTCTGCCTCTCTCTCTGTCAGTCTGTCTGTCTGTCTCTCTCTCTGTGTCTCTCTGTGTGTCGGTCTGTCTGTCTGTCTGTCTGTCTCTCTCTCTCTCTCTCTCTCTCTCTCTCTCTCTCTCTCTCTCTCTCTCTCTCTCTCTCTCTCTCTCTCTTCATTACCTATTTGGATATCTAGGACTATAATATCTTTTTTTCTTTCTATTCTTGCTCATGAAATCTACTCATAATTTTTTTACTATTTATATATCTAATTATCTATCAATTTATCACTCTACGTTTCTTTCATTCTTTCTATCTATCTATCTATCTTTCAATACATTAATTGATTTATCAATCTAAATATTTATGTCTGTCTTTGTTTTGTCTGCCACTCTCTCTCTCTCTCTCTCTCTCTCTCTCTCTCTCTCTCTCTCTCTCTCTCTCTCTCTCTCTCTCTCTCTCTCTCTCTCTCTCTCTCTCTCTCTCTCTCCCTCTCCCTCTCCCCTCTTTCTTCTTCCAGTTGTACTATATTCAAGGTTTATGAAAGTTATGAACTCTGATTTCGTCTAACTCTTTCGTTCAACAATATTTATGAAGACCAAAATCTTGGAAAGCGCTGCGGTAACAAAATATTTTTATTTTTTCCCCCTGTGGCACTTTATGATAAACTCTGCGAAGGTAAAAGGAATGAAAACAGGTAAAAAAAAAAAGTTTAAGCAAAACAAAACAACTGCCTGATGACCGTTTACAACATGACAAAATATTGGACAGAAGAATGCAAGATCATAAGTCATTGAAAAAAACAGCATAGATACTACCTTACAACAGCAAACAGCAATAAAAGTATTATCAACAAGAATACAATAACATCAGCAGCAAAATTAACAACACCAGCAACATGTTTCTCAGTAACTTTAAAAAAAAATTAAGTCAATTAATTGAAAAAACCGGCCAACAAAATTGAAACAAGTACCACAAGAAGAATCTCTAGGCTTTCGTCATTAACACAACAGCGCAGTAACTTTTTCCCGTCTTGGAAAGGTTTAATTTTCAGATCGTCATGTAACGAGTGAACTTATCAATCAATCAACAAACAAACAAATAAAATGAATTTATCAACAGATCTATGGATAATCCAACTCAATCACCAAGTGAATCAAATAACCAATCAACAAACAAACAAACAAACAAAATTAATTAATGAACAGATCTATGGAGCATCCAACTCAATCAACCAACCAGTGATCAAACAAGCAATCAACAAACAAAGAAAAAAAAGTCATTCAATCAACCGATCGATAGATGATCGATAAATTCAATCAATCAGTCTATAACATCAACTATTCGATCGATCAACGAATCTGACGATAAATCAACCCATCAGGAAGTTTAGATATCAATTATTCGATTAATCAAGCAATTTATGAAATAACGAGGAAAGACTTTTAGGCTTTATTTTTCTAACCAATTTATTTCACCGAGCTCATTATTTAAATTTACCGTTGATAGCGTAACCCAGCATTCTCAACAGTGTTGCGATCTAACCATGAGTCCAAGGCTCTCTCTCTCCGATATATCACTCAGACTTACAGACTCATTCACATCACTACACTGCCATTGCTACTACTCCGTTCAAATCCCCAATTCTTCCTTATAGTCAAACAAAATTATCAACAAGACCTGTCGGTAATGAAATTTTATAGCGGCACGAGATTAGATCAGCCATTGGTACACAGTTTGGGGTATTTTAAAGGAAAGAGGAGAAGTGAAGGAAGTGGGATCAGTGACAACTCGTTGAACTACAATAACAGAAAAAAAAAATAAAAAAAAAATATAATAATAATAATAATAATAATAATAATAATAATAATAATAATAATAATAATAATAATAATAATAATAATAATAATAATAATAATAATAATAATAATAATAATAAATCTGGCTAAAAATCTACTAGTGTGTATTATTTTAGGTTAGGTCTTGCTAGAAGCCTTGCGTTCTGGACAGATGGAGTAATGATATCAAACTGATATTCACCGTGTGGTTTTCTGTCCCTTGCTTTCACCTGAAAAAGGTGGGAAAAGTGACACATAGGTAGATTATAGCCATTCAGGCGAGACCCAAAGCTTACTATTACTGTTGAGCCTCAGAATTCTGATTGGCTAAATGCCATCGGTTTTCCATCTTTAAAGTTGCTATTGCTTGTGTTTCTATCAAGCAAGTATGGCTTTGCTCAGAGAGATGGCGACTTTCCCTCAAACCCAAAAACAGTTAATCTCCTTCATTAGGTGACCGGACCATCATTTGACTCAGGGCCAACGCGCTACCCACTGGACTGTCTGGTACTTTCTGCTGTACATTTGGCTCTAAACTTTGAATGAATACATCGAATACTTTTGATAAGGAGGTGTTAACATAGTGATTATGTTGAAATCAGTAAGCTTTGAAACAATGAATATTATAATTACGTCTCATAAAAGACACAAATTAGGCAAAGGTCGCTGTTGACAACAGTACCATGAAAGTTATTTTCTTCAGCAGTAGCTATAGCAATAAAATAAAAGCGAAAATCAATGCCAAACATTCAACATATACTTACAGGACCTCAGCAATCTAAATAAAATGAGGGTTACTTTGGTAAATGCCATGTTCTAAAAAAATATGCCTCTGTGCAAAGTTACGCCATTAGTCACTTCGCAAACGTGAACAAATTTTTAACTTTAGCAAAAAGGAAAAAAAAAAAGAACTTTTGATTTCCCTAAATATGAGAAAAAGATTTTTTGGAATCGTACCCTTTACAATTTGATCACGAGGGTGACTGATCTACCACTTACTAGCCAGTAACCTTCAGGCACCGAGAACTAATCACTTTAGCATAATTATTACGGTGCGCCATTCTCCTGCTGTTGACAATTCTCCCATTCCGTGCCAATGTCCACCTATCAGGCTAACAAACTCTAGGAGCGGGTACATTAGCCCGTTAATTTGGCACCAGGCGCCTGCTCTGTTGGCAACTACGGTCAATCACCCCCCCCCCCGTTTTTTCCCGCCAAAACCACACACACACATACACACGAACTTCGTGCTTTGGTAGAAGAGTCCGATAGTGAATGCTTTATATTTGATGAGAAGTTGAAGTTATGCACGAATTTCTGCCACGTTGTGTCCACGGACGCCCAAAGACTCTGTACAATATACCCTCACCTGTTCGGTTTACCGACTCAGTTAGCTTTTTAGACAACTCGAAATTCGTTTCCGTGCAACATATAGGAATTTTGCACAGAACTTCCCCCCATTTGCATCCCCTAGCCCTCCGCTGCCCCTCACCTCACAAGACTTTCTTCCTGTCCCAGCAGACCGCGCTCAAAGATCTCACCTGATGGCGCGCGGAATGGGTCCCACGTGACCGAGTGTAATTCACGCGCTGATTGGCTCTTAGGTGGCCACTCAGCGGCAATTCCCGCTAATCATGGCCGACGTCACGCGATCTAAAGGTGAATTACCGGAGATGCTGCACTGTACGGGGGAGACTGGGAGGGACTTGGACGGTGAATAGAGTTTGTTTTGTATGTTAGTGTTTTTAGAGTTTGATGGATTAACAAAGAGACCTAAAGGTTTAGATCTCAATTAGGACACCTTAGATTAATTAGATTGATTTAGAAAGTTTCAATGGGAAACTGCTTGACATTTTCATACTTTTTATCCAAGCTTGTATCTTAAAATAATATTTTTCTCTATGTGAATGTTGCTACGTTGTCCTTTAACTGCCTTTTACAGTTTTTTTTTTTAATACATAAAGCACCATTCTTTGAGAGACAAAAAAAATATAGATAGCTTGATGGGAGAGGAAGAGTGATTTGATGAAGAAAAAATAGAGAATTAAAAAAGGATAATAAATAGGCAAAGTGAGGAAAATAGAAAGAGAGAGAGAGAGAGAGAGAGAGAGAGAGAGAGAGAGAGAGAGAGAGAGAGAGAGAGAGAGAGAGAGAGAGAGAGAGAGAGAGAGAGAGAGAGAGAGAGAGAGAGAGAATATAATCAAATGATTTAGCCCCCAAAAATAAAGCCATAACTGTGATACATTTCGTGTCAACCCATAAACACTTTTTAGTTCTTTTCTCAGCCTTTTTTCTGCAGCAGTAGACCCGTCTCTCCTGTACACGGCTGATCATTAACTTAATTAAACATAGCCTGCGAGAAAGCGATGAATGTTTGATGGCGGGGCGAGCTGTCTTCGGCTAAAGTTTCCCGCTAATTACAGCCACAATGAGGCTCGGCAGACGATCAGCTCGCTTGCGTGCCGACCTTTCTGCCCCCGCGGAGCAGTGCGAGCACAAAATAGTCCCGTTATGTGCTGCGAGGGCCGTTTAAAAATTAATTCGCAGCCCTTTTGCCGGACCATTTTTCGTATCTAACCTGGGCAGATAATGTTTTGATGTCTGTTCGATTCAGGGCCCATTGCCTCGCGCCACCTGTCACGAAACAACCCGATCCATTTGTTTCTGAAATTCGCTCAGGAGTGCAGACCCGAAACCGTGAGGTAGAAATTCGAATTTGTGCGACGAATCCACTTTAAATAAGCTCAATCTACCGTAAATGATTTGTAAATCGTCCCCTATCAATGGCGTTTTGCTATTCTTACTCACGAGCCACAGACGTAAACAGCAAGGAGTAAAGGAGGTCAGATTGGAAGTTACGTTAGATGCTACCTAAGTCGTAAATAATTGGACAAAGAAAAACGATCTAAGCGGACGAAAAAAACTGTGGCGGGGCGTTCACGCAACCCGCTATAATGGTGCAGGATAGGCTAACGGGACGTGAAGCTGTCCGTAGAAACTGCTGGACGGAGTGTTCCAAGAGCAGTGAAAAGGTTTAATGACTAAAAACAAACTAGCTTTGTTGGGTATCATGAGTTTTGAGATAATACGTCACTTTTTGATATAACATCTCTAGGCAGATCTATTCAGAGATTAAAGAGTCTGGTCCTTCGAACCATATTCAGTGACATCACATTTTTGTACTCTTATTTCTGTTGCATCTTTTATTGAGATTGACTGAATAAAGAGTTTTACTATCCCCGTCGAACAATGGTGATCTCAAGGCTTGCAGTTTCTTCAGTCACAGAGACTTTTAGGCTACCGCGTTGCCGTAGGAATATTGAGCTGCTATAATGAGATTTGAGCACACAATTAGATCTGAGAAGATAGCCCAAACTAGGATTTAACCGCGAGACCTCCATATTGTCCAGCGAACGCTTTACCAACTTCACCATTTTGGCGTTCCTCTAGTTACCAGCAGGATCAATCTTCTGCTCCGACTCCCAAGTTACGTAAATGATGTCTTGTTGATCAAGTGATAAGGGATTAAAGCTAGGACCAGTACACGAGAGTTAATTAAAACCGAATGAATAATTCTTGGCATTAAAGTTTGAAGCTGATTTCGTCCTCTGACAAGTCGTCGAAGCTTTAGAGTGAACATTTTTTA
>JAWDGP010006680.1:180000-225000 GCA_033675545.1 Elysia crispata
GGGTTTCACATCTCGTGAATTTCTAAAAGAATCTTACACCGAGAGCGCTCCATTGAAAGTGAATCAAACGATGAGGTTTGAGAAAAGATATGACGGGGGATTGATCGAAATCTAGCTCATAAAATAATGTAATGCTTACTTTTGTTTAGTTAAAACAACAAAAGCTGGTCCCGCACAGAGCCTGATACCATCCACGTTAGATTTATCCTAGTGCGACATTATTATTTTTTTTTAATTATTAGTCTTAAACTGCAAATTGTCTTCTCGGGAGGTATTGCAACCCCATATAAACATACTAAACAATACTGCACAATTTTAAAAGGGCTTCGTTAAAAGACTCGAGATTTTTTTATCTTATTGTAAGTAAATGTTGTTATCGCTGTGATTTATACGATATTTTCTTATTTATTTAAAATTTAAATGTAAATCTGTACATAACATAGTTATAACATCTTTTTAAATGAGAAAATGATCGAAAGAAAAACATTAATTTCTTTAAACATCAGTAATAGTATTAGGTTCTAATGATTATTTCTTGCTGTTTTTTGTTGACAATCCCAATATTTTGTATTAAAAATGAATTTTGCATGAGATATTTTCTTTGCTTCAACAAAAAATAATATTATTGTTACACAGTATATTGATTTTGACGATTTCCTTTTTCAAATAAGAGTATGATACTTTATTTTACTCTCAATCATACATTAATAAAAAAAAGCAACTAAATGTTCAGTAATAACGATTTTATTGTTTAAACGTAAAATGTGTTAATCACTGTCTTGTTAAGATTTTTTCCCGCATTTTAACTATAATTTACTTCATGATGTTTCTTCTCAATTTCTCGTTTTATTTCAATTTGCAATATTCATACAATTTTGGAATCTATCATCTTAATTAAACTGTACAATCTCCATTCTAATATTAAATATAAATTTTATTATTATTATTATTATTATTATTATTATTATTATTATTATTATTATTATTATTATTATTATTATTATTATTATTATTATTATTATTATTATTATTATTATTATTATTATTATTATTATTATTATTATTATTATTATTATTATTATTATTATTATTATTATTATTGTTGTTGTTGTTGTTGTTGTTGTTGTTGTTGTTGTTGTTGTTGTTGTTGTTGTTGTTGTTGTTGTTGTTGTTGTTGTTGTTATTATTATTATTATTATTATTATTATTATTATTATTATTATTATTATTATTATTATCTTCTTTTTTCTTGAAAACAATGGAGCAAAACAAATGACGTTACTAAAATATTAAATAAATATCCGATAAGTGAAAGTTACAAGCCGTTTCCATTCGCTTGTGAATTACTTAGGTGGCCATATCAACGTTTGAGGCAAGAAACCTCCAACTCGCCTTAGGATGTCAGATTATTAATATTTGCAGTTTGAATTTGATGGCCACTGCCTTTCTCTCGCGGATTCTAACAGTTCCTCAATGGAAGTTGCGCTGAAATCCCGACATATTCTGAGACACAAGCTCTTTCAGTCAGGACATCCTCTACTATACGTATTTTTCCTTTCTATTATACAAACTTTAAATTTCATGATTCGCTCTGAGGGTGTTGATTCTTTAGAGTACTGCAGCTGCTAGTTATATTATTTTCATTATTGTTTAAGAATTTATCAATTTGTGGGTGTTATCCAATCATGGATTGTTTTTTTTTTTTTTTTCTTTTTGCTGCTGTTCGTTTTTTTCAAAACACAGTTATAATTATGTTACTCAAGAATTATTATTGTTAATTTATTTTTCAACAAGCCTGTTTACTTCATGCCCATAAACTGTTAGAGCATTTCCCTCATTTTAATAATCCTTTCCCCAATGCTTTACTCTCAGAGAACTACATAATAATAGGATCACCTCTGTTGTCATGAACATTAAGTGTGTATACTGAAAAAAAAAAAACCTCCAAAAACTATGGTTGCCATAATGTATGAAAAAAAAAAATTGTTTTTAATCCTTAAGACTTTGTTTGCAGCCACCTGGTCCATTTAGTTGGCTTCAAGTTTACGCTAATTAATTTTTCCCCTGGTGGTAGGCCGGCGTCATTGGGTTTTTTCTTCGTGAAGGGGATAATATTTGTCTTTAATTCTTTCTTTTCTTTCTTTTTTCGTTTTTATAATTCTGTTATAATTTAAAGTATTATTAACGGCTTTTCCTTCACTCATTGATTGTCCAACGCTCTATACCGAGTTATCAGTCTGTCGTTTCTTCTTCTGGAGGATAACTTCATTTTATAATGCTCTGCGCACCTCTATGTCTCATAAAACATTTCCTGGGGAATCTTACAAGTTCTTCACACAAGTTTTTCCTCAAATAAAAGTTACAAGTGCTTTCAATTTTCTCTAGTGCATTTTTTCTTCTGAATTTTATTTCCTTTTAGACCTGGTGTGAAGCAAGTATAATTGATTATTGATCATTGATATGGAACAATATGAATAGAGCCCAACCACTAATCAGTTGACGTAGTCGGGGTTGAGACCAAACAGCCTAAAATGAAATGAAATTATATCGAAAATGTCATGTCACCTCCATGTTTGGGGTCAACACTGTGTACTGATTGATTGAGGCCTGACTCTCTGGCTCTCTTCTCAGTATGGGCTTTCTCCGTCTCTCTCTCTCTCTCTCTCTCTCTCTCTCTCTCTCTCTCTCTCTCTCTCTCTCTCTCTCTCTCTTTTTCTCCCCCCTCTCTCCTCTTCTTTCTCTCTCCCTCTCTTTCGCTCTCACTCTGCCCCGTCTCTCCCATCCCAAGCCTTTGTTTTGTTAAAACGGTCGAAAGGAAACAAAAAAAAAAAAACAAAAAAACAAAACAAAACACAATAGTTATAGCTGTGCAAAGTTTGCATTTGTGATATGCCAGCTCTGCATTTGCACCTCATTAAGTGAAACAATAAAAGAGAAGACAGAACAGATGAAAAGGAATGACCATTTTTAGTACTGAATTGTTATGCTTTTTTTTTTCTAAGCAAGAAAATATTAAGAATCGAGCAGTAATCCCAATGGTATTGAGACAGATCTGCTAGTATTAGTGCTG
The DNA here is from genome assembly GCA_033675545.1 of Elysia crispata. Taxonomy (NCBI): domain Eukaryota; kingdom Metazoa; phylum Mollusca; class Gastropoda; family Plakobranchidae; genus Elysia; species Elysia crispata. Next base: position 183,071 of record JAWDGP010006680.1, read on the forward strand.
TACACTCGACACTTTACTGCGCAATATATCGTTATTATTTGATTATTTGTTTATTTTTATTTCAATTGTTCTTATCTTACATTGAAGTCGATAAATCTTACAATTAACAAGAACCATAAATTTCGCTTCTTGACTCTTTTCACGACGAAGAAGAAATTTCTCGAAAATGTCAATGTCTCTAATCATCGATTTTAATTTGCAACAAAGGAAAAAAAAATATATATTTAGATCTATTTATTGATGAATTGGTTAGTGTTTCCCTTTGATCTTATTCTAACTTCACGTATGGTATAAAACTCATTATATAAAAATTTATTTCCTCCATACCGATACTTTTTAAGCCAACTAAACGTAGATCTATTATTGGTAGCTTGTTAAAATAATGATCTTTTTTGCACAGCATGAAGTGAACGGGTTGTCTTTGAAATTTATAGAACAGATCAACCTCTTCCACACGAGGATATGAAGAAAGCAGGCTGCCTGTTAGCTCTGCAGGACCGTCTCTAAAACCGCTCCATACAAGTGCTGGCCTCTGATTGGCTGTTCATTTTCTGTCTCTCGCCTCGAAGCCCCGCCCTTTCGCAGCCAATCGACAAGCAAGCATGCGTCTCGTCTGTGTCCTCGCGTGGCACAGCAGTGACCCTCTCTCGAGTGGGCGGAGCTAAAGCAGTGAAAGGAAAATTGCGAACGATCGGGCGGAATTTTCGGCTCCCAAAGTGCCCTGACGACTTCGAGAACACACACACAAAAAAAAAAAAAGAGTGGAAGAGATAATACAATCAACTTCTCGCTGTTTTCTGGCTGGCGATCCGCCTTTCACCGGGTTCATTTAAAGCAACTAAACAACCAATTCCAACCCGCCTTCCCCCCCCCCCCCCCCCTCTTCTCCTTATTACTCAGCCCATTTTCACATTTTCAGAGTAAGGTATTCCTAATATCCTCTAAAACCAAAACAACGGTTCCTCCCCTCCCCTCCTCCCTCCCATCGCACCTAATCTTCTTTCCTCTGCCACCCTTTCTCTCTGTCCCTGAAAGTGACTCTTTTATCCCCTCAAACGACGCGGTAGTGCCCAAAGCCAGACGAGTTTTAAAACCATTGACGCCGGCAAAATAGTTATTAGCATCGGAGTATAAGTGTGAGTAGGGAACCGCTACTGGCCTGTCTTTTATTGTCCACCTCTGCCCGAGACTTGATTAGGGGAGCAGAGCACCACGCCAACAACAACAGCAACAACTGCGACAACATGAACCGCAACGGCGAAGGCCAACGGGAAGAAAAGCCAGCTGTGGTGTAGATCTACCGCGTACAACTGGGATGCGTTGAACAAGCTTGGCCGGGCCGGATCGGAGAAAGCGACCTCCGTGAACTCTAATGACTTTACTTGAGATCACTAATAACTTCATAGGGCTCCAGCTCTAGGTCTAAAGCTCAGCCGGTACGGTGAACATTCTGCGCCTGTCTAAATCGAATGGGCCTAAACTGGATCTAGATCTAATAATAATAATTTTGAGGTTGATTCTAAATCTGTGGCAGTTACTAGAACGCGGTCAATGAGACAGTGAACACTCGATGAATGAGCCGGAACAGAGAAGGTGAAGCTGTCATCACAATAATTATCCTTTCTCTGGTCTATTGAGATCATTAAGTTTTTGGAGGAAGAGGAAGACAGAGCCTGAGAGAGAGAAAGACAGAGAGACGGAATCGCGAGCTACGCATCATTGAATCGGAAATTCCCACATTCAGCAAAGAGTTTGAGTCGAACTGCTTTCACTCTTGCCGACGTAAGTCTCTTTGTTGTGGATATGAAATTTTTGTGTTTATCTAAGTATTGATTACTTCCGAAACCGCCAATCAGAAACTTAAGAGACGTAGGAATCATTATTTAAATTAATGGTATTCGGAAATTTTTTCACATTGTTTTCACAAAAAGAGTGGAATTAAAAAAAAAAGTTATAAGCTTAAAAAGTCGACAACTAATTTCATTATTATACTTTTGTTAATCTTAAAAAAAAAATCGAATAAATAAATTAATTTTAATTACAAATATTTTATTTTTTAATTTTTTTTTAAATTTTATTTTGTCCCTATCTCACATCTGGGTACGATGCAAATTAACGACACTTTTCTCGTTTCTTTTGTAATCTTTATTTCTCATTTAAAAAAAATGGGTCGGGGAGTGTATGAGAAAAATGGGGGAGGAGGGGGTGAGACATACATAAAACTTTTTAACAATGTCATTTGCCAATCTTACAAAAGAGGTGACATTGATGAACAATAAAAAGAAATAACTTGTAGGCTTTCTTTTTTATTTATTTATTTATTTTTTTTTGTCAGCAATAATCATATATTATTATATCCCATATATATATATATATATATATATATATATATATATATAAATATAATTATTATTTTAAATTATATATATATATATATATAAATGTAATTATTATTTTAAATTATGAATATAATTAAACTATTTTGAAGCTTTTTTCCCCAATAACTAATATAAATAATTATCATAAAATTGTTTTCATACAAAATGTATCACGACTACAACAGTCGTTGTAACCATAATAAATGTTCACAATTTTTACATAAAATAATGTTTTTATTGTTATCATCATCATCATCATTATTATTATTATTATTATTATTATTATTATTATTATTATTATTATTATTATTATTATTATTATTATTATTATTATTATTATTATTATTTTTATTTTTATCATTGTTTTTGTTATTACTATCATTCTCTTCCAACAGATTATAGGTAGGTATGGGGCTTACTAAAACGGTTTTCTTAAATTTCCAACACGTGCGGAACATTTTCTATAAAAGAAAAATAGATCTAGTATTTCTTTTTAAATCAATTGTATTTCATAAGCTCAGTTTGATGGAGACAGGTTTGCTACCTCATTGTACACAAAATATGTCGCCAAATAGAGTTTGGAGGATCTAATAAGTTGACCAAAATTTGGTTGCTAGTAAGTTGGTACCAGCTGCCTTGAAAAATTTAATTCTAGACACATGCGAACTAATTTCGTTACACCCCATGGAATATTGATTTGCTCTTGGTATCACTAGAGCATTCATGCTGCTGATATTTTTAAACTTTTATTCTGTTTGAACTTACTGGTACTTGATGCTGCTGGTAAAAATAGGATTTTCTTCCCAATTCGTTTCATGATTTTATGCAGATGAAGATGCTTCAAAATGTATTAAGTTATTTGCAGTGTTGTTGCAAAACAGACAAAATCCAAACCTCGCTTTAACTTTACCGACACAATGTAAGGAACTTTTTTTGAAGGATAGAATTTTGCAGTGTTTTGACTTATGTCAGAGAGACGTGGAGAACGCACTCAGATCCATGTCATGTACATTGTCTAGATTAATCTGGTTCCTTATGGTAAGACCAAAAAGTCTATACAATCAGTCTTTTATATTTTTTTTAAAGAAGCAACATTCTTATGTCACATTAATTTTTTTATTACAATAAATTCTCCAACCGCTTTTTCACGGATATAACATCAACAAGGAAATGATTGATATAATTATTCATTACAGATGATTGATTTATTGTAGAAGAAAATAAGACAATTCGGAGCTGAAGAGTATTCTGTGTTTCGAATGAGTGGAACTCTACAAAATTGAATATTACGAGGTGTAAGCAAAGTCATGTAAAAACGAATAGTAAAAAGTATATTGACTAAACTATAGTGGAGCAAAGAGGTATGAAGAACAATTAAAATTTTGAGACTTTGAAATTGAGAAGTATGGAGAGCGAAGGATTGAAAAGAACAGTTAAAAATAATAATAATTAAAAAACTGATTATAAAAAATTAATAGAGCAAAATGTATTTTGAAAAAATATACACCTTAGGCAGTAAAATAAAAAAAAGTTTACAACGTACTCAAAATGTACGAATCAAAGTAATTTAATGGAAAATTATTAAAAAAGAGGATCCTTTTAAAGTACTCGGGGTTTTAAATTCCGATTTTGATCTTTTATACCGATATTTTACCACTTATTGGCATTTTTCGTTGTGGGGTTTACATTGAAACTTGGCGCGGCAGTTTTGCAGTCGTTGAGTTTCTTAACTCCTCCATTTCCAACAGTAACTCTAAAACGTTGATACACATTTTATGCTCGATCTCTTTTTCACTGGTAACCATTGTAGAGATGAGGCGTGACATTTTTTTGATTGGCATATGAGTTGAAGTAACTACAAGTTGTAACTTTCTCTAAGTGTATCGCGGTGGAGGTGCTCAAATCTGGTGTCCCTTTTTTCCTTCGGGTATTATTATTATTATTATTATTATTATTATTATTATTATTATTATTATTATTATTATTATTATTATTACTACTACTATTCTTCTTCTTCTTCTTCTTCTTACTATAATTATTATCAGAACCCCCCCCCCCCCCAACTTGCATCATTCTGATCTCCCCTGTGTCGGTAAATTGTGCTCTGAGCAAAGCTAATTGTTTGCATGAAGTTAGCACGAGAGTTTCTCCAGGTTGCAATCGGAAGTAAGCAGAGTTAGAAACAGTGTAACTTCCGTCATTCTGTTGATGGTTCGTGATATTCTGAGACAAATAATGATAAGGTATAATAGGGGTAAAAATTTGTCATTGTTGTCGGTGAAACGCACATATCATACTGCAATCGATTTTTAGAAAAAACTTAGGTACAAAGATTTGATTCAATAAGCCATGATATAAACTTTAGTTCAATTATTTATTAATTTGTTTACTTATTTATTTATCTATGAATTAAAGCACTTATATTGATTAATCAGTTTATTAACTTTATTTTTAAAGTAAAAAAAAAAATCAGCCATAAAATGTGCCAGGATCCCTTCGTCATAAAAACATTCTTATCTTTTTACTATATATTTCAAATTTATACCTTTAATTTGTATAAGCGTGATTGTTATTAGATTTCAATCAAGAGCGATCTTTAAGTTCTCACTGAGGCAAGCCTTGAAAGTCAAGATAACTAACTATTATAATTTCATGCGTAATGAATGACCAAGCGCAGCAGATAAGTTGGAATGTTGGATAAATAGGAGATGCCCTAGGTTAGGAGTCTAGTCAGTCTGTCGAAAACTAGTTTAGGGGTCGTCATTGAATCAATAATACTTAATTTGATCTCACCTCTGTTTTCTTGTATCGAGGTAAAAAGATTATGTGTCAATCAATATGTCTACGCTTATGGATTGTAAGACGGATAATCGGGGAGAAAAAGGATTAAATCTATTGGATGATGATTTTTTTTTTTACTTTTATGGAAGAGGCTGCATTAAAACATTAAAGAATTTTCTAAAATTATCGTCCTTGGTTAAAGGCAATGAGCATCCACAAGGAATCTTGTTACATAAATCTAAAAATATTCGAATAAATAAGCCCTGACCATCCACCAGAAACAGTAAGGAGAAGCCCAGAAGAACTTTGGTGTTGAAAACATTTTGGTCCGTTATTTCAGAGTCTTATGTTATTTTTCCTGACTTGAATTTGTGCCCCTCTCAGCGTTTGGTATCAGCTTTTGCTCTTTTTTTTTTTTTCGATTTAGATTCCTTCATGCAGACGCCATCACGTGATGTGGTACTGCAAAATAGAAAGCTGAGTGATTACCTAGTTTTAGAGCTCAACGTAAGAACTTCGAATATAGAATCCATGCATTATCAAAGGCAAGCACATTAACTATTTTCTGTCTTGGTTAAGTAACACTAGACCAATTGATTTAGTGATCGATTTATTCGTTAATTGATTCAATATTTTTTGCAAACATATTTACCACAATCAACTCCTTTGGACTTAGACTTTGTCATTTATTTGAAAATAAAGGACGACGGATTTTCGGTTAAAAAAAATATACAAAAACAGGCTGGCACAAAAGAGTATCTAAGAAATCTCAGCATATGCCAGGATTTTGAAAAAATAAATAATAAAAAATATACAAAATTGGGGAAAAATAAACAGGCAAAGAAAGGCAGGCCTGAAGGGAGAGAGAGAGAGAGAGAGAGAGAGAGAGAGAGAGAGAGAGAGAGAGAGAGAGAGAGAGAGAGAGAGAGAGAGAGAGGGAGGTTAAAAAAAAAGGGGGGGGGGGGGCACTGGACTCTACCAATTAAACCGAAAACCTCAGACAGGAACAAGCGTTTAACTTTCTCCCAATGCGGCTAAGTGTAATGATGCGGAATCCGCCAAAAAGGACAAAATTTCCGCATGAGTTTGTTCCGGTGAGGATTTGACACCGAAGCACTAAAGATGACCGTGTACGTTATTGTACGGGGCCGCACTGAGCGACCCTTGAGGGAAGAGTTCACTCTCTGGACGGGGCCAGAGGGACAATAGTATTTTGGGGGTAAATTGCACCGACCGCCCAGCGTCGGAATTTTATTTATTAAAAATAATAACAGACTGTGAAAAGGGAGAGTTGGAGGCGAATAGCGCTCTATTATTAGAAAGGGTAGCATTATTATCTTGGTGGTGGTTGAGTAAGGCATACGGGTGGTTTGCCCTTGTTGCTTAAAAAAGTGAGAGAGGGAGAGAGAGAGAGAGAGAGAGAGAGAGAGAGAGAGAGAGAGAGAGAAGAGTTAGAGAGAAGAAGAAATATCCGGAGAGAGAAAGAGAGAGAAAATAGCGAAGAAAGAGCAAAATAGCGAGAGAGAGAGAGAGAGAGAGAGAGAGAGAGAGAGAGAGAGAGAGAGAGAGAGAGAGAGAGAGAGAGAGAGAGAGAGAGAGAGAGTCGTAAAAATACAGAAAGAGATAAAAAAATTAGAAAAGGAGAGATAATGGAGGAAAGCAAAGAGAAATTTAGAAGGAAATAGGAAAGGAAAAAAAAAAGAAAAAAGAATGCAAAGAAGGGACTTCTTGAATTTACAAGCTTATGCTGTTGAATATTATTAAGCAGAGAAAAAGGTTGGGTCCAATGTGCAGAAATGTAACACCATACTGATAAATGGATGACTTGTATATGTTATATTTCTCCTAAGTACCTATCCAGCTCGAATTTATTAATGTCTGCATGCTAAAAGGTGAGCACTGGCAAACTGTGACTCGTTAGACAAGAAAGACATTACAGGAGGTGTCAAACACGTTTCCCCATCACATTATGTCAGTGATCCGGTCAGCTGTGCTGGAAATAAAGTATAACATTTTATAGAGTTTACCAAAAAGTCGACACAGCTATGGAAACTCGGTCATTAACTACAGACTCAAATTCTCACTAATCTTTAACTTCTCTCTTCCTCTCCGCCCCCCCCCCCCCCCCTCCTCTCTCTCTCTCTCTCTCTCTCTCTCTCTCTCTCTCTCTCTCTCTCTCTCTGTCTGTCTGTCTGTCTGTCTGTCTGTCTGTCTCTCTCTCTCTCTCTCTCTCTCTCTCTCTCTCTCTCTCTCTCTCTCTCTCTCAATCGAACGCTCAACTTGAAAGTTCGCAGACCTTTCTCAATGGCCAGAATTCGTTCCGCACCCAATGTTCCCCTTTTAGCAACACAGTGGAGTTCTTCAGGGAACAGCCGCCTTTTTGTCGGCCACACAAAAACCAACACAAGACACCAAGTTAATGCAGTCTGCACCGTACATTATAATAATTTTGCATGAATCACCAACACTTCCCCTCTCACTTCTTTTCTCAATTCTCTCCCGGCCTCACAAACCATTTTCCCAACTAAGAAATTCTTTTAAATTGGTAAGGATTGACTTTTCGCAGTTCTTAAAAAAATCCCTTTTAAATTTACTTTCCCCCAATGGGTGTAAACAAAAGTCACGCCGAGTGTCGGGATTAAGCGAGGGGTTTTCTTTCTTCGGGATATTGGAAGTCTCGAGAGCTGAGCGCAGAAACTGAAAATAAGCGCTGTTCGTTTTGTAAAGATTTGGCCACTAGCATTTCTGTGTGTACTTATTAGCTAAGGCATGCTGCTACGGCGTTAGAGTACAGTAGTGAGGTTGGAATCCGAAATCTATTTCCTCCCGTGGAGACAGACGGATGAGGGAGGGCTTGATCTTCAGCTGGTGTCGCCATTTTTGAGTCATACAATTATTGTTAGAGAACAGACATTATCTCAGATGAGAGAAAAAAAAATCAATAATGCACTGGGGTTTCAAAGAAAAAAAACAAAAAAAAAACAAAAACAAAAAAGCAAAAGAACAAAAAAAAAAAAAAAAACAACCTACATCTCCTCACTTGCGACCCTCAAGATAGCTGAATGTGATCTTAAGCGTTTTCAGAGAAATTATAAAAACCAATTCACAAATCAACTTACCTGCCAACTAATCGAAAGTCCCAGATGACCAACCACCCAACAAAAGAACCAGCGAACCAATCGATGGCTCAACCAACCAACTAAACCAGTATAATCAACTAAACCAATGAAACAATAAACCAATCAACCCATGTCATGAGCCTATCACCAATCATAACTTCGGGTTCAACTAGAAAGATCTTCGTGTTTGAAGTGTCAAGACGGTTAGTGAGCTGGAGGAGATAATTATTTGATCAGGCCATAAATCGATGTCTGGGTTACGAGTAAGACAGCATTAAGATATAAGTTTCTTGGGCAGTCACTGTTATTTATGAAATGAGAATCCTTGAGTTACAGAATAGTATTATTTTAAAGGTTAACTTTAAACGCGCTGAATTCTTTAACACAGGAAAAATGCTAAAAGTTGGTTGTTGAGGGCGTTTCCACAATTTTGTTCATGTGTGGCACACAGTAAGCGCGAGGAGTAGAAAGGTTCTGTATTTGCTATTTTCTTCTTCAAGCTTTTCAATTTCGTTTTACTTCAATACTTTTTCAGATTTGTGGATTTTTTGACAGCTCTAATTATGGGCTATTTTGCCCTCATAATTATGATGTCTCTAGTAGTAACAAAAAATTAACAATAATTTTTTTTTTCATTTTCCTTTCAACAGATTCGGACAATTGTTTCATTCCAGTTTTTGACTTTTGTCTTTTTTGCTGGCAAGATAGCAGATTTAATTTCACCATGTCAAAATCTGAGCGGATCACTGGCACTACCAGGGCATCTTAACACCAAGAGTATCTAAAATCGGATCAAAGCAGTATATATAATCACCAAACAGTGACAAACTAGAAATTTCTTCAGGAAAAAATACCAGATTATTTCCATAACAAAATTGAATACTTTTTCTCGCGATGGGAAGCAGGAAGACTCTGGCCGACTCAAAAGTCGGAAAGAAGGAGAAAACTGAGGAAAAATCTGGCCCGGCCGAAACGTCTGATAAAGACAGTAAATGCTCAAAGACGACTCCACAGAGCGATGTACTGGCAGATGAGAACCAGAACGTGAACATCCTGGAGCCTGCCATGCCAGAGAAGGTCTCAGACGACTGGTTGGTGAAGGCAGAGACAAGCTCAACCGAGGAATCTGTGGCTTCTAACAATTTTGATGAGCCAGATTTTAATAAAGGCATCAAGAATGAGTCGACGGATACGAAGCTTATTAAGAAATTATTCTCCGGGAAGACTTTGGTGAGCGATCCAAGTTGTCCACAAAGGGACTCTAAGTCGAACGCTTTGACTCCAAACGCTTTAGAACCCAAAATTGAATCTCCTTGTTCGCGGTCATCGCCGCGAGACGCAGACTCCAGAAGCACCTCAGTGTCCCCAGCGTTGCCATCTGAGAAACCTGGAGACACAGCACAGACTTCTGAAGAGCAACGTCCCATGCACGGTCAAGGTCAGTACATACCTCATGGCCTTGACTCTAGCCCAATCTTACAGAGCAACCAAAACCAATACCCATACCACTTTCTACACTACCTTCATCACGACAGGCACCATCAAAGACAACAGCATCAGCACCAACAGCATCAACAACAGCTGCAGCTGCAACAACATTACCAACTTTTATTTGGTGCCCATTTCCAGAGAATGAACCAGCTGAGCGGGCCTGGCATTCCAAGTCTATCGTCTCCGCCGCCTGGTCTGGTATCACCACCACATGGCTCACTTCCAGGAACAAACTCTGCATCACCAGCAACATCAGGGCGCCTGGGCATGTCTAACCCACCGTTACCCACACCCAGATATAACTCTTTTGATAGCGGTCCCCATTACCCAGTAAGCCATCCTCTGAAGACACCACAGTCTCCACCATCTTCATCTACACTGAAACTTTCACCATCATCGCCTCTCCCAAGTACTCAACCATTAGCAACGTCATCATCTCCAACATCATCATCTTCATCTCCACCACAACTAACATTAGCAAAAACTGGGACAGCAAAATCAAGACAATCGCCGATTTCACCCACAGCATCATCAGACGCATCCACTCCCGCACCCCCCTCTCCACACTCAACATCAGACTGCACCAGGCCTCTCAACCTGACAACATCCCCAGACTTGCCGTCAGCGCAGAGACACAAGCAGGCCTTGTACAGCAGTAAGCCATCTATGGACACCTATCTAACACACGGCTGTGATTCATCCGCGGACGAGAAATCGCCCAATTCTCGCATATTCTCGAGGCCATCTTTTATGATCACGGACATTCTCGGTCCTCAAGCCTCCCCGGATGTGAGACATAGCCAACCGGCCTTGTTTCCTCTCAACGGTTCCAACTTTTTCAAAACTGCGGGACCTTCATTGTTCGGCGGTTCCCAAACTTCACTTCTTGGAGACCCTCATGTAGACTTCAAATCATCGCATCTGACTGACCCACATCTTCTCTCTAGTCTAGGCATCCGCAGGAGCGATGTGGACAGGGAAGATGAGGATGTTGATGTCGATGTAGATAACGATGATGATGACGATGATGATGATGGTGATGGGTGTGATGATGCAGACGACAATCGGGACGACTCCAGCACATTCATGAGCGGAGATGGAAAACTTTCTGAGGCCGAAGGTGAGAAGATACTGGCTGTGATGAATGTTATGTTAACTCTATATCGTTGGTGATAACCAGATAATAAAGAGACAAGTGAGAAGTTTGTTAAAAACATGATAATTCCCACCATTAAAGGTGAAGTTGGTGATGATAAAGAGGAAACTGAAAGTAGTGATAATAATTATAATGTTGAAAATAAATTTATTTTGTTAATGTTGATGATGATCATCATGATTAAGATGATGGTGATGATGATAATGATGACGATGATAAGGATCGGATGATGACGATGAAGAAAATGTTGATAATGATGATAATGGTGAAGCGTAGGTTAAGATTGTTGATAATTACAGGCATTTCATCACACAACTTTTTTTTAAACAGCTTGTAACAAAAGTCACTTATTTTTAAATCTTCCATTTTTTTTTCACAAAGTAAATGTTCAAATGAAGGAAATTGTTTCTTGAAAGTGTACACAGTTTTAGAAAATAAAAATGTGCATTGCAGAAAAGATGGTCGTTACGAAGTTAAAATGTTCAGCCTAATTCCATTGAAAATAGAGACGAAATCCATCAATAATTATACATATACATATAAAGACATTATGACTGTGAAGTTATAAACATACTCCATTATTTTAGAAAAATATCAAAATTATTTTTTACAAGTTCTACAAAACTCTCAATTACTATCTTTTGCTTTATCAAGTTTGTTTTATTTTCTCTATTTTTTTCCCATTCTTCTAAAAATGAACATCCCTCCAAAGCCATTATTTGTAAAGTTAATCATCTTCTATATATGCTGAAGAATCTTAATCGAAGAAAAAGACTCTATAAAATCATCAAGAGTCCTTTTATATATTAACTAAACCGTAGTGTTACGATAAAGACAGAATGATCATTGCTGGGTGTGAAATAATTAATGATATCGGTAATGATATCTCCTTTGAGAGATTTTGCAATTTTTCCGGAACTAGAAAGATACAAATTATTTAGTTAGTGTAAGCAATGTATCATTTTTTTCCTTCTTTGAACAATTGCAATTATTAGTATAAAAGTAATATATGATGATGAAGTTGTTAAATGTGTTAAATAAAGTTATAAATAAATGAATTAATAAAATATAGTAACAACGACACCACCACCACCACCATCACCATCACCACCACCACCACCACCACCAACAACAACAACAACAACAACACTACTACTACTACTACTACTACTACTAGTAGTAGTAGTAGTAGTAGTAGTAGTAGTAGTAGTAGTAGTAGTAATAATAATAATAATAATAATAATAATAATAATAATAATAATAATAATAATAATAATAATAATAATAATAATAATAATCTCACGCGCACGAAAGAGAAAAAAACAACAACAAAGAATTAATTGAAACAAAATAATAAAAAAGATAGAATCATTGACAACAGATTTAAATGAGATTGCATTAATCTTGCTTCTTTGTGCAATCATAGTTTGTGATCAAGATGTAATTTTTTTTTTCTTCAAAAAAATCTTTCCCTATGTTAACATTTTAGCTTTTAAAAACTAAATTGATGGTAATCCCTAAAGGACTATGCTCGATATCAACTGGAATTTAAGCCCTGTGAAGAAAATCAATTATTTTTTTTTATGTTTGAGACAGATTAGATAGATTAAATCCCTTGAACAAAAGTCGAGTGGCTATTGAAATAAGGATTGATATTTCTCTTCTCTTATATATGTAAAGTGGAAATTTAATTATTTGCAAAATATTATATTTGAACCCGGCGAAGAATTTTGTTTTGCATGAATGGTGTTATTCGGTTTTTGTTTTCGTTGTTTTTCAAAAAGCACATCGAAAAGTTAGCCCTAAATGCGACACTTTGGGAAATCCACAAAATATACATAATTAAACTTAATATAGGTCCAAGCAGAGAGCAAAAAAACAAAACCAACTTCATTTTCTCAGGCAAACTAACAATAGCAAGAATATTTAAGTTTTCTACATTATCTGCAGTCGCTAATGAACATCGGATTACAGTAATAATAATTATATTATGACCTTTGATATTTACACCCCAATATGCATTGTAATTAAGAGTTTTATACGTTAAATATTAAAAAGAATAAAAAAAATAATAAAAAAAAGCCCACACACACATACACAAAGAAAAAAAAAATCAAATAACCTCCTTCGAAAAATAAAAAGTACATTTTTTTATAGGAGCTCAAGAGCGGTGGAGGTTAGGCCATTCAGAGGTCAGCAATGAGAAGTGTCGTCAGTCTGACCCACTTACTGGTGATGCTGGTAGCCACGATGTCGCCACATGTGGTACTCACAATAAACTGGGAACGTCTTGAACACACGCACATACACACACTTGCTAAAACACTTATATCTATAACATAGTACTTGAAAAACACCGCACTACTAACTTGTTTGCAGCTCAAACGCGTGGATTATTACAAGAAATTAGACCAAAGGTGTCTTCAAATAAAAATAGCCGGCGTTCCTTTCACAAGTGAGGTGATTGACTTAACGTTTCGTCGTGATATTCTGACAATGTGTCTCGTGTGCGTAAACGATCAAGGTCATCTTTGTGTGCTTGGTGATTTTTCCTACTCTTGTTTATAACACTTTTCTATATTTAAAAACGTTAACAAAATTAATGCTCAAATAAATCATATATAAAAAACTCATCAAAGCATAAGCGATTTCAAATACATTTAACTTACTAAGTAACTAAAAAAGGAACACGTTTATATAAAAATTACAAAGACGGTCTTCAAAGTTATAACTCTTACCATAAGAAGAATTATATCGCCTCCATAGCTCAGTGGTTAGAGCACTGGTCTTGTAAACCAGGGGTCGTGAGTTCGATCCTCACTGGAGGCTAACGCTTTTATTTTTACTCTGAATTAAAATAGTTATGCATATATAGAGTTAGAATTTTTTTTGCTGTTGAATGATTCAATATTTTATTTTCTGAACACATAACGAAGTGAATTTCTTAGATTTGACAAGCTAATGATTGAATTCCATCCAGTTTCGGTTCTTGTGTTTGTCTGGTTTTTCTTGTTTCTGTTTCCTTAAATAAAAAACACAGAGCATTTTTTTAACTCTCTGAACATTTTACCAAAGTGTCACAACGTTCCGATTTACCGATGCACATTTTTGACAAGATGTTTATGAGCTCTGCAGCTATGCACAAAACATCATCCAAATCCTTGCCCCCAGTATAAATTTATAACACCCCCTACATCCACGCCACCCCCTCTCCCGTCACCCAGACTCAGCCAGCGAGACGTCCTCCAAGAAGCGGAAAGCTCCTTCAACGTCGGAGAGCTCCGCGTCCAGCCTGCTCATCAAGAGCAAGAAGCCCCGCAAGGCCCGCACGGCGTTCACCGACCACCAGCTGTCCGTGTTGGAGAAAACGTTCGAGCGTCAGAAATATCTCAGTGTCCAGGACAGGATGGAACTGGCGGCCAAGCTCAACCTGACGGACACACAGGTCAAGACCTGGTACCAGAACAGGAGGTAGGTCAAGGGTCAGGGGATAATGTATATTTATGTGGAAGAAGATGTATAGGTTGAGGTCATACTGAACATCTTGGAGAAACAGATTTAGATCTGGCACCAAAAAGAGAGGTAGGACAAAGGGTATGGCGTCACTGAATAATTCAAGGTCTAGGTCAACGTGGCAGACACTCAGGCTAAGATCTGGTAGCAGAGCAGAAAAAAAAGTTCCAAAACCAAAGATTAAAGTGTGCAGCAAAGGTTAAGTTCAAAAGCAGATTGGCTACTATCCAGCTGTTTGCCGAATGCCGAGTCCTTCCCTGAGTATCGCTCGATTCTATTAAGCTCTGATACAATAAGAAACAAAATTTCTGATAAAGTCAGAGGTTATGGCCCTAACACAAGCTTTAATCGAGTATCATGGCCGAAAGTTCTTTCTTTATTTTCGAATGCTTTTCAGGTGAAGAACTCTTTCTGGAAAACAAGGCGCTTAGCAGTGGTATTTGGGGCTTCATATATACGATAATGAGATCAAATCTGCGATATCTGACAGTAAAGTGATTGATACAAAAGGTCTTGAGGAAAAATTCTGTTTCATAAAATTTTGTTGACTTTTATCAAACGTGGCCAAATATGTCTGTATTTATACTTCGTGGGATATTTTACGCAGGATATCCACATTTTGTGTATCTTTATCGCCTTTGTTGTTTCATAATGCCCCATTAGCGGTGACTAAATAAATAATACATGTTTATTGAAAAATAAAAGAAGTTCAATATTTAAGACAAATTCCATCCCAAACTGCCCCTGTGATATGTGTAAAAACTTCTCTCAGAAAGCAAGTTTGAAACTACACGAAGAACTGACTGCGCATAATTGTAAAAATAAAGCAAGTTCAGCTACGTCCTCATTTTGTGTCGTGTCCCGCTTTTTGCTCTTCTAATCATCTTTTTTCTTCTCTGATCTGCATCTTTTCCTCTTTTTAATATCTTGCCCTTCCATAGTCCAATAAGCACTGAGGCAAACGTTTAAGAGGTGCTGAGTTAATAAATAGAAAATAAAATAAAAAAGGATATTTTCTTATTGTAATATTCTATACTGTTTAATATCATATACGAAGGTAGGCTTATCCTCATAAATCAACAAAATACTAAGAAATATCAAAACCAACTGAATCCATCCCACCCTTCAGGACCAAGTGGAAGCGTCAGACAGCCGTAGGCCTGGAGCTGTTGGCGGAAGCTGGGAATTACGCCGCCGTACAGAGGATGTTACAGACCAACCCGTACTGGTTCAACTACCACCCTCAGGTCAGGGCCACACATAGATTAAGTCTAGCCGCATCCCTATGCTTGGGCTCTTGTAGTTCCCAATAATCCGCTTAAAACGATCTCTGTTAAGATCTACGGTATTATTAATTTTTGTTTTGCAGGAAGGTAAGGGACATAACTATGAAGGAGCTTAAGCTAATCGGGCGCAAAATGGAAATCTACCTTACTGATCTATTAGGATGTTAGTGTGAATGTTATTGGAAACGTTATGTTTTCGCCTAATGAAGGGCAAAAAGTTGAAGGCGTAGCATTTTGACGTCATGAAATATAACACACCGAAAAGAAAAGCTAATATAATAAAAAAAAAAAAAAAACATAAAAAAACAGCAACGAAAAACAACATGCAAAATAAAAGGGAATAATCTATTCATGATTATTTAAGTAAATTCTAAGTCAGATCAAAATTTCATCTGGTTGACATGGGTATCTAAATACACGTAACATTGAAAATCTTTAAACATGCGTGGTATAAAAATAATAAAAAAATAATAAAATATAAAAAGATGACCAGTGAAAGAAAATGTTATCTTAAATTAAAAAAAAAAAAAAAACAAGAACACCCCCCCCCCCCCCCACACTTAAAATTTCCAAATATATGTAAAGTTGCAATAAGTTAAATAATTCAACTAAGCATCTAAATTTTAAAATGTCAATATATCAGATTAAAAATTGTCTTTGACTTTACTAATGGGGGAAAAAAAAGAACAATGTTGAAAATACACGTTGTATATCAGTTTCCTAGATCTTTCATGTGGGTCAGTTGTTAAGAAGAGTTTTTTCTTTTCCTGTTTGCAGGATTGACGAGGGGAATTATGAGAAGTAATTGAAAAAGAGATAAGATAGACATAGAAAGATAGAAAGATAGATGGATAGATAGATAGATAGATAGATAAAAGACAGATAGATAGATAGACAGATAGATAGATAGATAGATAGATAGATAGAGAAAGAGAGAGAGAGAGAAAGAGAGAGAGAGAGAGAGAGAGAGAGAGAGAGAGAGAGAGAGAGAGAGAGAGAGAGAGAGAGAGAGAGAGAGAGAGAGAGAGAGAGGTATATATAGAGAAAAAATTCGAGATGAAACGTTCTATAACGTAGGTTGACATGTCGGTTGCGAACATATTTTCATGAAACTAACGCGTACAAACGTAAATCAGTTTGATGTTGTGTCACTTTTTTATACAATGAATATTATTTTCTAACCGATGATATTGAAGGACTATGAAAAGACAAAATTAGTCTGCTTTTTTACTTCAAATTTAAAATTTTGGAGTATCACAATCAGCTAAGATATTCTATAATCTGACTAAACAACCTCTTTATTTGAAGAACAAAAGAATTCTTTCTCATCCTGAATCTTTTAAGAGTTTCAACAAAGGGCTGTTAGTGCACACCCCCCCCCCACACACACACATAAATCTTCACTTTAGAGAGTCACTCATTTAACTTCTACAATCTTAATGATACAGTTTGCAGCTATAATCTGTCAAAAATATCTATTTTAAGAATGTGGTCACAGTATGCTCTTCCATCTCTCAAAGATAAAACCCCAAAATCACCATAAAATTAACAACATGGTCAACATCCTTAAATCAAAACCATTCCAATTTTTTTTTCCAGGCTGCAGCCATATTGTCCAATCTTGATGCGCTCTATTTCCGGAATCCTGAAAGCTCAGTAACACAGAGTACTCGCCCTTTGTTGCCCCGGATGTTTATCCACGGCCTGCAGCAGCACGTCAGTCAACTTCCGGTTCAAGCACAATCTTCACTCTACTCACCCGAGAACCGCGGATGATCATGAACGAGTTTTGACAAGAGTTAAGGGGAACATAGAAAGATGGATTGATTGAATGATTGATTGATTGATTATTGGTTTGACGGATCAATCGATATCACTAATTTGTTACAAAAATAGATCGTATTTTTTTTTTGTTTCCTCAAACTATGTAAGATTCAATCTAGTCCCGCAGCCGATTTGACCGATGCCCCAACCCGCTTCGAAAAGGTTAGGATGGTTTATTACGAGATCATCAGGCCTCAAGACTGAGTTAAAGAACTTTAAGTGACAGAGAAACTGTGTTATCCTTATGCCCGTTAAGATCACTCTCTCCTTGAAACCGCCCAAAGCATTTTTTTTCCTGTATTCCTTGGAATTTATAAATTTGTGAAGAAACATGATCAGTAGAGAAAAGATCGATACTAGTTAAAAAAAAATAGAAAAGACCACAGCGGGAATATGACTTTCTGTCCAAAACAATTAAGTGGGATCAAACCAAGCAGACTACTAAAAGGGCATTAATACATAGAAAGTCTATAATTATGAATTAAAAGTTTGTTAATGCCAACTACTTTTTATATCAATCAAAACATGAAGAAAAAACAAAACGTTTTTCAAGAACTAAAGTGCATTCAAAGCTAGAGTAGAAGCATAGTCAAACAATTCTGAGCCAGGAATTTAGTGCTCTAGATTCATATCCTGTAACTACAGGTGTAAAGATGTAATCCTAATTATGAGAAATAAGTACAAAACAGTGTAGATAAACCTGAAGCGACTCATAAAGAATCACTAGACTGGACACAGTCGTCAGGGAGTCAAGAGATGCTGTGATATTTGTATAACTTTTTAAAGTGATTTTTTTCAGGTGTAAAAAAACAATGATTGACTCAAACATTTCGACAATTGTATCTTTGGGAACGTGATTTACACAAGGAGCCCTAGAGAAATCTGGCTTAATGATGGGATACACCCTATATTCACTTTTTATTCAAACAATTTTAAACCTTTGGAGAACTTTAAACCTCAGATTACGAAAAAAATGATTGTCATAAGTGTAAATTTAATACCCCTTTGTTTTTTCACTCTGATATTTCTTACTCAAAGGTTCTTGCAATTGTTGATCTTATTCCCCTCAATGTCCAAGATATTTTTTCTAAGTGTCATTGTACATAACTCAGCTTCTGCAACGTCTCACTTACAGCCCGTATATGGTGTTTCGAAGCTACATGTATCTTAACAATGATGTAAGGACAACGTGAAATATAAAGTTGTAACCCCTTCTCTGAAACTTGCTCTGCGTACATTACGCTTCATATTCTGATCTTCACCTCTTGCTTTGAATGAATCACATTTCCTTTGCATGTCCTCACACTGGTCTCTGAGATTATATTACATGTTCTTCATTGAATCTATGTATTTTCGGTCTACTTTGGAAAACGTATTCTTGAATTATTATTTAAATTATGTTTTGTTGCATCGTGTACTTACAAAAATTAAAATTATAGAAAACAAACAGCGGAAGTTCTTTTTTTTTCTTCTTTTTTTAATCTACACGAACCATACCAAAAACAAAACATAATAACAACTTATTGTACATCAATAAACATAGAAACCACCCTCCCGCTATCATTAAAAACGTAACTAAAAGAATATTCAATGGCATAAGCACGAACTCAAAGAATGAAAAAGTATTTAGATAGGCCTACCCCACCTATACAGAAGCGTTGAGAAAGAGTGGGTTCAACACTGTGCTGACTTTTGATAAAGGAACACAAAACAAGAGCAATAACCACGAAGACAAAACAGAAACAAAAAGAAGAAGAAAAAGAACACAACAAACGTAGGAAGAACTTTTCTCTCCTTAATCGACAAACATTTCCCGAGGACCAACCAGCTCAGCAAGATCATTAATAAGAACACTATAAAAGTCAGCTACAGTTGCGTGCCAAATTTCAAACAAGCAATACTAACCCAAAATAAAAGCCTATAAAAGCCTATAAGATCAGAACAAGACAAATCCATAAGCCAGAAAATGTGCAACTGTAGAAATAGAGAGGACTGCCCTCTAGACGAGAAATTCCTCACCTAATGCATCGCCTATAAAGCAACCGTAACACAAACCGAATCTAACAACAAGGAAACATATGTAGGACTTGCCGAAAATACATTAGATATAATCTATACAAATCATCTTTCAAACTGGAGCATACAAAATCAGCTACATGATTAAGCGAACATATTTGGAAATTAAAAAAGAACAACATAGACCACAAAAGACCACAGGATAGAATGGGAAGTTGTCAAAAAAGTAAGAACAATCACATCAGGCAAAAAGTATTGCGCACTTTGTTTAGAATAAAAGTTCGAAATTTTGCAGCAACAGCCCAGTTTAAACCACCGGAAAGAGGTATCCTCACACTGTGTGCACGAAAAGAAATAGCTCCTAGTCCTAATACAGGGAACAATAACACCTGATGAGTGCCACTAGGCACAAAACTTCGAAGTCTTGGACTACTAGATCTAAGTAAGACAATTTTTCAAAATATATGATGTCTCATTCAACCTAAATGCATAATTTCAAGGTCGCCTAAGTGGGTAGCTAACTAATCTAAGCTCAATTTAGCCACCTTACCAAATGCTACAAAAATATTTTATTGTATCTGTTAATGCGAAATTCACATTCATCTTCCATTAAGGCTCAGGAAAAAGCTTGTCGTAGGGACCCAAGAAGAATGCTATTCTTTCCTGAGATTCGAACCACAACTTAAGAGCCTGAGAGAATCAGGTAAGCTGATGATCAACTCTATCCTTGCGCATCAAATCATAAATTTCAGATTCAGTATCTTTCGGTGCGCTACAGTTATCTCCTTTTTCTATTCCATTCATTTCCTTTTCTCGTTTAAATGCACACCCAAATACTGTAGTACAAAAGATTGTTTTAAAGCCGCTTGATAACTCCGACAGACAGATTTACTCGGGAAAGCAGCCCAAACAAATGACCCTGAGACGACTGGTAGACATAGTCACTCACTGCGGGAATGACAGTGTTTTTCAATTGACGGAGACCAAACTGCAAAGATCTCAGAGGGAGATAACATCGCTGGAGCAAGGGGGGTAATAGAGGGTATCACAGCCTTCTGTTCTGCATAATGTGCATTGGTTTCAAGTCTTTCAACCTTGAGGAGAATTTGAGCTTTCTGGGTTTTTTTTTGTACATTTTTTTGTCTCCTGCGGCAATAAGTTTTTACACCGAACCGAAGAAACCCACAACTGAACATTCGGTACGAACAGAATATTACTGTATTAAATACGAATCTACGGTTCCACATATGGGTAATGTTGGATTTGGGAAAAACGTCAACTTTTGTTGAGATGTATAAATCCAACTTTAATCTAGGATTTAACAAAGCCGAGGGTCAGAGAATTTCAATTCTTACATTTGGAAGGATGCTCTTTCACGGGTTTGTAAATTATTTTGGTAGAGGATGACAAATAAAGGGCATAATTTTAACAGAATCTTGCTTGCCTCGCTTGACGGAGGCCAATTCTGGTTTAATTTTCCTGTCATCACAAATTAAGCGAAATGGCTATTCTGAGAAACGAATAAAGCAAACTATATCAGCAACCTATTTTCGGATTTGACGTACTTTAAAGAGAAAAAAACAACAACAAAATACAGAGGATTGATTCAATACAACTTGCACAGCTCTGACAAAATATCATGAGCTCAGATCAAGTAAACACCTTCCTAATGGAGGAAACAAACACATTGAGTCTAGGGTAAAAACACAAGTCATTTTAATTTTCGAAAAGGTTTTGTCGCGGTTTTGATTAACATGTCGTACACTTCTTTTAAGTCTTGCCTTGCCTAGTCCAAGAAGGGTTCAAAACGACAAAACGATTCCCCCGTGATATGCAAGAAAAATTACAATGTACTTCAGGATAAATAAATTTTGGTCAAGCCATATGAGACAACTTTTGTGAAAAGAAATTGGTTAACCAAAAAAAAATTCCATGTATTCGAAACATAAAAGAATCGAATCAATGACTACTCCTTGAAGATCCCATACTCAGAACCCAGTATGAGGGGACCCGATCCTGCAATCTCCCCGGGGTGTGCAGACAGAGGGGCGAGAGTTGCAGCCTGAAACCAGAGTAAGATTGGGTGTAACAGCGGCTTGACGGGTGGATACAATCCCCGGGTCCTACGGCGAACCAACCCCATCGGGCGTTAAATATGTGTGTAATTCACGAGTAGGGAGCACTTAGATAAGAATCTAAAGTGTTGGACGATCCATCATTTTCCCGCTCAGTAGTATCTAGGTGTGTTTGTGTTATCAGACACCGGGGGGACAAAACTTGTGGCTGGGGAGATTACCTCGTCTGTCTTGAATAGAGGGCGCTGCGGCTTGGTTGAATCTAAAAATGATATGCTTTGAAATCATTGCAGTGTCTGTGTTATTTTGAATACTAAGATTATCATAGAAGAAAGGTCAGTAAAGGCTGTATGTTTGATATTGCATCTTTCAAATTTTCCTAAAAGTATGTTATACAGGCAGCTATTTTTCTTCAAGCCAAAGAAAGAGTTGAGCAGGTGGGACTCCACCACCATAATTTAATGATTACGCCCAAGATTGAACCTGAAATCTAATTACTGTTGATCCAAGCCTCGACCGACTGAACTGAACTATCTAAGCTCGTAACAGTAGGCAATTTCGAATCAAAATACAACAAGTATTGGAATCCACATGGCTTTAAGTAAATGGCAATAGCAAAAACTAATTCAATTCTTAAGAATGTAGTGTAACAACTGCAGTGAAACTGGTCTATATCGTGATTGATCCAGCTCGCGTTCAACAAAATCATCACAGATCGTTGAGTATCATCATTCTACTTTCAAGATGGGAAAATCTGACTTGGCAAGATTGGAAACTTATCTACCTACTTTCTTCTTCGAGCTACAGATTTAACAGTGGATAGACACATGTAGATAATAGGGTGGCAGCTTTCTCCGCATGCTATACCATGTTTGTCAGCGTCTCATGTATAGCCAGATTACAAGGTGTCATATAAAAAGCTTAACTGTACTAAGCCTGAACCAACACTTTGATGATGATCCCTGTACTACTCGCTCTTTTATATGTAAAAACAATGTTTGTCTTTTGTAGCGCTCTTGATTTTCTCTTGCCCCCCCCCCACACACACACACACAGACACACTGTTTTCGCACCCCTTTCTTTTCCACACACACACACACACTATTCTATGACTGCTGGTTTTTTTTTTAAGTTAGAGTATTTTTTCACAAATTGCGATGATAATCCATGAAACAAAAGTCAACATAACATAATTTGCCACCAAATTTTTGAAGAAAACTGCCTGTAATATCGTGATAATGATTACGCAAAAAGGCTGTTTCGAATTTGCTTCACAGGTAGGTAAAGGAACTGGAATAGATCTAAAATGGGCCAGACTACGAAGGACACACTGTGTAAGACTGTGCCGGCCTGTCACCAGACTACACCTCAGTCAGTCAGTGGGGCTGGTAAGAAGGAACTCCCAAACTTGATCCTCTGGTGGGCTTTGGGTGTCACTCAGCAAGCCCACTGCGTGGCTACACGGAAAGCCATCCTTTCTTCATAGCTTTCTCCAAAACTAGAAAAGAGTTACGGGCGTGTTCTAAACCTTGAAAATTTGAACACAAAAGGAAAAGAAAACTCATAGAATCACATCGGGAACTAGAAACAATGGCAATGACGATAGTACAAGAAAAAACATCTTGTCAAAATTCTCCTATTGTACAAAAAAGTACAGAGTTTGGCGGTGAGCTAGCTCTGCCAAACCCTCAGTCTGAGGGAGTTTGGTCGGTTACTGCAGCTCGTCCGCTAGAGACTGGTTCACACCGTGCAGGTTCAAATGGATAAAATGTCAACTTTCGCTCGTCTTCAACATCACAACATCGAGGCCGAACCTGAGTCAGAGAGCTCGAACCGTTTTTTAATTCCTCAACTAACTAGAAAGGCGCAAAGCAGAATAGAAGGCAGGAAAAAGCTCTCGCGATCAATGTAAATCCGAATTACTGTGGCTGATCTAGATATCCCGAAAGACAAAAAAAAAAGGCATAACAGATTAAGACTAACATGATGGATTTACAATAAACATTGACTTAAAACAATGAGTAAGAACAAATAGATTTGAGGGACAGAGACTTTTAAGGGTATTTGACTAAACCTCTTAGGCATTTGTTTCAGCACGAAAAAAGCAAAGCAATAAACAACTTTAAAGTACATTTGTATATACAGCTTACAAATGTTAAAATCTTATAATGCGCTTCTTTGTCTTAATTAGAGTTGACATTAGATTATTCCATAAAGGTCTCAAA
Source organism: Elysia crispata (assembly GCA_033675545.1). Classification (NCBI taxonomy): domain Eukaryota; kingdom Metazoa; phylum Mollusca; class Gastropoda; family Plakobranchidae; genus Elysia; species Elysia crispata. Next base: position 206,935 of record JAWDGP010006680.1, read on the forward strand.
GACCCTTAAGAAATTAATCATCTAAACAGTTTCCTATAGAGCAATGTTTTAAGGCATAATAATAGCCTTAAAGTTTTCAAATTTATTTTGTGCCTTGTTTATTCATTATGAAATTTGATTGTAGTTGGAGGTTCTGACTGGATTTCAAACGGAAAAAAATCCCGATTCCAATAACTCATCGTATAGAAAATTTTACTCACAAACTTAAACACAAACATTATTGTACCTTCGCTTTCATCAATATTGAAATCAATGATCGACTATTTAGCACAGCACTGCTCATAGTGGACTGGGAATATATACCAATCAATTAATATGCGATCAAATCAAACAATCATATCTTTTAATTTTTAGAGCTTTCTGGATGAGAAAGTAAAAAAAAAACGCGCATCACAAAACAAAACTTCTTGCAGAATCTGGTGATTTGAACTGCTGGTGACTGGAATCTTATCTAGGGTCCTCCAGAAGGGGCTGACTGGGTTGGATAAGACTGGAGACTTTGTTCGAATCTATCTAGCTCGCATCAGCGGAACCTCATTAGTTCCTGAATAATAAGCAGAGACAGTCCCTGAGCTTCTTGCAGTGGACACACTTATCTAACAATAAGATCCATTGAATATCAGCAGTGTAATCAGGGGTATTTAGTGAAGGTTGAGGTTAATAAAGTTCTCCCTGTCCACCATCAGTGAATTGTATTTCTCGAATTACGTTGAGCTAGCTATCCGCCGCCCCTTTCTTCCAAATGACAGACACAATTTACTTTGATTGCGCCTGATAATTATGTCTCACCCCCATCTCTGTAACCCGTCAGTCTGCTGTGAAGTTAGAGAGTGCATGTTACATTGCTCGGTCACATGAACTCAGTATACGCAACCTCATAAAGTATATGGATAAGACAAACCTTTTACATCATTGTGGGTTTTCTTGTCGCTCTGCTGATTAAAATTTCAGCGATTCTGATAAATATTAGTGAAAATATTAAGTTTCATAGTGTTCAACATTAAAGGAATGGTTTCTTTAACTACTCCCACCATCACGAGGAAAGCCGACTCGCTCATCAGCTCTCTCCCTCGGCTCTCTACGTCAAAAAGAAAAGAAAAACCCCTATATTAAATATTCCCCCTTTTTTCTTTGTAATATGAAAAGGTCCGTCATGGATATTAAATTAAATTAATAACCGTCTTTTCTTCATGGACCTGACCCCGGTCTGTGCCCATCTTCCTCGGAGCGTGAGCAGAACATAAGGCGATCCATGACCAGTTCTCGTTGGCGGGTTTTCTGAAGACCCCCCTGATTAAGGAGAGAAAGTTAGGAAAACATTTGCCCAATGGGCTCAAGAGGGCCATTTCGCGAGCTTGTAACAAAACGCCCACCGCAGCCAAAGTAGCCTCGATTTGAGCGAGATTAACCGAAGTTTGCCGATGTTTGGCGTTCGTGCTTCCTCCTAATGCTAGGTACACATCGTCCAAGTAAGAGCTTTAGGGACAGTTCCTAATGAAAAGAAAAGAGTTTGTGATAGTCAGGAAATAGAGTGAGAGAGCTAGGTCTTTTCCCTCACTCACTCACTCTCTCTCTCTCTCTCTCTCTCTCTCTCTCTCTCTCTCTCTCTCTCTTTCTGTGTGTGTTTCTTTCTCTCTCTCTCTCTCTCTCTCTCTCTCTCTCTCCATCTCACTGTCCTTCCCCCAGACTCCCAGCTCTTGCATGGCAAACATTCCGCCGCAGACAGCGCCCGCTTTAGAAATATTAATCCAAGTTTGTTCTAAAGTAAGCTCCGGCCCGGAAAGTGAGAATAATCCTGGATGGCGAATCGAGAAAAACACGACTGGACCGCTCCGTCTGGAGCTTCTGTTGTTCCTGCCACCATAATGTCTTTGTGTGCGTCCATCGTACGGAGACCTCCCATTCAATCTCACTGCTCGATGGTGATTAAATCAAGGGATGAGTTTTTGACGCTAGCTCCTTCTGAGGCCGTGTTCTAAAGAATAAAACGCTTTTTGATTTAGCCTTTCATGGGGGGCTAAAATGAAATTTGAGCTCGCCTGGTCTATGAGGTTTGGGGGAATGATTTGTTTGCTCACTTCATGACAAATATTTATGGTGATTAAGTCAAGAGCAGGATGGCTGAAGTTCGTAACTGCTATTCTATAGAACAATTTTTTTGTGTGTGCTGAGTAGAAATTTAGACTAATGGAATGGTAGACTTTGGTCGGTGACTCTAATCATTTCCCAATGAAAAAAATTAATTTATTGAGGAAGATAATATGCATACTAAAGACAAATTTCAAGCATTATTTTCAGTGTTATGCACATGAAAAGTTACTGAAAGTTATGTAACTTCCTCAATATTTTTTTTTCTTGCGATGTACATAATAACTTTTAGAATGCCCAACACAAAAATGAAAAGGGTGTTTCATTTGTTTCATTAGGATCCTTGTCCTTGGATAACACTGGAGATAGAGACTTGTAGATTTTAAAAGTAACTAATGATATTGGGAACAGATATCCCTTCCCACTCCTAGCCCTAGCCCTATAGTTCTGTTTAATGTGCCGTAGATGTAAAAAGAGTACAACTCGGAAAATTTTTTATGGTATCTGACAATTTTTTCTATGATGCCCGATAAATCAATCTATATTTTTTTCGCAAAGGTGAAGTAGCCACAAAAGTTCATTGAGTTCAAAAGTAATGACTTAAAAACAAATAAGTAACCATGGAAATCCACAACCTCTGTTAAGTTCCAAGGAAGCGGATCAGATGGAACCTAACGAAGAAGAAAGAAAGGGAAGGAAAGTAGAAAGAGTGACTGATATACAGATAGAGAGCTAAATCTATGGATAGAATCATAGATCTATAAAGACAGATCGGTAGAGAGAATAATAATGGGACAGACAAAGAAAGTTTATGTGGAGAGACTGAACAACACAAAGACGGATATAGAACGTGAAAATAGCGCAGAGAATCTGAGAGAAACAATGAGATAGATAGATAGATAGATAGATAGATAGAGAGAGAGAGAGAGAGAGAGAGAGAGAGAGAGAGAGAGAGAGAGAGAGAGAGAGAGAGAGAGAGAGAGAGAGAGAGAGAGAGAGAGAGAGGGGAGAAGAAAAGAGAGGCAGAGAGAGAAGTGAGAGAAAGAGAAGAGAGTGAGAAAGAGATAGATATATAGATAGATAGATAGATAGAGAGAGAGAGAGAGAGAGAGAGAGAGAGAGAGAGAGAGAGAGGGGAGAAGAAAAGAGAGGCAGAGAGAGAAAGAGAATAGAGTGAGAAAGAGAATAGAGTAAGAGAGAGAGAGAGATAGATAGATAGATCAATAGAGAGAGAGAGAGAGAGAGAGAGAGAGAGAGAGAGAGAGAGAGAGAGAGAGAGAGAGAGAGAGAGAGAGAGAGGGAGAGAGAGAGACAGAGAGACAGAGAGTGAAGAAAATTCATACCTAAGAGGAAGCAGAAACAAATACAGACAAAAGACAGTCCAAGTTTGCACAACTTATGAAACAGTAATCTATAATATTCTAGATATTGATCAAGATGCACAGCGTAGCATCTAGTCGCTCCAATGGAGCCCACAACCTGCAGCCTGGACAGATTGAAGCCCATTAATTATTTGTCTTGAGCAGGATGACTGTTCTCTTTTCTCAGGTATCTTTGTCTTGTTATTTTCTATTTCCACTCATACTTGTTCATTTATTTTATGCATGTTAAAAAGAGTTTCATTTTCTTGGTCAGTGGCTAATTTAAAAGAGCGAATGTCTACGAATGTTTTTAAAAGGGCTCCGCATAAAGTCACTTGCGCCCAGATACCTTTAATCTTGTTGACTTTTCAGGATTCCCAGAATGCATTCTCCACTCGTAATCTAAGACAACGTAACTAAACGCCTTCATTCCTTATTTCCCTCTGTCATGGAGCAGAGTAGTGTTACTTTGTATGGACGGTAAATCCAAGATGGCCTATTTTTATATAAGAGTTTCTCGTTAAATCGACGAATTTATTTTGTGGCCCATGATACTAGCCAAACATGTCTAATGGTTTAACCTAAACAAAATTAAGAAAGAAAGAAAAGTGATGTATGTTGGATTTGAATTCAATCACAATTTTTCACTACATCGCTTTAAACTAAATCTAAAAATCTGAAGACAAAAAAATATATATAATGAATAAAGTAGGGAAGATTGTGGCTATTCACCTGGCTTGCTTATGTTCAACCTTTTTTTTTTTTTTTTCATAAAAAAGCTATAAGCATGGCCTAAAGTTTACATTTTGGTCGAAACTTTGACAAGCCTTAGGTTTTTCACTAGCATACCAGTCCTGTATAAAACGATGAGAAAACGAGCTACAACCTAGAGGGAAATCTAACTTCGCAAAGAGTTATGCTGATAGTTATTTTACAGCCATAAAGTATGTACAAGAATCAAAAGCTAGGGTTTCCTTGTTTTAGTTTTACCGTTCCTTAAAATGACAAGTTTGTTCTCTTAGTCGAAGGTGATATCATTGACTAAAAAAAATATTCCATTAGTTTTTAGTGCCTGATTTCAGGCTTATCTATCTTGTTTTACCTTTCAAATACCTAGTTTAATCATATCTTTTTATTTCTAGTATTCATCTATTTCGCACCGGTATACAACTGAATTGAAGCAATGTCTTGGTTAACCCTTTCTTCATGAAATTATTCGCTAACTGCTATATTACTAGGTATAACAATAATCTAGGGTGAGAATAAAGTTCTGGCAAAGCCTCCAGTCTTATAATAACACAGGCATCGCTTTACGACACTGCCATTATCTTAAGACACGGACTTTACGTTGAAAGGACTTAATGCCAGCAATTGATATCCTTCAGTAAACGAGACGAGCGTGGAACAAAAGCTGGCCCATCACAGGGCATTATGACGGAGTGTTGTGTTGAAACTGACGCCGGTGTGAAGTAGAGTGCATGTAAATGTTCAGACGTGAGACACACGGAACAACGATGGCTTGTGGCGTCCTCCACCAGGTAACACATGATACCCATCATATAATTTCATGTTTGAATTTCTACAACCGCGGCTTGGACAAGGAAAGTGAGAACAAGGGGGCTTAATGTGCTGATTTTAAAATAATTTTTTTTTCGTAGGGTCGTCGTGCGCAGACGGTGTGTGATGTTACTGTTATGGCAGTTCGAAAAGAGGACAAGGTTTTTTTTTTTTCTTTTTTTGTTTTGAGAAGCATTCTAAAATCAGATATTTCATAATCTTCCCATCTGAGTAATCAATGTTTGTTAAAGTTTGTTCCGAGAAAACATAAATTTTCCAACTAAAGATTGCAGAAATAACCAAAAATCTGTCACCTGTCATGTAGCAGAAAAATACTATAATCACAAACTAATACAAATTTACAAGCTTCATTTTTCTTCTTCTCACCCTTATCTTTATATAGCAACACACTATTACCATTAAAATGAAACTGTTGAGTTGCCATTGCTTAGGGAAAAAATGTATCTGGTAATTGAAAACTTTATAATAATAAAATAGGGAAAATGTTTTTCTTGCTAATGCATTACAACGTTGTTAATTTATTATCAAAATAAAAATAAATAAACTATAATATTACGATGTTTCTTTTTAAATGTCCATATCAATGTGCTTGCTTTTTTAATTCTATGGACACATATTACATTACGTTTAAATAATTTGTATTTAAAAGTTTTGGGTACTTCTAAAAAAATCCACATTGTTTGCTCGCTGGTGTTAATAATACTTTGCATTCTGTATTTATTATTTTTGTTTTAATTTCATTTTTTTCTACAACTCAATATCAAACTAACACAAAAACAACAATCATTCCAATAAAATCAACAAAGAAAAAAAAAAATTACAAGGAGCTAAAAAAAAAAAAAACCCAGTAACTTTTTTTGATATTAATTCCTTCACTTAGGGTGGAACATTTAAGTAAACTGAAAAAAAAAAAGAACTTTAACTCTTCTGAGAGCTCTTAAAAAACAAAACAAAAAAAAAACAATAAAAAAACTGTCTAATTTGGCTTGGACTGCTCTTGTGTTTCGGTAAGAAAGCAATCCATTCGAACTGCTGGCGACCTCACGAAGTCTATTCAGATCTGTCAGGGGACGATTAATCCCTCGTTCATTCTTTAAAGGTCATAGATCTGTAGTTAAAAGTAAGTAGAATAGTTTTTAGTCTGCCTGCAGCTCTGATGTGATTTTTTTTTTAATATTTCGTATACAAGACTGAGAAATGTTGGGAACGATAACCAATTTAGAACCTTTACCACCGGTATTTGTACTGAAATAGTATTTCGTTACCTTCATAAAGGACAGGCTATCTAGCTTTCTCCTTTTTATCCGCAAGTTTTCTTCTTCGTCTTAAAAGCTTCGAAACAAAAAGGGGGGGCTTGTAATGCCCTCAAGCACTTATCTTGCGATAAAAATGTATGACAAATCAACTTTATCCTTTAGCATACTGGAATCCCAATTGTAATGCGAGAAAGCTAAAAGTTATTTGTTTCTCTTTCGGTTGAATGTATTATTGGTCTTCTACGTCAGAAGCAGTAAGGAAGAGCTGATAATATTCCTTCTCATCCAACTTTTATTGAGTAAGATTGGAAAGAATGCAGCGCTGAAAAAATCTACGTCTTGACAAAATAGTAAATCGACACCGGTTTGGAGATTGGTTCAATCTGTGCGGCACAAGGGCGGTTACTGTGGATTGGTTTTGCGCGCTATGTAGGATATGGATTATGCCCCGTTGAAGTGACATTAAATCAAATCCCGGAGTCACATCTGAAGCACAATAAGTCGTTTCTTTGACAGTACATTCCATATAAAAGATCCTGCCTCTTTCTTTACGTTCTAAGTTTCTTCGTCCCCACCTCCACAACTTGTTAAGTTTCCTAAAAATTCATGTTACCTCTCATCTTGTCCTCTCAAACTAGTCTTCATCAACTTCACAAGTTTATAATGTACAAGCATGATTGACCGTTTAAAGGAACTAGAGGAGAAGTCACATAGATAAACTGCGAACTTAATAAAAATAATATACTTGTATCGTCCAAATATACCACTTTAATGGACAAAAGCGAACTTTACAATAACAAGAGATAATATATCGTCTACAGAATCACTCATAGCACAGTTTTAAAATATATAGAACCTTGAGAGTTTGAAATTCTTCTCACGTTTTAATGAAGACATTTTTTAAATAAAGGTGAAAACTCAAGTAAAAAAAAAATTAAACTAAAATTTGGGTGTAATCTTTTAAGCAGCCATCTTTTCAGATTATCTTCTGAGTATCTCTTCACCTTGAACATCATATGATGCTGATAATTGGACCAATAGACCATAAGTGTCAGCCGCATAAGTACAGAATTGGCTAAACAGACTCTAGGTGTCATCCACATTAGTTTAGATTTGGCTTAATATACTATAAAAGTGTCAGCCACATTAGTTCAGATATGATTTAGTAGACGCTAGGTACAAGGTGTCAGCCACATTAATTTAGTCTTGGCTTAATAGACTAGAGGTGTCCGCCACATTATTTTAGACTTGGCTTAATAGACTCAGTTGACAGCCATATTAGCTTAGACTTCGTTTAATAAGTTCTAGTTGTTAGCCACATTAGCTTGTACAAACCAAGAAAAGTCATTCCGGCATCCTAATCAATTTTACTTTTCCAGTATTGTCATCATTTATACAATGGGTATCTTAGAATAAAAGAGAGAAGAGAAGAATGGAGATAAAAAAAGAAGAAAAAGAGAGAGAGAGAGAGGGAGAGAGAGAGAGAGAGAGAGAGAGAGAGAGAGAGAGAGAGAGAGAGAGAGAGAGAGAGAGAGAGAGAGAGGAGTGAGAGAAAGAAAAAGAGGATTGTGTACCTGTTTCTTCTTAGCCTCTGTATGATACGATTTACAGACATACAGATGTCCTTTGGACCCTTTGCAATTACACGTACCACGTTTTACTCCAAGTGTGGTATTTTTGCCCTTGTGTGTGTATATATATATATATATATATATATATATATATATATATATATATATTTATCAGTATAAAAAAATGTCAGTCATTTTGATTGACTTTCGATTTTTCTATCAATCTTCAAAAAACTGTGCATCCTTTTACGCTTGTGCATGTTACACAAAACAATCAAAATGAGGGGACTTCCAGGGAAAAACTTTTTATGTTCTTTATAGAAAATTGAGCGTTAATGATATTTTGTACATAAAGGACATTACGGCTATCGCCCAAACGAATTTATTTTTAAATTAAGGTGTATCGGCCAATGGGGATTTTTATTTGTAAACTAATTATAGTAGAAACGTAACTTGTTCAATAATTCAGGTTTTTGAAGACATAAGCGAATGAAACCCAGTTTAAAATGCACGGAAAACGCGGAGAATCTTAAATTATTAACATGGATTTCGTGCAAAGTGTCCCTTACATCTCTACCCAATACCGCTCATGTATATAATTATCGATTTTTCTTCCTATAGCATTGCCTTAAATAAGTTTTCAATAACCACGACCATTTTCAGTGTATGTGCCATTTTTCATTTTCCATTTCTCCTTTTTATGACTGATGCATTCAAATAGCCATGTTTCGCAGATTGAGTTACGTACCGTAAGCATGAGTCCTAACGTAACTAACACATGGTTTCCTTTGTGACGTGTGCAAATCAGCCTGCGTTGTTTACATCGGAAGCCGCGAGCGAGCGTTGGGCCTGGTCAGTCTGGTAAGGTGTTCAAACCAGTGAAATCTGCTGCTGCTGCTGCTGGTAAAACTGTCTCGGATCATGTGATTGTTACTGTTTGAGCATGCAGTGAAACACACTCACCACAGCGCGCTTGCACCTGGTCCAGGCTAGTACTCAGTACCGGTAGCATTAGAGCATCGCTGGCAGTCATCATGTAACCCTTACATAACAGTCACGTTCTCGGTGAGAGGGCTAGCATGTTTGCGAGAAGCTATCATGCTACGTACCGCGGGGTGGGTGAGGAGTTGTGCAAATGATGTCAGTTGATTCAAATAGAATAATATATTGTCTAGGCGCAAAACAAAGATTAAAATGATTTTAACAAAGATAATAAGAATGATAATGATTATAATAATAATAATAATAATAATAATAATAATAATAATAATAATAATAATAATAATAATAATAATAATAATAATAAAAATGATAATAATAATAGTAATAATAATAATAATGATGATGATGATGATGATAATAATAATAATTATAACAACAGACAGTGGTGATGATGATGATAATGATGATGATGATAATGATGATGATGATGATGATGATGATGATGATGATGATGATGATGATAATGATGATGATGATAATAATGATGATAATGATGATGATGATAATAATAATAATAATAATAATAATAATAATAATAATAATAATAATAATAATAATAATAATAATAATAAAACTAATAATAATTTCAAGTTTTCAAGCCGCGCGACATTTAAGAAATTGAAAAAAAAAAAACAACTTCACTCTGAAATAGAATAATTATGTAAACGCCAGGCAGCCTTTTTCTTTTTTTCTTTTTTTTTTTGTGGGGGTGGGGGGAGGGTATGTGAAAAGAAGAGAGATATACAAGACATTGTTACTACTGGAATGATCGAAGGAATGCGAGAAAAGATATTGGATGGACTAACAGAGTAGCTAAAAGTAGAAAGAGTGACAGATGTAAGAAAAGTGACAAAAGATAGAGGTACACGGAAGGTCCTGATCGCCTGCGCTAAAGAGCAGGGCGCCTGATTGATTGATTGATTGATTGATTGATTGATTGATCTTTAAAAAGACACAAGCTCAGCTGGTAGAGCGTTTTATCGTAAAACAATAAGTGGTCCAGCTTCTTCTTCTTCCTCGTTCGTCAAATGGTCTCTCCACTCTTCACAACAAAGGTACCAGTGGGTTGCAGATCCTCCAGGCTGCAGTAGAGTTTCTGGCTCATGGGTGTTGGGTCTGGCCAGATCTGCTTTCGTAGCGACTCGTGGTTTGGCCAGAAGTGAAGGAGATGTTCTGTTGTCTGCGACCCAGTTCTGCATCGACACTTATCTGTGTCACCTATTTTTAGCTTGTGAGTGGTCCAGCTAACGACAAGGGTGTCCAAACTTTTTTGCAAAAAGGGCCAGATATGGTGACATAAAAATGTGTTGAGAGCCGACCATTCAGCCTGACATTCCTTGAACCATTAACGTTTTATTATTATTGATCTTATGACAGAGACTACTGGCCAGAGTAAATTTGAGCACGAGCCGCATTTGGCACGAGGGCCGGACTTTGGACATGTCTGGGTTAGGATTCTAGTCTGGGCCATCAAGTGATGGGATCAGGTCCAATCTTACAAAGAAATCCATAGCTTGTTTACTCGAAAGTAAGCTACCGTCTCCGTAAAAAAACTTTTGTAAAAAAAGTAAATAAAAAGCTTATAAAAAGTTGAACTAATCAAAGAACCAAAGAAATTTATCTCAAATTTCATAGCTGTTTAAAAAAAAATACTAGTGTGACAGAATTAAATCTTATAAGCCATGTCACGTGATCGGTTATAGTATCAGGATGGAAGAGGCCAAGATACTATTACTAAGGTAACTCCACACTTACTTTATGGACGCAGTAAGAGAATAAAACAGTTACGTAATCGATCTACCGATTAGCAAATCAGTACAAAGTCGCTCCGCTTGTTGTGACGAGCTCTTTGTTTACACGTGACAGTTTTATTTCGATTTGTTCTTCCATAATGGTTAAAAAAAAATGCTGTTGGACAGTGGATACAACGGGATGACGCACCTGTATATGTGTCTTCTACATGCGTGCGCACAAGTATGTGTATGTGATGAAAATATCACGGCAGTTGCTTGCGTGCTCCTTTACTAAGATCAATCATGTTGCATAACACCAGGTAATTTAGTTCAGGTAAAAATTTACCCTACGAATAACTCGTTTAGGTCATGCCATATTTACTTCATTATAAATTTATCTTTATCTCCATCCCTCCCTGTCTTTTGTCTTTAGTCTCAAGTCTCTGTCTTTGTCTCTCTCTCTCTCTCTCTCTCTCTCTCTCTCTCTCTCTCTCTCTCTCTCTATTCTGTCTTTATTCGGTCTTAACTCCGTTTTCCCATCCCCTTCGTCACTCCCCCTTCACAAAAAAAAAGATAAAAAGCCGCAATCTCACCATTTGGTGATAGTCAAAGTGAAAGAGGGAAGGAGAGAAAGAGAGACAGAGAAAAATATAGAGGCGAAAAAAAGAGAGAGAGAAATGGAGAGGAATGCAGAGAGAACAGGAGAGGGATTGAAAGAGAGTGAGGGGGGGGGGGGGAGTTAGAGAAGATATTAGGGGATAAAAAAAAGACTCGAAGGAGAGAGATGCTGAGTAATGGAGTCACACTGAGATGCAGAGAGAGAGAGGGAAAGGAAAGAAAAAGATGCAGAAAGAGAGTGGCGTTAAAGATAGGGAGATAAAGAGGAATAGAGACGTAGAAGAATAATGCAATAAGAAAGAGATAGGGAGAGAGGGGAAGGAGGGAGATCATTCTTCACAACTCCCGTTCTCCTCCTCCCCCCCCCCCCCCACACACACACATCTCTCTGTTTGTCCGTCTGCCTCTCTCTCTGTTTCTGTCTGTCTCTCTCTGTCTCTGTCTCTCTGTTTATCTCTTTCTCTATTTATCTCTCTCTCTATCTCTTTATTCTTCTCACAATCTATCGTTCTTTTTTCTTTTCCTCTGTTCTATCTTTGATTTATTTTATTACAACGCTCGGGTGTACAATTCTTCTTGACATGGTAGTACAAAGTAAAGACGAAAGAATAATATGAACACAATTATCTTCATTAAAAAAGAAAAAAAAAATTATATTATATAAATAAAAAAAAACAGTTTAAATGCGTTAAATTAAGTTTCCCGCCAGCCATTTAGTTAATTATGGGGCGCTAGTTTTCAAAATCTAATTTAAATTAAATACTCCAAGCAATTATAAACTTTGATTTGTACCTTTTTATTCCCTGCGGCAGAGATTTTCGAAACAACTGCCTTTCCTGCCCGCCACACCCAAAATCATCGAACGAATAGCAAAAATTTACCAGGCAGTGCTTGCTATCCTGGTTAAGTTTTTGATTCACCGTTCAACGGTATAAATCGAATCCAATTTTGCGGTTACACGTATCTATCTATAATTGTCCAGAACGAAAGGAAGTTGTTCAGTAGATCCTTAAATCTAACTGCCGCTTTAGAAAAGATAGACGGCTAATTCAAACGCCCTTGTCCTAGATGAATCTTTCTTTGTGAGCTCGGAGCTTTCTCTTTTCGCTCCCTCTGTCTCTGTCTCTGTCTGTCCCTGTCTGTCTCTGTCTGTCTGTCTAAGCTTTAGGTTATTTGGTTTTCGAGTAAACATCACAATAGTTTAGGATTATCGGAAAGGGAGCGTGTTTGGGTGTTAATATGCGTTCAACCAAAATAATAATTATCTGCTTGCCCGGTTCGTTGCCCAATAATAATTACAGTTTTAGGAGAATTTCTATTCTCACCATGTTTACGGAATTACAAAAAACGGTAGTGGGATGGAAAGGGCAGTAACCCAAGCGGGTGTTGGCTCAGACTTCAGTCAAGGAAGCAATAATAGCTGCGATCTAAAATGCTAATTAAATGGTTGTCTTCTTTAGATTTGATAAAATCTTCAGAGGGTCCTTGTATTATAGTAGGTAGAAATTCCTTGGGGAGCTAGATAACGGAGAATTGTCTGAGAAGAAACCCCCCCTTGTAGCAAGTGTTTCGGCCCTGGTCCTCTGACACTATAAGGGGGCTGGGCCACACCCAGGACATGACTCCCAGGTGTCTAGCATTGCTAGGTAAAACAGCAAATAATAAGTAGATTCAAATGAAAATTAGAAAATAGATTGAAACATGGCTATCAAGAGTCTCCAGCTAGTATGGTGTATTATCTTGGTATGATTTGCATTATAATGCATTTACGTCCATGCACCGAGGGGATGCGCATCAAAGACATTTCATCTCTCTTGCTACTATTTACATGTTGTGTTTTGAATTAAATTTAGGGACAAAACAAAAGACTTGAATATTATGGCAGCAAAATCGGCCATTATTTCATAAGGGATTACCATTCTTGTATGGTACAGACTGATGAAATGATAAATAATTGATTGCATACTAAAACCTTTCTCTCATAATTGTTCTACTCAGTAGGCATCGATGCGACTAGAAGCAAAACTATTATTGGTTTCTTCAGTTTTGATCATACCTTTTTACCAGTAACTATGCTCGAACGGGATAATGTCGTTGTTTAGTAAAATGAATCAGATCGTTACATGAAGTTTGTTTGATAGTCTTACAACATGTAATTCAATGAAATGATCTATGTGCATTTAACCACTTTATTATAAGATTTAATACAGTTTACGACACAGTCATACCATGTTTTTTTTTTCCTTTTAAACTTTTTTTTACATGACTTGTCGGAAATGTATATCAACAGTTACTACCGTCTAACCATGAGACCACATTAGATTCCTACACTTATTGAAAAGAGCTCATGCGCTTGCTCTTTGATTAATTCATGACATAACGTCGTTGAATTTATTTTTTTTTTTTCATTTCTGATGAATCGAGAATAGATAACCAGTTATTATAATTTTTATATACTTTTTTATCTAAAATAAATACAGTTAAAAAAAATCCTTAGTTTAGCTTCAAAGTTATTATTATTAAGTTCCGATTTGAGTCTGCGATGAAAAGGCCAACAAAAACTTTGCTTAGATTTTTTTTTAATGCTTTCTTGGACATTTTAACCTGTGACTGCCTCTTTTGAAACACTTTCGTTTGTCACCTTTGTCGTATATGACAATTGAGCATTTTATATCTCTTATTTTCTTCTCTTTTATTCCTTTCAATATATTTTTTAAACTTTATGTCAGTGTCTTTGTTAATGTTACTCATTCTTCCCCGTGTCTCGCTAAATCTATCTTCTATTTCTGGTTCTTCCTCTTGCACTCTATCTCTCCCTCTGTCTCGGAAGAAAATCAACGAGAATAACAAAGAAAAAACAAACAAAAAAAACAAACAAAAAAAACAAAAACAAAACAAAAACAAACAAACACGACATTAACAATAACAGCAAAACAAAACCAATTAAAAATGAATTTGGAATATCTTAACAATCTTTGGACGCGTCTTAAGTCAATTTAAAGTAGAATTATTTCATCTTGCCTCTTCCGTCTCTCTCTCTCTCTCTCTCTCTCTCTCTCTCTCTCTCTCTCTCTCTCTCTCTCTCTCTCTCTCTCTCTCTCTCTCTCTCTCTCTCTCTCTCTCTCTCTCTCTCCTCTCTCTCTCTCTTAGTCTCGGACTAAATGAACGAAGAAAGAAGGACTCGCTGTGAGATTGGACAGCCATGCAAGAGGCAGTCAAGGTGAGAGGGAAAAAAACAACAACCCCCAGCTGGTGAACAAATTCACCTCTTCTTGTTGATACAAAGGACAGCTATTTACAGTCAATCAGTAATGGCAAAGAGTTACGTATCTTAAAACATAGAATCGCGTTTTAAACTAAAATATCTCAAATTTTGGAAAATTTATTCTATTATTTATCAAGACAGAAAAAAGGTTTTTATTTAATTAATATTCCGTAAAATTTGCGGTTTATGGTTAAAAGTAAAGGGTTTTGGAATTTGAAAATAAGATATTGACAAACAAAAGTGTTCGAATATGCGTCGCAAGTAAACCGCTTGAAGAATGTTCGTCATTTTAGTTATATGAATCCGGAAAGATTGATCTTTACCTGGCAAGCTATCTTCGCCAGGAAATAGCTTCAAACCCTAACGGTATTAACACCCGTAAAACGGCACGGCCAAGATCCCCATACTATGACGACACGCTCCAGTCGTCATGTATGCTTCGGATCATATGTGGCACAAGCCACAAAACACCAGGATGTGCACTGCTCTTGTGCGCATCACAATGGTGGGAGGGAGGGAGGGAGGGAGAGAGAGAGAGAGAGAGAGAGAGAGAGAGAGAGAGAGAGAGAGAGAGAGAGAGAGAGAGAGAGAGAGAGAGAGAGAGAGAGAGAGAGAGAGAGAGAGAGAGAGAGAGAGAGAGAGAGAGAGAGAGAGAGAGAGCGCGGGAGGGAGAGAGAGCGGGAGCAAGGAAGAGAGAGAGAGAGAGAGAGAGAGAAAGAAAGGGAGGGGGAGAGAGAGAGAGAGAGAGAGAGAGAGAGAGAGAGAGAGAGAGAGAGAGAGAGCGAGAGAGCGGGAGAGAGAGAGAGAGAGCGGGAGAGAGAGAGCGAGCGGGGGAGAGAGCGCCAGAAAACACCAGGATGTGCATTGAGAGGGATGAGGTGCTCTGGTGCCTTTCCGACCTTATAACTGTGGTTGGTTTTCGTTTCGCTCCGTTTCGTTTTGTTGCAAATACTTCTTTTTGAAAAGATTCTTAATAAAAAAAAACAACAACATGAATAGAAATAAAACAAATAAAAAATTACAACGCTTCTCTATGTAATAAAGTAATATAATGTAATAAAGTAATATAATAATTCTTTTCCTTTTTTAACGTAGTTTATGATTTAACATCAACTTGTCAACATCATACAAAGAGAATCATTTGGTTAACGAGCGTGACCTGTTCAATACTGGGGCAATCGTCTATGGATAATAATAATTTAAATTGAGTATAAATAATTTGTTTTTATAGAATTTGAGTCCTTTGCAAGGAGTTAAATCAAATTTTATAAATTAGAGTAAAATTATATATCCCTATTAATTATAAGATAGAAGATACTTTAGCTTAAGAGGTGTATTATTACACTTAGCATCGCTTGATGTCCTAGCATACACTGAAAACAGAGAAAAATGTCCTGTATAATGATAATATACCTACACAGGATAGCATTGGGTAGTGCATCAGGTGTTAGCTATATATAATAGCATGAAACAATGCCGAGTTTTATATAAAAAAATGTCATACTATTACGACGTTACGGAATAAAAAAAATGTAAAATGTAAAATCCTGTTCTAAAAATATCTTATATAAAAAAATACACGACTTTTGTATAGAAAATTAAGTACATTGGTCATCACTAATCTAGTAAATATTCCTATGGGATTCTAAGGAAATATTTCAGAAATAAAAGCAACGTGTTTTAAAAAGAGCTTGGACAAGTAACTGTGCTCTTCAAGAGTTGCTGGTTACCGAAACAAAACGCCAGATCAACTTGCCAAATGTTTGGTGAAAAAAACATGCGAAATACCTTCAAACCTGCCAAGTAAAAAAGAGTATAACCGAAAAAAAAAACAAAAAAACACATAAAATAAACGTATTTTTAAACATAGCAGAAAAGGTTGGTTTTGAATTTATACGGGTTACAAACAATATATTTTCTTTCGCTTTGTGCAAACATTTAAAATCAGCTATTCGACCAGAATAATACTGAAATATATTCTTTGTGTCGAACAAAAAAAAAAACAAAACAAAAAAAAAGACAAAGAAAAAGAAAAAGAAAAAAAGAAAAGAAAAAGACATTAAGAAATAAATGCTTATCTTATTTTATGATAAGAATATAAAGAGTTCAAATGTCACAAAGTTAACACGACACGAGTTCATCAATGTATTCTAATTGTTTTTGCCTAAACCTATTTCTTTGAGACTTCGTTTTTTTTTTTGTTTTTTTTTTTTTAAATTCTTTAATAGATGAAACCCAAAGCATGCATCAAGATGATGAACTCGTTGAAGACTATTTCAGCCTAGTTGTCTCATTGCTTCAGCTAAGTTACCTGTTAAGCTATAGAAATCGGTGATGAACGTGCTCCCTATTTTACACCCATTTTTCCTCCATTTTGATAAAATACCAATAACCTCGTCTGTTTCACTAGCCAGATATTTAAAAAAGCTGTGTGCAAAAGACAAAGGAGAAAAAAATAATTCTTTTCATTTTATCTAAACCAAATATAATATTTTAAATAGGAAAAGCAATTTACATTTTTAGATCGTACCAATGTTGTTTGAGTGGAGCCAGAAGCACGCCTGTTCATCTTCACCCACGTTGAGGAATCATTGAAAAATCATAAAACTGGCTTACAAATATCACCTTGCCATCATGACCATTTTGTATAGTTGTTGGGTTTCCAATTATGAACATAAAAAAATATATATGCAACCAGAAGTTCTAATGTCTTATGATAAATCTGCGAAACCGCAACACTGTGGCTTCCTCAACTCAGTGCATGGAGCGTCAGAATTGAGATCGGAAGACCATGACATAAATTTCGAGCACTTTGCCCTATTATCATTTTATTTAGCCAGTTAAGAATATATTCCAGCTAGAGCTGAGGAAAAAAGTCAGCGCCAAAAAATAAAGCAGTTTATCCAACTGGCATGATGCTCTTTTTTCTTTCTTTTTTATAAATCTCTGACTCCATTGGGTTTCTCGAAGTTGAAAACATCTTATCTAAATTCTACGTTATTACATGAAGAAAACATATTTACCACAATAACACAATCTATCAATATTATTTGTTTCAAATTAACCAACAAAACTAAGTATTTCAGAAAGAATAAACGGCAGGTTAATAATCTTTTTGTTTTTATTTAAAAAAAAACCCGTCGTGATAATTTAAATTTGCATATGTCTTCTTGAAAAACGAACTAAATCATACATATCCACTTTACACAAAGGCTCAAACCAAAGCAATGTGATAGGGTTTGATGTCTGGATTTGTGATCTCATAAATTTGGGTTATAGCCCATATTAGAAGCCTTACCTTGACTTGACACATTCCAATCTGTTACGAAATTCTAAGAAACGTTTTCTGGTTTCAAGAAGGGGAAGAAGAAGAAGAAGAAGAAGAAGAAGAAGAAGAAGAAGAAGAAGAAGAAGAAGAAGAAGAAGAAGAAGAAGAAGAAGAAGAAGAAGAAAGATAGAAAAGGAGGAGGAGAAGAAGAAGAAGAAGAAGAAGAAGAAGAAGAAGAAGAAGAAGAAGAAGAAGAAGAAGAAGAAGAAGAAGAAGAAGAAGAAGAAGAAGAAGAAGAAGAAGAAGAAGAAGAAGAAGAAGAAGAA
>JAWDGP010006680.1:230000-282500 GCA_033675545.1 Elysia crispata
CACTGAAGACAGTTACCTTCTCTCTCTTGGTGTGTCTGTTAGGACACTGAAGACAGTTACCTTCTCTCTTTTGGTGTGCCTGTTAGGACTCTGAAGAGTTACTTTCTCTCTTTTGGTGCGTCTGTTAACACACTGAAGACTGTTACCTTCTCTCTTTTGGTGTGTCTGTTAAGACACTGAAGACAGTTACCTTCTCTCTTTTGTTGTGTCTGTTAAGACACTGACGACAGTTACCTTCTCTCTTTTGGTGTGTCTGTTAGGACTCTGAAGAGTTACCTTCTCTCTTTTGGTTTATCTGTTAAGACACTGAAGACAGTTACATTCTCTCTTTTGGTGTGTCTGTTAGGACACTGAAGACAGTTACCTTCTCTCTTTTGGTGTGTCTGTTAAGACACTGAAAACAGTTACCTTCTCTCTTTTGGTGTGTCTGTTAGGACACTGAAGACAGTTACCTTCTCTCTTTTGGTGTGTCTGTTAAGACACTGAAAACAGTTACCTTCTCTCTTTTGGTGTGTCTGTTAGGACACTGAAGACAGTTACCTTCTCTCTTTTGGTGTGTCTGTTAGGGCTCTGAAGAGTTACCTTCTCTCTTTTGGTGCGTCTGTTAAGACACTGAAGACTGTTACCTTCTCTCTTTTGGTGTGTCTGTTAAGACATTGAAGACAGTTACCTTCTCTCTTTTGGTGTGTCTGTTAAGAGACTGAAAACAGTTACCTTCTCTCTTTTGGTGTGTCTGTTAAGACACTGAAGACAGTTACCTTCTCTCTTTTGGTTTGTCTCTTAGGACTCTGAAGAGTTACCTTCTTTCTTTTGGTGTGTCTGTTAAGACATTGAAGACAGTTAACTTCTCTCTTTTGGTGTGTCTGTTAAGACACTGAGGACAGTTACCTTCTCTCTTTTGGTGTGTCTGTTAGGACACTAAAGACAGTTACCTTCTCTCTTTTGGTGTGTCTGTTAGGACTCTGAAGAGTTACCTTCTCTCTTTTGGTTTGTCTGTTAAGACACTGAAGACAGTTACCTTCTCTCTTTTGGTGTGTCTGTTAAGACACTGAGGACAGTTACCTTCTCTCTTTTGGTTTGTCTGTTAGAACACTGAAGACAGTTACCTTCTCTCTTTTGGTGTGTCTGTTAGGGCTCTGAAGAGTTACCTTCTCTCTTTTGGTGCTTCTGTTAAGACACTGAAGACTGTTACCTTCTCTCTTTTGGTGTGTCTGTTAAGACATTGAAGACAGTTACCTTCTCTCTTTTGGTGTGTCTGTTAAGACACTGAAGACAGTTACCTTCTCTCTTTTGGTGTGTCTGTTAGGACTCTGAAGAGTTACCTTCTTTCTTTTGGTGCGTCTGTTAAGACACAGAAGACTGTTACCTTCTCTCTTTTGGTGTGTCTATTAAGACATTGAAGACAGTTACCTTCTCTCTTTTGGTGTGTCTGTTAAGACACTGAAGACAGTTACCTTCTCTCGTTTGGTGTGTCTGTTAAGACACTGAGGACAGTTACCTTCTCTCTTTTGGTGTGTCTGTTAGGACTCTGAAGAGTTACCTTCTCTCTTTTGGTTTGTCTGTTAAGACACTGAAGACAGTTACCTTCTCTCTTTTGGTGTGTCTGTTAAGACACTGAGGACAGTTACCTTCTCTCTTTTGGTTTGTCTGTTAGGACACTGAAAACAGTTACCTTCTCTCTTTTGGTGTGTCTGTTAGGACACTGAAAACAGTTACCTTCTCTCTTTTGGTGTGTCTGTTAGGACACTGAAGACAGTTACCTTCTCTCTTTTGGTGTGTCTGTTGGGGCTCTGAAGAGTTACCTTCTCTCTTTTGGTGCGTCTGTTAAGACACTGAAGACTGTTACCTTCTCTCTTTTGGTGTGTCTGTTAAGACATTGAAGACAGTTACCTTCTCTCTTTTGGTGTGTCTGTTAAGACATTGAAGACAGTTACCTTCTCTCTTTTGGTGTGTCTGTTAAGAGACTGAAAACAGTTACCTTCTCTCTTTTGGTGTGTCTGTTAAGACACTGAAGACAGTTACCTTCTCTCTTTTGGTGTGTCTGTTAGGACTCTGAAGAGTTACCTTCTTTCTTTTGGTGCGTCTGTTAAGACACTGAAGACTGTTACCTTCTCTCTTTTGGTGTGTCTGTTAAGACATTGAAGACAGTTACCTTCTCTCTTTTGGTGTGTCTGTTAAGACATTGAAGACAGTTACCTTCTCTCTTTTGGTGTGTCTGTTAAGACACTGAAGACAGTTACCTTCTCTCGTTTGGTGTGTCTGTTAAGACACTGAAGACAGTTACCTTCTCTCTTTTGGTGTGTCTGTTAGGACTCTGAAGAGTTACCTTCTCTCTTTTGGTGTGTCTGTTAAGACATTGAAGACAGTTACCTTCTCTCTTTTGGTTTGTCTGTTAGGACACTGAAGACAGTTACCCTTTCTCTTTTGGTGTGTCTGTTTGGACAGAAAAGACCAGATATTTAAGAAGCCTTGAGGACTTACACAACCAACATTAACTCCTGCCACCTCCTCCCTTCCCGATCTATTTGTCCCACGTATGTTATATATAATTATGGCTTTGGAGGAGATATATGTGTTATTGTGGTAAAATTTACTTTTGTTTATTGTAGAAGTCTTCGCCACCTGTTCATTGTTGTAAAGTTTGCTTTTCTACAGTGCAGTTTTATGGCTTCGGAGGATATAAGTTACTTTTCTTTTTTTTTTTTTTGTGAAGTTGCATTTCTTTAATGTCGTGGTTATTTCAACCTCTTATTAATTTTGAACGGTGGACCATAAGAGAAATTGAGAGAGAGAGAGAGAGAGAGAGAGAGAGAGAGAGAGAGAGAGAGAGAGAGAGAGAGAGAGAGAGAGAGAGAGAGAGAGAGATTTAGAGAGATTGAGATAGAGAGAGGGGGGGGAGGGAGGGAGAGAGAGAGAGAGAGAGAGAGAGAGAGAGAGAGAGAGAGAGAGAGAGAGAGAGAGAGAGAGAGAGAGAGAGAGAGAGAGACAGACAGACAGACAGACAGACAGACACTATCTTACCTTAAAGTCTCTACATGCTAGACTTATATTTCAAGCGGAGGACGAGGGTGCTATTTGTCCTCCGCTCTTTTCAGGTATGACTTGGGTGCTCGCTCTGTCGCCGTTCCGACCTTATAATTGTGGTTGGTTTTCGTTTCGGAGCCACTGAAAGTTTTGATGCAAATACTTCTTTCTGTAAGGGCACGATGAAAAGATTCTTTTGTGGCAATTTATCATGGTACATAATAGAAAGAACGCAACCATATTCAGCAACAACAAATAGATGCAATCTAAGCATAGTAGAAAAATAAGTTATTCTAAAAACAAAACAAAGCCTCAACAAAAAGAAAATAAATCTGTCTGTCTATCTGTCTCTGTCTTTGTCTGTCTGTCTGTCTGTCTGTCTCTGTCTTTGTCTGTCTGTCTGTCTGTCTGTCTGTCTGTCTGTCTTTCTCTCTCTATCTATCTATCTATCTCTCCGTCACTCTCTTTATGTCTTTCTCTTTGTCCTTCTGTCTATTCCTCTCTATATCTATTTCTCCCTTTTTCCTTCTCCCTCTCTCTCTGTCTCTCTCTCACTCACCCTCTTCATCTAACTTGTTCTCTCGTTCTCTCTCTTCCACTATCTTTATCTCTGTTCCCCTATTTCTCCTCTCTCTTCTACTCACTTTCTATCTCTTTCCCTCTCTATTTATTTCTCAGTCACTCTCTTTATAATCTTCTCCATTTCTCTGTCTATCTCTCTCTGTCTCTCTCTGTCTCTGTCTCTCTCTCTCTCTCTCTCTCTCTCTCTCTCTCTCTCTCTCTCTCTCTAATTCACCCTCTCTCTCTATCTCCATTTCTCCTCACCTCTCTCTTCAACGCTCTTTCTCTCTCGCCTCCTCTCTGTCTCCCTCTCTCAATTATTCACTCTTTCTCTCCCTCTCTCTCCATCTCTCTCTCCCCCCATGCCATATTAGGGTATAAAACAACAGCGGGTTGTTCTACTCTGATTGCCAGATTGTCCTGTGGGAACTTACGGTGTTGGCTGCTTGAGGTCGTGCAGTCCTAATTGTGCTGGATCTAACAAAACCTGCCATACAGTTCTCGGCTGGTGTGATCAAGGCTGTATTCCAGGTTTCGACCCCCCTTACTGCACCACTGGTAAAAAGACAAATGAAATCCAAAAGATATTTTGAAAATTTAAACGAATTAGAAAGAAAATTTTCTACCTTTATTTTTTACCTAATAACGTGTTTGTTTCCTTTTTTTTCCCCAACACATCTCCCCTCTCAAGTCTTACAAAGCGCTTTGAAGAAAAAAGAAAAAAAGAAATTGATGTCTATGAAAATCCCTTCCAAACATTTGCGGACGTGACAATTTTGGACCAAAGTAGTCTATTTTGTACAGCTCTGTAACGAGTACTGTTGATAATGAAAAATTACAAACTTAACCCCTTATGTATCTTCTTTAATTTCTGAGATAATACATTGCAAATTTAGTATCTTCTTAGTTTCAATTTAGTATGTTTTAAACATTGCCACTAACTAGAACTATAATACAATACTTTCTTGTTTTCTTTAAAGTTAAGTAAGTTTGTCTTGCAATTAAGATCTATTTTGTCTCTTTCTGATTATGATATAAATTTTCTAAAACATTTCGAAATAGATTACGCAATTAGTAATTTTATCTGTTTTCTTCTTCTTTAGAGTCTTAACTATACTCAGTGCAGTTGCTTCATTTAGGTAGGATTTAACTTTTCCCAACGCCAGCTGAGTTCTGAGAATCACCCTCTCTATCTCTTTCTCTCTCTCTCTCTCTCTCTCTCTCTCTCTCTCTCTCTCTCTCTCTCTTTCTCTCTCTCCATCAATCTGGTTCTCTATTGTTGTTTTTTTCTACCCCTCTTTTTTATCACATTCGCTTTATTTTACCACTTATCTCTGTCTCTCCATCTCTTTTAACCATTCTCTTTCCTGTCTCTTTCTCTACCTCCCTCTCCATCTCTGTTAATCATTCTCTTTCCTGTCTCTTTCTCTACCTCCCTCTCCATCTCTTTTTATCTCTCTCCCTTTTGTTTCTTTCTCTACCTTTCTCTCTCCATCTCTTTTTATCTCTCTCTCTTTCCTGTCTCTTTCTCTACCACTCTCTCCATCTCTCTTCTCCAAGTCATTGGGATTTATAAAACAACAGCGGGTTGTTCTATTCTGCTTGCCAGATTGTCCTGTGGGAACTTACGGTGTTGGCTGCTTCAGGTTGTGCAGTCCTAACTGTGCTGGATCTAACAAAACCTGCCATACAGTTCTCGGCTGGTGTGATCAAGGCTGTATTCCAGGTTTTGAGCCCCCCTGACTGCACCACTGGTAAAAAAAAAAAGACAAATGAAATCTGAAAGATTATCTGAAAATTTAAACCATTCTTCCGTTTTCTCAGAGAGAAAGTTTCTTACCTTATCTTCTATATTAATTATTATAATTAAATGTGTGGTTTATTTCTGGAAGAGCAATATGACTATTCCGTCGGTCATGTTATTTGGAAAGATTAGATTTTTTTTTTTTATTTTTTTTTATTTAAGCGCAGGAGATGGGGGTGTGTATGTGTGTGTAAGGGGGAAGTTTTGTTACAGCTTTTTTTTAACATAACATGTTCGTGCGATCAAAAGCAAAAGTGTGTAAATGAGTAAAACGCAACTTTGATTTATCCAAGAGCACACCATATATGTGATCAAAACAAGAAAAATTATGATTGAGGCTGAAAATAATTATAAATTGTAATTAGATTCGTCAATTTGTTGTTGCTAAATTTGACTTGATGTACTAATTAGCCTTTATTTTGATGCTCTCAGTGTTTTAGCATTTTCAAATCGGATAACTGTTTCGAAATAATTATTGTTTTTAATATGTCTACGCCTAGATAAAATATTCTCTCTCGCACGAATGTAGTAAAAAATGAGTAATTAAAAAAAAAATTAATTTGACGCCAAAGATTTGGCAGTCCCACGTTTTCCCATTTTCTCAATGGTTCACAGGACCTCATAACGCTCTAATATTAAACATTGCTTGAAAGATTGTATCCGTTATTTAAATATAAATGGGGATTCAGATGTATACACGATTTTATGTGGATCTAGAGCGCATTTCTCAACTATCTGTCATATAGATATCAATCTGTAAAGAAAAACACTGTTGAAGGTTGCAGCATAAATCTAGGCATAATTATTTAAAATTAGATTAGAATCAAAATTATAGTAATTTTAAAAACTTCATATGAACATCTTGTTATTATTTAGCTCAAACACATATCTAGATCCAAAATAAAATTATTCCTCAGTCTACATCAAAATCTAGGCAGAATATCGATTCTTTTTGGATAATAAATATTTAGTTCTCGATGCTTGTCTAGATCAATAAGTTTTTTCACACTCCGTTGTAACAAATTTTCAATGAAATATCAACATTTTGATTGCGCTAAAAGCATACTTAATCTTTAAAAATTGATTGAATGGGATAAAATAATTATCCAAGATTGAAAATATATATATTATACACACACACATATATATATATATATATATATATATATATATATATATATATTCGTACCCTACCTGTATTTGTTTAACCAATAAGCGATTTTTTTTAAATTTTATTGCTGTTTTATTATTTCTTAATGTATACCAGATTCTTTTTATAGAGGCACGTTTGGAACAATACAACACTTTTGTCCCTTCTTTCGAACTCTAACAATCTTAGCAAAAAGATTTCATTGAAAACTCAAAGAGGAAAAGCATGTCCTTCGGTCTTCTAGTATCCATGTTTAGTCAAAGCAAATTAAACTAACTTTAAAACCATGCCAAGGTAGTCGCCCCCCCCCCCCCCCCAAAAAAAAAAAAAAAAAAAAAAATCCTTCCCCCTTCCTTTTTTTTCTCTCCCTCATTTCTCGTCACTCTCTCTATTTCTCTCTTTCTTTATCTATCTGACTAATTATCATTCTCCCGGCCTCCATCTCTCTCAACCTCTATTCCTCCATCTTGCTTTTTGTCTCTCCCCCCCCCCTCTTTCTTTTACTCTCTCTTTCTCTCCGTTTTTATTCCTCATTCTCTTTATTTTTCTCTTTAAAGAATTATCTGTTTACAATAATTGGTAGTCTCAAATGCTAAACGGCTTCAGCGTCATACTATTCCCTGACACAACTACCTGAAAGATGTTACAATAACTTTGTAAAGTTTAGCTTATTTCTAAGTCTAAAAATTATTGCCTATGATTTCTCTCATCTCCGAGTCCATTAAAGCATGTAAATTAAGGAAACTCTCCAAACTTTCTTGACTTTTTCATCTTCCAGAGACACCAGGTGCTGGACTACCTATCCCTCTCTGGGTCATAATCCTTCTTGCTGTGGGCTTTTTTGTCTTCATTATCACCGTGAAGATATTCTGGTAATATCTACAAAAATACCAAGCAATACTCTTATTATAAACAAAGAATAAAAAAGAATAACACTGTGAATACGTTATGAATGTTATCAAAATTTGATTTGATAAGTTTAATTTAAGATTAGGTCATTAGATACTCGACTTTGTGCAGATCTTGTTACAAAATGCCTTGTTAAAGTGTTACAGCAAAACATCACCGGACAAACAAAGCAAAAATAGAAGTCTGTTGGGTTAGAATAGTCTATTTATCTAGATTTATCCACTCTATTTCAATCTGATTTAGTCTATGTTTATCAATGTCATTGATAATAAGTTATTTCCATGAACTAGAAACTATTTTTTTCTTTTTTGTATGTTACGTTTATCTGTGAGCAAATTTAAAAATTATAGAAACAACAAACAACGAAGGATGGTTGCGCAGTCCAGTGTATCTGGAGAGGCCTCTAGCGGTTCAGTGTATCTGGAGAGGCCCCTAGCAGTCCAGTGTATCTGGAGAGGCCTCTAGCAGTCCAGTGTATCTGGAGAGGCCTCTAGCAGTTCAGTGTATCTGGAAAGGCCTCTAGCAGTCCAGTGTATCTGGAGAGGCCTCTAGCAGTTCAGTGTATCTGGAGAGGCCTCCAGCAGTCCAGTGTATCTGGAGAGGCCTCTAGCAGTCCCGTGTATCTGGAGAGGCCTCTAGCAGTCCAGTGTATCTGGAGAGGCCTCTAGCAGTTCAGTGTATCTGGAGAGGCCTCTAGCAGTCCAGTGTATCTGGAGAGGCCTCTAGCAGTTCAGTGTATCTGGAGAGGCCTCTAGCAGTCCAGTGTATCTGGAGATGCCTCTAGCAGTCCCGTGTATCTGGAGAGGCCTCTAGCAGTCCAGTGTATCTGGAGAGGCCTCTAGCAGTCCAGTGTATCTGGAGAGGCCTCTACCAGTCCAGTGTGTCTGGAGAGGCCTCTAGCAGTTCTGTGTATGAATCAGATCCAGGTCTGTTTCTTACAGCGCTATCAGTTTTGGTTGTAATGCAAATCCAGCTTTAACTCTGTAATTCTTTCAGTTATGCGCATGAATCAGAATTAAGATAACCACTGAGATTTAATATGTTTCCTGCAACTCTATATGATGTGACCATGAAGAGCCAAATTTAATTCTGTTATATTTAGCCCTATCAGTTCTGCTTATGAAAGAGACCCAGGTTTATTTATGTTTCCTTTAGCTCTAAGTTCTAATTATGAAACAGATCCAGGTTTATTTCTGATTTCCTGTAGCTCTTTCGGTTCTTCTTATGAAATTAATCTAGATTTTAATCTCGTGTTTTTTTTTTTTTTCAGCTCTATCAGTTCTGTCCTAGTAAACAGATACAGGTTTCTCTCTGCTACCCATAGCCCATTCTATTCTGCTTATGAATCCGATCCAGGTTTAAGTGTGTTTCCTGCAGTTTTATCAGTAATTGTTCCGCCTGAGAAAGGGATTTAGATGAAGCCGATACAGGTTCAACTCTGAGATTTAGCTCATATTCCCTTTACTACATCGATATATTTATCAATATTTTGTTTTTCGCTTTCTTATCGCATGATTTTCTTCAAGTTTCTGATTTGGTTTGGATTTCATGAGACTCGTAATTTTGTCTAAGAAGTGCACTAATTTTTATTTCCTTATTTATTGGGCGTATATGTTGGGGAAAATCTTTTATTCAGATGATATAACTAATATCCGTGTTTTTTCAAAGCTACTCACTGTTTTAGTAAAAAGTCTAGCAACTTAGGGCTTCTTAATTTAATAACTTTGCAGCCAGCCTCTGTAACTACTGCAACAGTTGAATAGATTGGCTATTTACTCTTTTGTTTGCAAAAAATCTTCAACTAAGGCTTGATCACTGTTCGCACCTCTGACACAAAGGAGTAATTTAGTTAAAAGTTGGTAGTTATTGTATCCACCATTAAAATTAAGCATTGTTTGGATAATCGTTGCATCTTCTCCTCTCCTCAGCCTCCGGAAGTGTTTGAAAGAACGGTAAGTAGAATAGTGTAGTCTTGCTTGGGTTTCTTATGTGGCTATGGCTGCATAAGCCATGCTTGGGTTTCTTATGTGGCTATGGCTGCATAAGCCATGCTTGGGTTTCTTATGTGGCTCAATTTAGCTCTTTCACTTCTGCTTATGAAGCAGACTCAGATTCAACTCAGTTTCCTTTAACTCGATCAGTTTTGGCTGTGAAAAAGAATCATGTTTAATTCGGTTTCATGAAACCAAAAAAAAATCCCGCGTATAGTTTGAAGCAGATTCAGGTTTAACTCAGAGATTTACCTCAGTCTCCTGTACCTTTATTGCCATAGTTCTACTTGATGAATGCACCATAAATAGATTTATACGCTTATCAATTTGTTTTGCATTCTTGTCCCATGAATTTCTTTCAGCTTCTATTTTGATTTGGATTTCATGAGACTCGCAATTTTGACTAAGAATCGTATTAAATTGTATTTTCCGAAGTTTTTTTTATATGTTTAGGAAAAAATATTACTCAGATGTGATCAATGGAATCCAATGTTTTTTCCAATTTAACTAGCTCTGTTTAAGCGGAAAATAAGCAACCTTTGACTTCCTAATTTGACGACTTTGCAACCGGTCTATGTAACTGTAACTACACTAAAACAGACGGATTGTTCATCTTTTTTTAATTGCAAAATAGCATTAATTTAGGTATAAACACTATTCACGCCGATGACATAAAGCAGTGATTTAGTTCAAATTTATAAATTGGATCCACCATCAAAACTACGCAGCGTTTGAACAATTTTATCATCTTGTCCTAGCCTCAGCCACAACAAGAAGTAGAATCAAGAGAAAGTAAATATTGTGCTTAAAAAAAAACAACAAAAAAAAAAAAAAAAAAAAAACAACCAACAAACAAAAAACAAATCCGCATTCTGATTAATATAAGATTTTTTTTTTTTTGTACATAAACAGATGAGTATGCATAACCCATGCTCGTGTTTTTTGACTTCCTCAGCTTTGTCTAAATTTAACCTCAATTTTAGATAAGAGTTAACATCCAAAAGATTTCAAACCCAAAATATAAACGGGAAAAAAAACAATTCTTTTTTTAAATGATGTTTCACAAAGTAGACTTGACATATTGTATTGAACAGGTTTCAAAACTCTTTATTCTAAAGAAACTTTCCGTTTGCTATAAGACTTGGAAATATCGATACCCTAAAAAATGTTTGCGGTCTCGATAAATCCAGGTACATAATGATGGCTTCTTTAGTTCCAAACATAAATATTTACTGAGAATAAAAGAATGGACCAATTTTAAAAGCTCCTTGATCACTTGAAATAGTTAAGAAAACAAGGGCTTTGGTTTTCTTAAATGATGATTCCTGAAACGCTAAAGAGGCGCTTTTTAAATGTGCCTGTGTCTGGTACTTTTTATTTTAAAATACATGATTAACTACATTGTTGAAATGTAGAAACTCATATTTACTGATCGGTCTAGTGATATAAGTTTTTCAAGGTAGGAAAAGCCAAAAAAGGGGTTGGAAAGGGGGGGGGGGGGGGATGTCTTCTTTACAGGAGCACTAACTGTGGGTCGCTTTCAGACTTAAGAATTACATCGCACATCGATGAGAATAAATATGTTTGTCCTTCAAGCCTATTTCGGTGCAAGTATATCACATAACTGTGGAAGTATTGCAAATTTAAATCAGCCATTATGGTGGTAAATTCACGGTGTGGCATGCATAAAATACTTTTAATTAATCAATTTTATTTTCGTAAAAAAGATGAGCAGACAACAGTGGTTTTATTAAAAAATAAAAGTAGTAGTAGTAGTAGTAGTAGTAGTAGTAGTAGTAGTAGTAGTAGTAGTAGTAGTAGTAGTAGTAGTAGTAGTAGTAGTAGTAGTAGCAGTAGTAGTAGCAGTAGTAGTAGTAGTAGCAGTAGTAGTAGTAGTAGCAGTAGTAGTAGTAGTAGTAGTAGTAGTAGTAGTAGTAGTAGTAGTAGTAGTAGTAGTAGTAGTAGTAGTAGTAGTAGTAGTAGTAGTAGTAGTAGTAAAAGTAGTAGTAGTAGTAGTAGTAGTAGTAGTAGTAGTAGTAGTAGTAGTAGTAGTAGTAGTAGTAGTAGTAGTAGTAGTAGTAGTAGTAGTAGTAGTAGTAGTAGTAGTAGTAATAGTAGGAGAGCAGCAGCAAATTTAATTTACGTTTTTGCTTGAGATTTCTCTTTCATTAAAGAGTGTCTTTATGATAACGTGAAAGGAATTCTAATGTCTTAAGGATTTCTTTATATTTTAAAGCTGAACATAGATGGCTCTGGAGGAGATATGCAATTATCTGTTATTTTTTATTTATAAAAAAATCAAACAAAGAGCATAATCAAGCGTAGTATCGCTACACTGATTTATTGTTTTCATAGTTCATAAAAGCCAAACTGAAACAATTAAAATACATGAGATGTACAAAAAAATCAATATCTTTTTGTTTGGCAAATATCACACAGAATATGTTAATTGGACCAACATAGAAAAAAATGAAAGCAAATGAGAAGGCATGTGAACTTTGATTAAGTATTCCTAAAGCTAAATTTGCTTATAAATAAAGATAGACTTGATAAATTTATTATATTTTGTCAAATTAAAATTTTAATATCCATTTATAGCTTGGTATTAAGAAATTTACTTAGATGTTGTTTTTCTTTGTGCTTCCATCGATCAAACTATTAAGAATTTTTCCTCTCTTTGATTCCCTTAGGATTACAACTACCCCGAGACGGAAGCAATGAAATCTTGGTCGGCGTGGCTTGTAAAAACTAGTTTAAGATATTCATGATAACGTGAGAGGAATTCCAATGTCTTAAGGCGTTCTGTATATTTTAAAGCTGGACAATTATCAGTTACTTTTGTAAAGTTTGCTTTTCTTTAATCTATTTGTATGGCCCTGGAGGAGATATAACTGTTATTGTTGTA
This sequence comes from Elysia crispata, assembly GCA_033675545.1. Classification (NCBI taxonomy): domain Eukaryota; kingdom Metazoa; phylum Mollusca; class Gastropoda; family Plakobranchidae; genus Elysia; species Elysia crispata. The sequence goes on from JAWDGP010006680.1 coordinate 242,345, forward strand.
AAATTTCCTTTTTTTTTCGGTATTTGGTTGGTCTAATTTCGCCATATATTTTTTTTCATTTTTGTTGATCTTGAGAGAGAGAGAGAGAGACGGATTTATTGACTTCATTTTCTAATAAATCATTTTTGTTGTTCTATTATTCCAATCAACTGTAAATAAAGCTAAAAAATCAAGCTATAAGAAATGACGCATTTTGTTCTTGTTTAAATAGACCATATAAAGTAACTTCAAGGTTGTTGCGTTTGCATGAAGATTTAGGAGAATGACTCTGAGTTGTTGGTGGTCATTGCCAAAATAAATGCTCAAAGCATTCATCTTGATTATTAAGCTTTTCTAAATTTACAATTGCCTGTCTCACTATCTGTTTACTCATTTGACTTAAAGTGACTTCGAACCTTTTAAATGTTGTCACTGAGGGCATGTGGAAAACAATTGCGACGTGCGAATGGACCGCATATAGACCTTTCATTTACTGTGAAACTATTCCAAAATCATCGGATCATGTGAGACACCATGCCTTCAGAGCTCCAACCAGTATGAAGGACAAGAATGAGAAGTAATACCTCATACTGGGTAAGCTTTGAGCTGAGTGACACTGTTGAAATTAGAAGAGTGACGACAATTGGCTGTTATACCATGAGTATCCTGTATGCTTAACACTACGAAATATAAAGATGAAATAGATACATGAAAACGGAATAGTCTTTACTAAGTACGTATGACAAAAAAAATATCTTATCTTGGGTGAACCAGTCATAATGGAAGGCAAAGGTCAAATTAATGTTCTGAGTCTAGCTCATGTCTTGTACAATAAATTTGAAGTGCCAAGTTCAATTTAAAATAATTCGTAGCACGATCTCCTAATTTTAACTTGTGATTAATTTGCTCTCCTTTTGAGGATTTTGAGTGAATGATCGATTTTAGATTACGGAAAAAAGATGACTTGGGGTTGTTTGGGAGAAAACAAATAATTGGAACCATGTTTAAATTTGATATAAACTAAAATTCCGCCCATGTGAAGAAGATATGGGATTTGGCAAAGATTTCAGTTTTCGCTGGGTCATGTTTCTATAGTATGGACAGTGAGGAACCTCAACACTTTAGAGGCACTGACGCTACTTCCAAAACTGAGATATGCACAAAGTCAAGTCATGAAGAAAAGAATACGTAAAACGCACAAATAGGAAAAGAGACATTGTACTAAGAAATACTAATGTGGAGCACTTTCAATTGTTAGACAAACTTGATGACGTTTGAGTAAGTAACACATGTCGTAAACTAGCAAATTCGTTCGAGAATGGATCATGTTGTATCAGGTCAATGAAAGTGTAATTCATTAAACAGCCTACAAACACTCCATTGTTTACTTCTCAATCTTTCATAAAATGTTTCACCGGTTCAACTAGCACTATGTGGGAATTGAATATAGAACTGAGGAAAACATTTTGAAAATATATTCTTTATGTGGCGCAAGATATTCGAACTGGCGACATAAATTCCTATGGGTTCTCATGTAATGCAAGATATAAACTATCCACCGCATTATGCAAGTGATAGTCCATACAGGGGAAAACTTTATTCTTGAAATTAAGATAGAAGCTCTTGAATTTGCATTATATTACAAATGGCACAAAATTCTGTTTTTATTGTGTGTGTAATGAGTTCAACGTTTGTAAGTTTTTACTGGATTGGGTTGGAAAATGAGCCTAGCCTACCTGATCTCCATTTTTTGGTTATTCTTGGAAAAGGATTTTGGTTCAATCACAAGATCTTCATGATGATTGAAGACTAGTGTTCTGTGCAGTTTGCGTCATCATGAGCTTAAGCTACTTGTACAATCAAACGTTCTCATCTACTGACAAAATAATGTTTAGCATAATGTCCGACACTTAAATACAAATTTACTGTGGCTCAAGTATAAAGGTTTCTCATGTTTACTGTTTTGTTGTGGCCACTAAGCCTTTACTTACCTATATAGTTCCAAAAATGGATGTTTTATTGCTGAGCTGAGAGGCGACTCTATCGTTCAAACGTTGTTGACAATATCTCATCATAAATGTAATTAATTACAGTAATAATGCGTGACAATTATGGATTGGGCTTGTAGTCAAAGGTCATGGTAGGTAAGCGAGCGCTGGGCGATAGGTTCGTCTCTAGTGAAACAGACGTTCTGCATTACCCAGGATAATTCTTATAGTGGCCTGGGCAGGAATCAGAAATCAGTGTGATTGTAGTGTTTGACGAAGGGCGCAAATACTGCCCTACTTAAGCTGTTGTATTTAATTTGGAATAAACTCCCTGGTATGTAGAAACCAAATGAGATTTATTTATTTTTTTTCTTCCTTTATTTTCAATTTCTATTATCTTTTTAATTTACCAGATACAGGGTTTTCTTTTAATTTTCCCTTGTTTTCAATTCATATGAGATAAATTTCGTGACAATTTTAAACACGAAGCATCGGCGTACATCTAATACCCGTTTTGGAAAACATGTTTTCATTTTGGGAATGGTTATTTTTGTGCTTTTTTGGTTAGCTCAATGGCGATGAATGAGGAAACTTCATAATCACATGTATAACATAGATTGAAACCGCTCCTAATGCATAAAAAAGGTTCCTCACTCCATATTTGTCTAGACATGCTTTGCAGAGATAGAGAGGCGAAGCCTCTTAGTTGATTATTGTGGACACAGTTGAATGTTGCTCGGAAATGGCCCTACTAATCCCGTGGTAAGCGCGCTATCATCTGACTCGTGAGTGCTCGCTTTCCTCTATATTGCCCGGTTTTTCACTTCACCAACCATTAACCAAAACAGAACAGATCTAGATCTAGATAGCTCGGGCGTAAACTGATCCGGACTGGGAGAGGCAGTTGTCAGAAATATTGATCGCTTTACATTAAACGGGTAATCTGCATCAGAGCCTTACATAGCTCGTGTGCAATTAGTTTTGTTTTTCTCAAAAGGAACAGTGTACAGGTGCCAGCTGATACAAATCTCAGCAACACATGGACCAACTATTATCATCACTGACTCTCGTTCTAAAATGTCAAATGTTTAGGAATAAAGGATAAAGTGTTTTTTGTCTTTGTTGTCTAATTTTGTAAGGGTGAACAGCACAACACGATTTTTTTAAATAATTATTCTAATTTTCTATTTGGATCAGTAAAGATGAGCCTTGATGTTTTGCCAGTATGCGCTCTCTCTGTCTCTGTCTGTCTGTCTGTCTATCTGTCTGTCAGTCTGTCTGTCTGTCTCGCTCTCTCTCTGTCTCCGTCTGTCTGTTTCTCTGTCTCTCTCTCACTCTCTCTCTCCTCCTCCTCTTATTCTGCCTCGCTGTTTCACTTTCTATCTGTCTCTCTCCCTATCAAAAACAATGAGTTGTGGTTGAATTCTTTAAACTGTGATAAAAATTAATGGCTCGTTGTTGATTGGCTTCCCGCGAGCAAGGTTTTGGTGTTACTCATTACACGATTCTTACTGGCTCTAGCCGTGTAGTGGAGTTTTTTCTCCCTGCTAGACTACAATGTGGATGAATTCAATCATCGTTTTTCTTAACTCATCATGATTGCAACTTGATGTCTCTCAAAAATCTGTGATGTTTTCTGTCTGTATCAACGACTTTTAATTAAAATATCTTTAAAAGAATATGTGAATAGTTTACTGATGCATATTGTATTTTTCTTATACATATTAAATAACACAATGCAAATGACTTGCAAGTATTTCATCGAGATGCATCCTGAAAAACACAAAATTTTTAATAATGAGACAGAAACATCAAAGCTTTCTCTCAATTCAAAATTTCATTAAAATCAACGGGCAGCCAAATGAGCAGGTAACGGTATAAAATATTTGGGACTCACATAAGATAAAAAGTTTTCATTGGATCATTTTTTTCAATACAGGGAAAAAACCACCGTTTAGTCACGAGAATCGGAGAAAACGTACTCATACAATTGCAAATAAGAATAAGCATTGATTTTGTTATGGAGTTGCTTGTAAGCTACGTAAGAAGCAATTAAGACAGTTAAAGATATTGTAAAGTAGAGAAATTCGAGTCAATGGCATTTCAGCGCTTGCACTTTAAAATTTCTCGGAATTTTGTCGGTCACCGCCATGTTAGATTTTTAAAGTTCATTCGTAATGTTTATATCCACATAGCCATCAAATGTCAGCTCAAATTCAAGGGTTCTTTCTCCAAATGCTTTAGGCATTTGTGTTAGAATGTAAAATTACTTGGAATGAAAAGATTTATTTTAGAACAGAAATTTTTCTTATGGAGCTGTGAGCTTGCCTTTTAAATTAAGAAATTCCATTCATGCACTTTGTATGATGTCTTTCAACAATAAAGTAAAAGCTTGGTGACAACATTTCACACCTCTGCTTTTTGATGCTGCAGATATAGGTGCTTCGTTTCGTTAGGTTTCTTGCTGTTGTTGATTTTTCTTTTGTCTCTCATATGTTGTTGGCAGTTGCTTTACTTTTTAAGTGAGGATATACTCATCGTGTCTCTCAATTTCTCCACGAATAGTATTTAAGTTGAGGAATGTTAAACGTGTTTACTTTTTATATCCCTCTTTATCTCCCTTAAAATGTCTTTTATCTGTCTGTGGGCATCTAAAATTGTTCTGATAACGTTCTGCTGCCTATTAGACGTTAATTACCATGAGCCGGCTACATATTTCGCAAACGGTCAACGGAGCAAAATCTGGTTGAACTGCTTTTCTAAAACAATTACAGCATTAGCTTTGGTTAAACCCGAGCCCCTAATAGCCATGCCATTCCTCTGTGCCAATTTTCTCCCTCAGTTTCTTCACAAGAGGCGAATCTGGTGGTCCTTACCTTCATCTTTTTCTCTCTGTCTTTTTTTTTTTTTTTCATAACGCTGATCTTCCCACCTTGTTGCATCAATACCTGCTAAATCTTGCGACTGTTGCCGCGGCTAGGTTTGTGGCAATACATACTACCGATCCATCTTTAAGTCTATTTATTCATCAGTAAATCCAACAGGCCTTCTCTCCTCTGTCCAAATAATTTTGAGAAACTGAAACTCGAAGCACAAGATTGTACTTATCCCCTAGTCTGAGTAGAAGACAATAAACAAGTGACAGTTGTGCACTAAAATTAACCTGACATGAAGCACTGCCAGATAATGGGTTAAAGTTTTTCATGTTAGATAATGGGCATGTGAGATTGACTTTTATCTAAAAAAAAAGAGTTTTTCGTGAGTTGTCAAACATCTATAAAAAGTTTTATAAAAGTTGAATCCAAACAGGCTCAATTATTTATTCCAGACATCTTTTGTTGAAGCAATTGAAGAAATAAGCTGGAAAAACCAATAATACGTAAAGCGGGACTCTGGTGTCAATGTGCCGAGGCTGGGGTGCGTGTTTGCATTAAAAAAGCTTTTGAAGTGTCTTGATATGCATATTTATCCTTTTCTTTGCATGAGACCTACAGTATTTCGGATTCATCCCTCCATCTCTGCCCACCTGTGCTTGCAGTAAGTAATTCACACATTCACGTTTTTCTTGTTAGAAAAAAAAATCATATTTTTTTCCTTCAATTTTCCAAATACACTAGTTGGGTTGGGGTAAAAAAAATAATAGTACCACTGCAGTCTTTAGGGCATTTAAGAACCTTATGCCAAATTTCACGCGCTTAGAATGATGGTCTAGAAATGTTCGGTTAGGTTGTCCTCCTTTCTGCCGATTCCATCATTAAGAGATGAGTAGAAAAAAGCCATTGCGATTAAAAAAAAAAATTCCTATTGTTCCTGGACTATAAATATCACTTACATAATTAATTTGGTAAACAACAACAACAAACAAACCAGGAAGCTTATAAATACACGAACTGAGTTTCATAGTAAGAAAATTCGCATTCGGGATTACAGTATTTGAAGCGTATCCCTTTCCCACAACTCCATGCACACACAGACACGAGCACCTATTTTCATGCTTTGAATACTGACGAGGTAAAGAAAAACAGCTAATGCACGCAAGCCTGGAAAACTGCCTTTGCAAAAATGTTCGATCCAAAAATAATTTCCATTCTTTTTTAGCTCCTCTTCTCCAAACACAGGCTACATTTGGGTGCGTGGACTACTCAGACAGACCACAAGCTGTTAGGCAAACGTGTTTATTCAAATAATGAAGGAAAATGTGTTGCCACCAACTTATAATTAGTTTTACCATGAATCAAAGTACACTACGACATAATCGCCTTACAGTTCAAAACTTGAAAATAGAACGATGTTTCATTTGATTGGTATGTGGTATAGTAAAAAGATACTTTTTATTTCTTTTTTTTTTCAACCCGAACCCATGATATAGAGTGGAAAAGAAATGTGTTCATGACTCACTCTTGCACTTACTTGGTTAACTCGAAATCTTCTAAAAGCATGGGTGGTGTAAATAGAATGATTCGTGTTGTCATGGGTGCAATGATTGTATCACAGTTCCTGGGATACATTATTTCCAAGGAATCGGATCAAATTTTAACTAAATTAAGGTGCATATTTTCGCATGAAGAGAATTTGAGGTAAGATCTTCTATATCTATCTATCTATCTATACTTTTGGACACCCATATTAATTCTCGAATGTTTTCAAGTTTTCTACCTTAAATTTGGATTAAAACAAAAAGATCAAATCCTATCAAAATATGCTACAGAGCAGAAGCAATATTTTAATTTTGATACCTAGATTTATTGCACTGTCTTTACTAATAATATTTCTTTTCTAAATCAGATTGTGGATCTAGATAGTTCATTTCTTGTGTGACATAACTGTGGGTGGAGCACCTTTAGTTAACTTTTGAAGAGTGAGAGAGTAGGAAACACAGAGGGGCCGGTCGACAGGAAGACAAAGAGTGAGAGAGAAAGATTGATACATAGATAGTTGGATAGATAGAGAGTGGGGGAGGAGGAGGAGATTTTGTAAAGAAAGACGAAAAGGCTGAAAATTTTTCCGCATAAAGCCTAGAAACCAAAAATAAAATTATAACTACTTAATTCACTATGTAGATTGAAGTCTTAATAAATGATTGTCAAAAAGAGATAACTTTGAAAACAAGTGCCATCTTTCTTGCGCCAGAAAGTAAAATAAAAAAGAATTGATTTGCATTGAATGTTGGCACTCCCTTAAAAACTCTAGAAGCTAAAAAGTTAAGTTTTTAATAATACCGTAAGTGTTGGTGATCAATTTGATAAAATACAATCCTTATATTCTTCACTGTTAGATTTAGTATGCTATTCAAATCTACATCACACATTAGACCTAAGTATCGAAATTAATTTTCATGTTCAAAAAATCTGGTGTAAAATATTTACAGCCTGATGCATTGATAAAAAAGGCGGACTGACTCTCAAGAGGTTTGAAACTTCCATTAAACAAAAGAAAAAACATTTTATTGCTTTCATTACATCAAATTATTCTGTCGCAGTTTTTGTCCATAGATTTAGAAAGAAAACATGGTTAGGAATCTACATAGCTAGGGAAGGCGTAACTAGCTTTTATCTCTTCACATTCTTATAAAGAAGTTATTTCAAGCCATCTTTTGAGTTCATGATTGTGTTTCAAGTTCTTTGACATGCTCTACCAATCCACTCATTTATAAGACAGTTTAATGAGGGAAGATGAATTAGCAAGTGAGTTATTTTGTGATGTCTACGATACACTGTACATCACTACATTTCGATTTGGTTTCAACAGTTCTGTTTAGGTTCCCAACTTTGCTTTTCCGATAAAGAGTACCCTCTATTGAAAGCTAGCAAATTTCTGCTCGCAAAACATCAGAAAATAATTCCAATCTTTATTTTACTAACCTGTGTAAAGATGCTTTTAAATGCTTTTTAGACGGGTATAATTCCCACAAAATGTGTTTACCATACCAGCGCACTGTCTTGAAATTTTTTCTAGCTGCCTATTTTTTGTTAACTTATCTTATAATAACTGTTTAAAACAATAAAGAAATAAATCCAAGTTTACAAAATTAGCTAACTAATCGTATTCTCTTGAATAAACTGAACTATTCACTAAAGGCATAAAAAATCGCTCCTTCAGTGAGTCTATGCAACTCTAACTACACATTCTGTATTCTTAATTGTAGGTACATCCCTACTTTACTTGTCATTTCATTTCTTTCCGAAAGATCATACTGATTTAATGTTTTAGATAACACTAATTTCCAACAATATCACCTCCGTCGATATTATCTGTATTCCTTTCATTGTTTCAAATTTGATAATATATATATATATATATATATATATATATATATATATATATATATATATATATATATATATATATATATATATACATATATTATAATATTGGAATCAGTCTTGAGAGAGACTAGCTCGTAAGAAAAATGAATGCATTGGACAGTGACGTGGTGACCACACATCAACAATTCACAGTTTTGAAAATTATCCCGCTCCAGGATTTTCATTTGACTTTGAGTCTTGAATGCCCAAGGCCCCGATCTCTGTGTGCTCTAGACCATCTTTTAGCGACTCGATACATTAGGCTAAGCATAGACTTGAGACCACGTCTTGTGCCTGAAATTTGCTGACATTTTCTCTCACATGTTTGATTCGAGTGGACTGGACAGATCGCAATGTGAGCTGGAGATATCGCATTCTCAACACGAAAGAACAACGCTTACATATTATTTCTGTGTGGAAGAGCTTTATGAAATAGCAAAACAAAAAAAAAAAAAAAAAAAAAAAAACAACAACATGAAAATACTTTGCATGCACTATGTTGCACAGAAAGTCAAAAGTCAAATTTTTGTGGGCGTAAAGAAAGCTAAGAATATTCATGCTAACATTTTTTTTTTTTTACTTTGTTCAAATAAATGAAAATTAACTACAATGAACATCTATAGTTTAAAGATATTCCGCAAATGGAAAGAAAACACAACAAAGTCATGTGATATTTAATGCACCATTATAATTATTGCTTCTTGCAATGATACATGGATTTTTTTTTTGTTATCTTTTTGAAACAGCCCTTGCTGAATGCCTCTTGTAACATGCCCATACCCTTAATAATTAAAGTCAATCAGATAATAGATTTATAGGCTTTGAATTTATTGCAATTTAAGTGTTTGCAAAAGTTTGCCTTTGGAGAAAAAAAACAGAAACGGCATGGTTTACTTGCCTTAAGCGAAATCAAAAGAATAGCCGTCATTCATACGTGACAGAGTTTTTAAAAAAGGAAATGAAAAGAACGATGGGTAGAAAAATTGGGGTACTACCGACTCTTTTTATCATCGTAACCCAACATTTCCCGCCTCTTCTCTCTCTCTCTCTCTCTCTCTCTCTCTCTCTCTCTCTCTCTCTCTCTCTCTCTCTCTCTCTCTCTCTCTCTCTTTTATTTTTTTCCCCACCCCACTCCACAAGAAAATATTTTTTAATATCTCGCGGGCTTTGAAATCTTTTCATAGGACCTTTCTTATATTCTTCAGACGCACACAGTGGTCATAGGGCGTTGCGACCATGGAGGCAGAGATATGCATAACTTTAAGCGCTCCATTGGAGCAAAACACATTCTGCTTCTATCTGCACATGACTCAGAGACCAAAAACGTTACACTGTTCTGCTTCGCCTAGATTTAAATCTCACATAATTATTAGACTTGGGCAAGTATTTGCGGAGACAAAGAAAATAAGTAAACTCACCATTACTATCTTTGAGCGGAGATTTCAAAGATGCTAGAGAGCTAAGTGGGTAGAACTTTGACCTGATAATAAAAGCATGAAAAGGCTTGATTCTTGTCTAGATCGTCATTTTGTGGGCTGAATCACGATCTAACAAGCTCCATCCCTAATTTGACGAAAAGCTTCAAGATGTAAAATTGAGCGAAAGACGAAAATGGAAAGTTGTGTTTTTGTAATAAACATTACTTTAAATCATTGTTCTACTGTTGACTTTTCCTTTCTACATGTACATTTATGGTAACAAATCCATTTTCATTTTTTATTTTTCCCCCGTTTCATGAACTCGCGAAAATATTTTGCTTTATGGGTCAATATACAGTATATGTGTAGAGAGCGAGCGAGAGCGAACGAGAGCGAGAGAGAGAGAGAGAGAGAGAGAGAGAGAGAGAGAGAGAGAGAGAGAGAGAGAGAGAGAGAGAGAGAGAGAGAGGCAAGTTATAGATCGATATAGATATAGGATAGATTGAAGGAAGGAACAAAAAATAGAAGCCGAACGTATAAGAAAAAGAAAAAGAAAATGTGTTTATAATTATGTGTGTTAGAGAAAAGAGAAAAGAGAGAGGGGGAGAGAGAGAGAGAGAGAGAGAGAGAGAGAGAGAGAGAGAGAGAGAGAGAGAGAGAGAGAGAGAGTCAGACAGACAGACAAAGAAACAGACAGAAAGCATAAGGACAGAAGGAGGCAGCTAAATAAATGCAAAACGTATGCAGCTACTTCTATTACTGTGAGAGTCAAGTTTTGTCCACTTATTAAATCCTGCAGGAAATGTAGGGACATAAGGCTAAGTACTCTACCTCTCTTTCCTCACTTGACTTTGGATAATTTAATTGATGTTCAAACATTGATTTTTATATTTTACCTTATAACATTTCCAGAATATTTAAACATTTTTCCTCAGACATTTCAGTTTGTTTTTTTTTTAATCATTTTCAAAGCCTGCCATTTACACCATTGGATCTATTCAATGGCAAATTTCTATCTCCTCAATCTGTACGCACAGTTTTCCTGTAGGACTATTCTCACTGTCTCAGGATCCTTTCACTCACAATTCTATGGTGCTGATTACCGAGCATGACATAAAGAGAAAGGCTCAATGAAAATTATTTGAAACACTCGGGAAAAGGTTCCTCAACCCTTTAATACCCCTGAGGGGGCTGACAGCGTTTTGACAGCTTTGGGCATATAAAAAGTGAAATCCAAAGGTAACATTAAAAATTGAAAAGAAAAAAAATGACCCGAAGTTTTCACTTTTTTTTTTTAAATTTACCTCTAATACTAATCGGAAAACAGTTTTATCCAGCTTGAGACGGACTCATGAATACAAGAGGCTTTTCTTTCATTTGATTATTTTCTTTTGATCCTTCCAGCCTCTTCGTATCCCCTATTTAACTCTATCCCCCCCCCACCTCTCTATTCACACACCCTTCACCCACCTTCTTCTTCTTCTTCTTCTTCTTCTTCTTCTTCTTCTTCTTCTTCTTCTTCTTCTTCTTCTTCTTCTTCTTCTTCTTCTTCTTCTTATTCTTATTATTATTATTATTATTATTATTATTAATTACTATTGTTGTTGTTGTTGTTGTTGTTGTCGTTGTTTTTGTTCTCCTCCTCCTCCTCCTCCTCCTTCTTCTTCTTCTTCTTCTTCTTCTTCTTCTTCTTCTTCTTCTTCTTCTTCTTCTTCTTCTTCTTCTTCTTCTTCTTCTTCTTCTTCTTCTTCTTTTCTTCTTCTTCTTCTTCTTCTTCTTCTTCTTCTTCTTCTTCTTCTTCTTCTTCTTCTTCTTCTTCTTCTTCTACTACTTTCTCTTCCTCTTCCTATTTTTCTTCTTCTTCTTCTTCTTCTTCTTCTTCTTCTTCTTCTTCTTCTTCTTCTTCTTCTTCTTCTTCTTATTATTATTATTAATTATTATTGTTGTTGTTGTTGTTGTTGTCGTTGTTTTTGTTCTCCTCCTCCTCCTCCTCCTCCTCCTCCTTCTTCTTCTTCTTCTTCTTCTTCTTCTTCTTCTTCTTCTTCTTCTTCTTCTTCTTCTTCTTCTTCTTCTTCTTCTTCTTCTTCTTCTTCTTCTTCTTCTTCTTCTTCTTCTTCTTCTCTTTCTCATTCTTCTTCTTCTTCTTCCTCTTTCTCTTCCTCTTCCTCTTCCTCTTCTTCTTCTTCTTCTTCTTCTTCTTCTTCTTCTTCTTCTTCTTCTTCTTCTTCTTCTTCTTCTTCTTCTTCTTCTTCTTTTTCACTCTCCATCTCTGTCACCAAAGCACCTATGAAAGACATTATGTATAGTATGCAACGGTTTGTACAAGCAAGTCCAGCCTTGACCACTCAGGTTGGCCAAGAAAGGATGATTTATTACCTGGTCGAGTATTTCATCTTGTTGTTGGTCTATGCATAGCTCCTTTTGTCGACCACTGTCACAAAATGCTTTCATGGATGCACAATGTGATGCAAACTTTTTTTCGTTTTTTTTTTCTGTCCCGAAAATTGTTCGAGGCACTGAACAGATTCTTAGCCTATTTCTTACAGTAAATGTTGTATAATTTTTCTGCTTATTCTTTAAAAGTTAGAAAAGGTTTGGAGTAAAAAAAAAATAAAAAATATATATATATATATATATATATAAACATGATTCAATTGACAGATTATTCAGTGCTTGAAAAAACGTGAGGGTTTGTCTTCCCTTTAGTTACTCATGCTCTACTACCAATGGCTTTAAAATTTCAGAATATATAGATCTATATTAAAAAAAAGTATGTGATTGATCTGACAGAGGCTATATGTAGATCTACGATATCGTGCCCGTAATGCATCGGATAGACTAGGCCTTGATTACACTGGATTCGATAAATAATTACATGTTCTGTATGAAAAATATACTTTGTAGATCTCTCAATCTAGATCTAGCACTAGTTGTCTTAAGTAAACGGCACGAAGGTCACTGCTTTGGGTGTTTTAATCAGACGTACTCGAACTGGATGTAGATCTAGATCTAGCTTGATCTAAGTCTAGATATGTATGGTGCACCTTTATATTTTTGAGTCATGTATTTAAATGCATTTACAGAAGAAGTTAATGGATGTCTCATATTATTTTAGTGATTTGTTTTTAAATTATGATAATGAAAGATGGCAGTTTGAGTGATCTTTTACGGCCTCAGTCCATAGCGAGGAGGCGCCGATTGCAGGCCGGAATTTAATTAAAAATGTCTTAGTTTCGCCATTTTTATGTATTGAGAAACTTGAAAAATTTGTTGGCTTAAATCTCAGTCGAAAATTAACCACGTAATTTATAAATTTGTATATATAGGCCAGGAAAAATGCTGGTACAGTGCCCTGTTTTATGCTTGTTGTCATGGAAAGGAAGTTTGTTATGACCAAAACTACTATGTCGGACGACCCTAGCAATCACTGAAGCGAAAGGACAAAAAAAAAATTAAGTTTTTGCTCAGTCTGGACATCTGCGTGTCCTCATTAACCTGTGGTCTGAATGCTGTGCCTCTGTGTGTAAAATACCGCCCTGGCCCATTTCCTGATCAATTGTTGACATACTGTCACCTTGGTTACGACAGTGTTGGTCATTAGTTCTATTTGTTAGCAGTGCTCGTTAATGAATCCAGAGGTGAAATTTTCGCTCCCATAATTGTCACTCTCTCTCTCTCATACACACACACACACACTCTGTCTGTTTGTCTGTCTGTCTCTCTCTCTCTGTCTCTCTCTCACTCACTTTGTCAGTCGCACCCTCTCTCTTTCTCTCTCTCTGTCTGTCTGTCTGTCTGTCTCTCACTCTCTCTGTTTCGGCCTGTCTGTCTGTCTGTCTCTCACTCTCTCTGTTTCGGCCTGTCTGTCTGTCTGTCTCTTCCTCTCTCTCACACTCTGCCTGTCTGTCTGTCTGTCTCTGTCTGTCTGTCTGTCTCTCTCACTCTCTCTGTTTCTGTCTATCTGACTGTCGCTCTCTCTCTCTCTCTCTCTCTCTCTCTCTCTCTCTCTCTCTCTTTCTCTCTCTCACACTATGTCTGTCTGTCTGTCTTTCTCTCTCTCTCTCTCTCTCTCTCTCTCTCTCTCTCTCTCTCTCTCTCTCTCTCTCTCTCTCTCTCTCTCTCTCTCTCTCTCTCTCTTTTCCCCCCTGACAACAATACACCTGATTACTCAGTTGCTAACAAGATTGAATCCGCCACCTCTCCCTCCCCTCTCCACTAGGTGTTCTTAAATATCTTACCACAAATCCAGCAGCCTTCAATCCCGTCGAACCTGGCTGAGTCATACACGCTCTGTGAACATAATGCAAGCAGTCAGTAGTACTCAGCGCTTTCGATTACAATGATTGAGTTTATGCAGTAAACATCGTGTGCTTCCCTGAGAGACTTAACCCGCTAGAAACAAATAAAAAGTTTTCAGATTTACGATCGATACGTTGGACCACTTCTTATAATTTCATTGACTCAATAAAGATCTGCAGCTGAAGCCAAATATGTTCTATCTGATAATAAATTAATTATGTAGACGCGAAAAATATCAAAAGTGGTCTTTACTGGTTTTTTTTTTCAATGTGAAAGAAATATGAACGTTTACATGGGTCTCTTGCGAAGGAAAAGAGAAGCTTCAACGTTTTCCATACATACGAGTACAAGAGCTTTATAACTGTATATTTTAGGATCTAGACACAGAGCTTGTCGCAAGCATACTTTTCACAGCCGCCTTGTCAGCCATTGAAGCTTTGGAAAGTTCCTGTTTGACCCCACATAGAGAACGCTGTTTAAATACGGTTGGCACTGGAAGCCTCTAGAAATTAATGTCTTAAAATCAATCCGTCATCTGAAGAAACTTTTTTTTTATTTGATTTTTTTTTTTTTTTGGTAAGGGCAGTCGTTTCCCTAAATTAATTAGCTGTAGCTGTAGAGTTCACAAAACAATTGAGAGCGAGCATCTCTTGGTGAAGCAGCACCTAATCCTACCCTGATACGTTGAATGCCTATGTGAGGATGCCCGTGGGAACATTTGGTTAAATCTTACCGCTTGAAGAAGACACGGTGCAACTAGCACTAGCCTATTCTTCCAAATAAGCGACTTCTAAGTTCTAGTTAAAAGACTGCCCTGACAGAAAAAGAAAAAAACATATGCAATTTTTAAGAAGGGAAGGCGCTTCTTTTTTTATAATTAATTACTTCTGCACTAATTATCCAACCCATGATCTCAGTTACATCCTGTATAATTATCTCCTTTTTTTCTACTTCTATTCTTCCGTCCTATTCTTGTTTACCCAATATTTTGTCTTTTCCAGTTTCGCTCATGTCTGTCACTGTCTCCTCTCCCGACAGGTTCTGTGTTTACATTACTCCAGCGCCCCCTCCCCGCTTCCCTCCCTTACCGAGTTTTCTTTCCTCAGTTCCCACCAATCATAGCCTCCTTTTTCTTTACCAAGCCTCTTTATCGCTCTATCATCTTTCTTCTACTCCCGGCCTGGTCCGCTTCAGTCTCCCTCCCTCCATTTCTCTTTCTCCGCTCTCAGTATACCACGTTCCTCTCATTCACCTTCTCAAATTCTTTTCACACTTAAGAACTGCTTACACCCCTATCCCACTTTCAATTACTTCTTGTTAATTCTTCTCTCTCTCTCTCTCTCTCTCTCTCCCTCTCTCTCTCTCTCTTCCTCTCTCTCGATCTCTCTCTGTCTCGATCTCTCTCTTTCTTTCTCGATCTCTTTCTCTCTCTGTCTCGATCTCTCGATCTCTCTCTTTCTCTCTCTCCCTCTGTCTCGATCTCTCTCTCTTTCTCTCTGTCTCTCTGTCTCTCTGTCTCTGTCTCTCTCTCTCTCTCTCGATCTCTAAACCTCACCTTTATACAAGCCCACCTTGCTTTCGATCAACTTTGAGACCTCTGCACTTGGTCTCTAGAGAGTATGGTAAGAATCAAAGGACGACAATACGACAGAAGTGAAGGAAGGGTGGGGTAACCAGTTACCGTAGCCAAACACCAGGTAGGCGGCATCTGGCAGCGACTCAAACACACGCGGCCGTCGCGGGACTCAGATGGATTTAGGTAGGGTGGATTACAGCAGTGCTGAAGCCTGCTCCGCTCTCTCTCTCTCTCTCTCTCTCTCTCTCTCTCTCTCTCTCTCTCTCTCTCTCTCTCTCTCTCTCTCTCTCTCTCTCTCTCTCTCTCTCTCTCTCTCCCCCCCTCTCTCTCTTTCTCTTTCTCTCTCTCTCTCTTACACACACACACACGCGCGTCCTTCATTTAGGCATAATAATCCACAACCAATTTTGTTCCAACTTCCTCTGAAAGAATTTTTGTCACTTAATACGAAGCAATTCTCTTTTTGTAGTCAACACATTGCATGATTGCTGTAGGATATAATGTTCGACATTTTTATCTTCCAGACACAGACACAAGACAAATTCCTCCCTGGACTGATTATTATAACCACCTGTGGCAGCGTCTTTTGGAGTATAAGATCCATCTTGGCGCTCTTCCAAACATGTGACACACAGGTAACTCTATCTGTAGAGTATAAGGCAATTTAGCAATTAATTCATCATTTCAATGTTAGATTCGTTAAGTTCTCATTGCATGCATGTTCATAATTATGTTTCAATTTCTAACTGATCCAAAAGATTACCACCTAATGAATTGATGACAAAAGAACCTGTGATATTGAATTACTAACCTTAACTTTGTACACGGCTACCATACAAAATTATATTATGAAAATAATAGTAATTATAATTATAATAGTAGTAGCAGCAGCAACAACAAAAGTTTTTCTTTTATTCAACATAATTTTAAAAAAAAAATGAACGAAAACAAGAATTTGTCTGTCCTTATTCCAACTGTTTATATTCATATTTTTTTGAAAAAAAAGAACAAATTCAGATTTAATGTTTTCCAGTCTGATGGCTGCCATTATGAGGCAAGTTGTAAAACATGCAATAAGAATAATACAGGAATAATAACGATCGGAAAATATGCTGCATAAAAAAAGAAAATCAAATTATGGCACCGGAAACCACATAATCGAAAAGTTTTCGGTCTCAGTAATTTTCCTCGCTCAATTCCATCTCGACGGGTTTGTTTTGATAATACAAGCCTCGTATTAACACGTCATGGATGCTTTTCGGGAGGATAAAATAAAGTGTACGGCATAATGGTTGAATACATACGATATTCGATGGCCCATCGCCTCTCTCTCTCTCTCTCTCTCTCTCTCTCTCTCTCTCTCTCTCTCTCTCTCTCTCTCTCTCTCTCTCTCTCTCTCTCTCTCTCTCTTTCACTTTCTTTCCCTCTCTTTCTCTGTCTGTTTCTGTTTTCTTCCCTTTGTTTAACATTTTTTTATTTTTTTTTCTCCCTCACTCTCTCTTTTTCTCCCCCCCCCCTCCCCCCCTCAATCCACCTCTATGGTAGAAGTCTGAGCTCACATGCAAGTAATTTGATAGATGTTGGAATGGGGTGGGTGATTAGGGAGGGGTATGGACTTCCTCCCGTGTTAATATAGGGCAGGTCTAGCCTGTAGCCTCATCAGTTCTAATCTTTAAAACAAGAATTCAATACATGGATTTAATTCGGGTAATGGGAACGAAACCCGCGACTAGTTTGGTTTGTCTATCATGGAGAGCAATCCCGTTTACCCTAATTTTTTTCCAAAATGTAACAAAACTCGGTCTAATTAATCATCAAGTTGTGAATCGTCAACCAGATTGGAAGTTTCAATGGAGGACGGCCTTCGCCAGAACATGATGTCACGGGAATTTTTCTTAGAAGGGAAGCTTAGTAATGACAGATAGTAGCACCCAGTCTCTAGACAGGTGATATATACCATTGTCAAGCCAGAGGGGTTAGCGTGACTGTATCATGCTGTAACCTGTGTGGTGGGGCACGTCAGTTACACACCAGTGAGAATCTCTACATGAACTGTTCATCTTGTTGGTTCGAAACTTATTTTTCTGTTTTCTCCTAAAAGTTCAGAGGAAAGATCGCGATGTTGAATTTAGTCTGTTTTTTTTTTTAATTTGAAGATTGCTCGTTTTATAACCAGCGATAACATTAAGGTAAGCAAACTTTGGAAAAATCGGACTTTGGTAGCCATTCTTTAGTATCTTTAGACAAAGTCTTATCCAGGTAAAAAGAAATTCTGACATCTCTCGGAAATCAAAGATCTACCAATTTACGGTAGAAGACTCAGAAAAAACCTAGCGGTCGTTAATTACTTTAGATATAGATCTGCTTTAATTTGAAAGATCTACAACTTAGTTTTCTGCCGATTTGAGACATTGCATTCAGTTCTCAACAAGGGGAGGGAAGGGAAAATGAACCTTGCTTTTAGACTTAATATTTGGATAGTCACATGTACTGGCATTAAGTCTAGATCTTTTCAAAACATGAAGCAACATTAAACGACCACATATTGTATAACTAATGCGAATCTGGTGTGTTTTCCCTCATTTCTACAGCACAGTGACTAAGGCGGGTCGGATAGTGACGTTACCAACGTTGGTTCAAGGGCATTATTATCTCGAATATTAGAACATAAGATCGAATTTCGGTAACATAATCCTAGCGGTGAAGTAATGCTAGAATCTCCAGACAGAAAAAATATTTAGAGCTGTTCACTGACTGATACGAGTGCCAGTGTGAGAGAAAATAAATCCAATGAAGAGAATTGCACGGTTTTGTGGATACATAAACTGTTAACATGTTTTATAACTTGATTTTGACAAGAAAAATGCAATAGAGTCCACTCTACACAATATAAAGCACACTAGATCTATATTATAAAATGGTAAAAATTAGACCGTTGTTTATTTTCGTTTCAATATGTTACGTTATGTTGTTTTTTTTTTATTATGCTTAAACCTCTTGGGCTAGAAAAAAAGTGAAATTTGTAAAAACTTACAAGTAATAGTAGTACGTAACTTTAACACAATAAATGAAATACAGCAAGAGGAACATCATCAAAATATGTAAGGCCTGTCGTTTAAAAAAGAAGTAGAATTTTAGAAAAAATTATCAAGAAAGATTATGATTGAAAAATTGGGTTAGAGGTAGAAAAGCAGATAGAAAGAAAGAAAATAGGATGGAGAGAATGGAAAAGATAGAGAGATTATTAGATAGAAAAGAAGACTGAATGCTCATAAAGAGATAGAAGAGGGGGAAAGGCAGATTTTGATAGAGCGAAGGAATAAGAGAAACAGAGACAGGGAGAATCAGAAAGAGAGATGATGTTCTACAAAACTGTAATTTTGCCTATACATGTACCTTATTTTATTGTACCGCTTTAATCCAGTTGTTTAGGATAATTCCCCACTTTTACTAGCTTGTCATTTGATAGCTCGCATTGTAGCCATGCACTCAATGGTTATAGACACGTGCCGATTAATTTTGATTCTCATTGCCTTCTAACACTTGATATGTGATGTTAACAGTTACTGGTTTGAAATCCTCCTTGCTAGATCAAACCCCTAGAAGTTAGCACGCGTGTTTGTAAACTCACATGAGACACTGGTGGGCTGAGCGTAAAAACCTCAATAAGCCAAAATACGAGCACATGTGTGACTCCCGTGATAACATGAAACGGGAGAGAATGCATCCACGGATTACAGTCGTGCTTTTCTTACATAACATTAGTGCTCTTCTTGATTTCGATATTGTCATAAAAGTTTCTTTGCAGGATTTTATAAGAATTCTGGTAAGTTTTGAAGATCATTCGCAAAAGCGGCTATAACTAGAAGAGGTCGATGGCTAATAGTAACAATAACAGTTAAAAAAAAAGAATAAAAATAAAAAGAGATAACTCTTAGAAAAGTCGGTGATAGCAGCTAGTAACCAACATGTCAAATTATAATTTCTAGCATTTTTATACTCTTAAGAAACTTAATTTTAAGAGATTTATAAGTTATCCCCCACAACACTTCTAGTATTATTTTCACATTTAACTAAACTTTACCAGAAAAAAAAACAGGAGCCAGTACTTTTTGTAATGTGTGTATTGAGTGAATTACATGTATTTTCTGATTGCTCATATTTTTTTAACTCATCTATTCATTTACTATTTACTTGTTAAATCATTTATTTATCTTTTCTTTATAATTAAAAAAAAAAAAGTTTCTATTCATAATCATCACCATTATTGTATAATTATTATTATTATTATTATTATTATTATTATTATTATTATTATTATTATTATTATTATTATTATTATTATTATTATTATTATTATTATTATTATTATTATTATTATTATTACTATTATCAATATAGTTATTTTCCACTCCTGTTCCTGTTGTTTTCTGTTTTTGTTATATTTTTCTTAATCAAACTTTGGTTTAGGTGCTGTGTAAGTTTGAAAACTGTTGTTTTCTAGAAGTTGAATACGAGCTTAATTAGACTTTATCTAGGCTTTCACCACAAACTTAATAATTAAGAATAAAAAAAAAATGGATAAGAGAAGGATGATGGTCGGTTACCTTATTGCGCTGGCTTTGGTTAGAGGGTCAATATCGTGTGGTTGTGCGGGTTAGATTCTCGTTATTACTACAGTCTTCCTGTACTTGGTAATCTAGAGTTGTTTTTTTTACGCATTGCTTGTTATCGAAAATTGAATCGAGAGGTAAATAATAAATAATTGATTTAATCGTTTTGTTCTTCTGATGGTGGTAATTTTTCTTTTTCTATTTTCTAATTAGTTATGTTTTTGATTGTGTTACAGTATGCTTTGTGCAAGAATATGAAAATGTTTAGTCTTTTAATTTCTGTTGATGGCGAAACCACCATCGTCACCTGCAGCCACAACCAAAACATCAACTACAACTAAAATGAATAATTACCCACTTACAGTGTAACCCTGCGTTCATACCGAAATATCGGCCGAGCGGGAGCGTTTCCACAAAGATAATTACATTGTATACCGGTCGCCCATGTAGAATGACGGATCCAAGGTGGATGCTAAGCTGAAGTTACTTCTACTGGGATGGAGATAGAGAATGTAAAAAAAAGTGTAGGACGAAGAAGCTGCTTCTACTGGGATGGAGATAGAGAATGTAAAAAAAAGTGTAGGACGAAGAAGTTGCTTCTACTGGGATGGAGATAGAGAATGTAAAAAAAGTGTAGGACGAAGAAGTTGCTTCTATTGGGATGGAGATAGAGAATGTAAAAAAAGTGTAGGACGAAGAAGCTGCTTCTATTGGGATGGAGATAGAGAATGTAAAAAAAGTGTAGGACGAAGAAGCTGCTTCTATTGGGATGGAGATAGAGAATGTAAAAAAAGTGTAGGACGAAGAAGTTACTTCTATTGGGATGGAGATAGAGAACGTAAAAAAAGTGTAGGACGAAGAAGCTGCTTCTATTGGGATGGAGATAGAGAACGTAAAAAAAGTGTAGGACGAAGAAGTTACTTCTATTGGGATGGAGATAGAGAATGTAAAAAAAGTGTAGGACGAAGAAGCTGCTTCTATTGGGATGGAGATAGAGAATGTAAAAAAAGTGTAGGACGAAGAAGCTGCTTCTATTGGGATGGAGATAGAGAATGTAAAAAAAGTGTAGGACGAAGAAGCTGCTTCTATTGGGATGGAGATAGAGAATGTAAAAAAAGTGTAGGACGAAGAAGCTGCTTCTATTGGGATGGAGATAGAGAATGTAAAAAAAGTGTAGGACGAAGAAGCTGCTTCTATTGGGATGGAGATAGAGAATGTAAAAAAAGTGTAGGACGAAGAAGCTGCTTCTATTGGGATGGAGATAGAGAATGTAAAAAAAGTGTAGGACGAAGAAGCTGCTTCTATTGGGATGGAGATAGAGAATGTAAAAAAAGTGTAGGACGAAGAAGCTGCTTCTATTGGGATGGAGATAGAGAATGTAAAAAAAGTGTAGGACGAAGAAGCTGCTTCTATTGGGATGGAGATAGAGAATGTAAAAAAGTGTAGGACGAAGAAGCTGCTTCTATTGGGATGGAGATAGAGAATGTAAAAAAAGTGTAGGACGAAGAAGCTGCTTCTATTGGGATGGAGATAGAGAATGTAAAAAAGTGTAGGACGAAGAAGCTGCTTCTATTGGGATGGAGATAGAGAATGTAAAAAAAGTGTAGGACGAAGAAGCTGCTTCTATTGGGATGGAGATAGAGAATGTAAAAAAAGTGTAGGACGAAGAAGCTGCTTCTATTGGGATGGAGATAGAGAATGTAAAAAAAGTGTAGGACGAAGAAGCTGCTTCTATTGGGATGGAGATAGAGAATGTAAAAAGTGTAGGACGAAGAAGCTGCTTCTATTGGGATGGAGATAGAGAATGTAAAAAAAGTGTAGGACGAAGAAGCTGCTTCTATTGGGATGGAGATAGAGAATGTAAAAAAAGTGTAGGACGAAGAAGCTGCTTCTATTGGGATGGAGATAGAGAATGTAAAAAAAGTGTAGGACGAAGAAGCTGCTTCTATTGGGATGGAGATAGAGAATGTAAAAAAAGTGTAGGACGAAGAAGCTGCTTCTATTGGGATGGAGATAGAGAACGTAAAAAAAGTGTAGGACGAAGAAGCTGCTTCTATTGGGATGGAGATAGAGAACGTAAAAAAAGTGTAGGACGAAGAAGCTGCTTCTATTGGGATGGAGATAGAGAACGTAAAAAAAGTGTAGGACGAAGAAGCTGCTTCTATTGGGATGGAGATAGAGAATGTAAAAAAAGTGTAGGACGAAGAAGCTGCTTCTATTGGGATGGAGATAGAGAATGTAAAAAAGTGTAGGACGAAGAAGCTGCTTCTATTGGGATGGAGATAGAGAATGTAAAAAAAGTGTAGGACGAAGAAGCTGCTTCTATTGGGATGGAGATAGAGAATGTAAAAAAAGTGTAGGACGAAGAAGCTGCTTCTATTGGGATGGAGATAGAGAATGTAAAAAAAGTGTAGGACGAAGAAGCTGCTTCTATTGGGATGGAGATAGAGAATGTAAAAAAAGTGTAGGACGAAGAAGCTGCTTCTATTGGGATGGAGATAGAGAATGTAAAAAAAGTGTAGGACGAAGAAGCTGCTTCTATTGGGATGGAGATAGAGAATGTAAAAAAAGTGTAGGACGAAGAAGCTGCTTCTATTGGGATGGAGATAGAGAATGTAAAAAAGTGTAGGACGAAGAAGGTGCTTCTATTGGGATGGAGATAGAGAATGTAAAAAAAGTGTAGGACGAAGAAGCTGCTTCTATTGGGATGGAGATAGAGAATGTAAAAAAAGTGTAGGACGAAGAAGCTGCTTCTATTGGGATGGAGATAGAGAATGTAAAAAAGTGTAGGACGAAGAAGCTGCTTCTATTGGGATGGAGATAGAGAATGTAAAAAAAGTGTAGGACGAAGAAGCTGCTTCTATTGGGATGGAGATAGAGAATGTAAAAAAAGTGTAGGACGAAGAAGTTGCTTCTATTGGGATGGAGATAGAGAATGTAAAAAAAGTGTAGGACGAAGAAGCTGCTTCTATTGGGATGGAGATAGAGAATGTAAAAAAAGTGTAGGACGAAGAAGCTGCTTCTATTGGGATGGAGATAGAGAATGTAAAAAAAGTGTAGGACGAAGAAGCTGCTTCTATTGGGATGGAGATAGAGAATGTAAAAAAAGTGTAGGACGAAGAAGCTGCTTCTATTGGGATGGAGATAGAGAATGTAAAAAAAAAGCGTAGGACGAAGAAGCTGCTTCTGTTGTGGTGGAGATAGAGAATATAAAAAAAAAAGTGTAGGACGAAGAAGCTGCTTCTATTGGGATGGAGATAGAGAATGTAAAAAAGTGTAGGACGAAGAAGCTGCTTCTATTGGGATGGAGATAGAGAATGTAAAAAAAGTGTAGGACGAAGAAGCTGCTTCTATTGGGATGGAGATAGAGAATGTAAAAAAAGTGTAGGACGAAGAAGCTGCTTCTATTAGGATGGAGATAGAGAATGTAAAAAAAGTGTAGGACGAAGAAGCTGCTTCTATTGGGATGGAGATAGAGAATGTAAAAAAAGTGTAGGACGAAGAAGCTGCTTCTATTGGGATGGAGATAGAGAATGTAAAAAAAGTGTAGGACGAAGAAGCTGCTTCTATTGGGATGGAGATAGAGAACGTAAAAAAAGTGTAGGACGAAGAAGCTGCTTCTATTGGGATGGAGATAGAGAATGTAAAAAAAGTGTAGGACGAAGAAGGTGCTTCTATTGGGATGGAGATAGAGAATGTAAAAAAAGTGTAGGACGAAGAAGCTGCTTCTATTGTGGTGGAGATAGAGAATGTAAAAAAAGTGTAGGACGAAGAAGCTGCTTCTATTGTGGTGGAGATAGAGAATGTAAAAAAAGTGTAGGACGAAGAAGCTGCTTTTATTGGGATGGAGATAGAGAATGTAAAAAAGTGTAGGACGAAGATGTTGGGTTCGCCACATTTGAAGAGAATAAAATATCTGGGAGTACCATCACCTAAAAACTCAAATTTTTACTTCATGTTGATAATGTTTATCATAATTATATTCCAGAGCATGAGGTGTTGTTGGAATCGATTTTGAAAGTAGAGCACAATGTGGAGGATTCTTTTGCATCAATTTCGGGTTCATCCAGTTTTTGTTACTGATATTGTCAGTCCTTCATAATAATTATTGTCTAAACGAAGTTTCACAAACTCTCATACATGACCCCTTGCGGACCAATGCCCAGCCACGTCGACACAAACTTTGAATTCTGTTGAGCGAACTCGATATAGGAGCATTAAAAAAATACCATGGAAATCAGAGACACTTTCATAAGCTATTTTTAGTCAGATCTAGGTGCCTTAGCGTGGCAAAAGGAAAAGGTGTTCATCAAACCTTAGATCAAGACAAAAACATTTTCACTGAGCTGAAAATAAGAAAGGAATTGTTGAGGTGATTTATTACTTTTATCATCATAAGTCATCATTTTCAGTAATGTAACTGCTAGAGCTAGATCATAAATTTGATATATCTGTGTGTGTGCTATAAAGATGCCGTAAGTTGTCTTTTAATACATTTCTAGGGTATTACTAGAGCAATGTGATCAAAAGTGAAATAATAGTATAAAATTTTAATTCTCTAAGACAGCACAAGTATAGAAAACTGGTCCTAAGATTTGGGACTCGATGTCTTATCCAACCGGCACACGCTGGGAGCGAGGGCTTTGGTTATTTTTCTTTTTTCTAGATGGGTCGGTTATTGCATATTATAATTATTATTTAGTGCAGTTATAACATTAAATACAAAGTTAAAAATTAAAAAAAAAAGTATTGTGTTCAAAGTGCATGTGCGCATTGTCAAACTTCATCTCTAATATTACTTTCTAAGAAATGTAATAGATCTCTATCTATCTTGAATCATGCTCCTCCCTAGTTTTTTTTTTTTTTTATTAAGATATAACGTGTCCTAGATCAACTTGTAAGTGTCGCGCCAGCCTGTCTCAGATGGTGGCGCAATTTTATAATCATGCACAAAGTCGAGAGTCGTTGAAATTAAAGTTTAGTGCGGCGCAGATAGTTATTCGTCTGTTCACGGGTGGTTGGTGTGAAGCCGAAAAAGGAAAATAAAATATATTATTTGGCGCCCTCCATCGGTCGGGCGAGCAATGTTTTTTTATGTTAACGCAGGGTGAGTTGAAAACATTCTGATATATGGTAAATTTCAGGGAAGACCTACAGCACTCAGCTCGTACCTCAGACTCCATCCTAACTTGACTGCTGCGTTACTCAGATCCACCTTGCTAGAGCCTCACTTCTATAAAGACGAACGATCTATCAACCGCTTTTGACACACTCCACCATCAACGTCTCACAACCCCACCCACTACTCCACTTCCCCCTCCTCCTACTGCCCCATTCCATTTCATATCCAATGAAGCGTAGAATGTTGCTTATCTTCAAGTGATGCATACATAACATGCACGTGAAGCGGTATTTACCTATTACATACATTCGCTGCATTTACTACGGTTGAACGTATTTTTTTTTACCTTTTTTTGTTTGTGTGTGTGTGCGAGTTTTTTTTTTTTTTTTGTTTTTCTGGTTTTTTTTTGTTTTTTTGTTTTTTTTTGGGGGGAGGAGCCCGCTACGTGTTTTTTTTTTCCCCGAGGATGAAAGATGTCAAAAGAAGCCAAAAAGGTGAGTGATCTTTCGTTAATGATCCACATTTAAAGTTTATCATGAATTTTTTAAACCAAGGCCTTTGTTGATGAAAGCATGTAAACCTGGCATGACCATTATAAAAGGTTTTCAGTATAAGCGAAAAGCAAGCAAACAAATTAAAACAAGTATTATTTCTGGATTTGCTGCCACAGAACTTGGGTCGTTGGAAGTGGACATTATATATTTTGTATGCAAAGAATGATCCGCTGGGAAAAGGGTGTGTGTGTGTGGGGGGGGGGGGGGGCAGAATGATGAATGATGAAGGTGGAGGAAAGAGGGAGAAGCAAAACAGATCGTTGTCTTCTGTTTTCTTGATATTCATAGAGGGTCTAAAGGCTCTTTATTTCTTGCTTTCAACCTTGACTTTTCTCAATAAGTTTTTGAGGTTCTGCTTCACTTTCCTCAAACAGCACGATACCGCTTACATACCTGGAGTTCTTGGTGTTATGACCTCCATCTCTTGCACCAGGGGAATGTTCAATTTGCTTTGAATATCGTCTCTCTGTATAGGTTGAACAATGACGGGTGCAAAACACAATCTTGCCCCAACGCGTTTTTTATTGTTAGTGGTTATGATATTGTGTCCGCTTTTTTCGTACCTGTTGCTAGGACAAATTTAAAACTTTCTGTCAGGGTTGTGTCATTTTTATCAATATCTTTTTTCTTTTCTTTTCTTTTTTTCTTCCTCTAATAAAATGTTCATGCTTGACCGTATCAAATGCTTTTGAATAGTCAATGAAGCAGGCAAACGCATTTTTCCCATTCCAATGTACTTCCTAATAATTAATGATAATTTAATACTGAAAATCGCTTCTCTTGTGCTGCCTTTTTTTTCCTGAAAACCTGCCTGCTATGCTCTTCGATGACTAATTTGCTTATTTAACTCGAAATTTTTCTTAGTATTGTGGTAAGTAGCAGTTTAAATATGGCACAAGCAACTTACGGTTCTATAGTCTGAGCATTCGACTGCTCTAGACTTTTTCGTACGACTAGAAATAAAATTACTGATAATTATTCATAGGCCCTCTAGTATATACGCCGTGCTGTAGGTTATGTTGCACAATTTATGTCTGCCAATTTTTCTATAAGGCCTGTTGTGTTATTGTTGATATGCCATCGATTTCTGCAACCTTCCAACTTGACATGGCATTTAGACTGTTTGACATCTAGTTCTATTATCAACGGGCTTCGTGAAGAAGGCCGTATTGAATGGGCAGGCCTTCAGTCGGGGAAAAGGTTTTTAACATAGTGTATTCTTTCCTTCTCGCTGAGATGGATTCTATTTCAAACAAGATGTTTCCTTCCTTGTAATTTTTTTTTTATTTTTATGCATCCACCTAGTTAAATTCGGAAACCTTCTTGTTGAATTCTTTACTTTCTGTAAACATTGCCTTGGGTTTGTGATTATTTTAAGAGTTCTTCAATTTTTATTAGCACCGTTTTCTTTTGCGTAGTCTTTCCTTTGAATTTGTTTAGTTATTCAAAACTGATAGGCTTTGTGAAAAAATAGAAAACAACTAAAAATTGATTGACTATCACATAATTAATATGGTGGAAAAGTTGAACATTTTGCAGAAGAAGCATTGAGGGACCTATAGGAACATGTTTTTTGTTATTAAAAAAGAAAAAAAATTGCTCATCACTGTCTTATTGTAAGATTTGAGCAACATTATTTTGTCAGTTCATGACAAAGTATAACTGGTTTTTACTGGTTCGTTGGACATTGCTCGTTTGGTATATTTCTAAATGATTGAAGTTTCCTCTTCCGTTTTGAAATTGGCCGAGCTTTTACTATACAATGCGATGAAAGTTGGTTTAGGATGATGCGTTGATAGACATCCAAAGATATCAAAAGTCACTGTAGTATTTAAAGATCAAGCTGAGCTTTCTAAACCACCGAACTTTCCCACCAAAATGTTTTTTCTTTGAAACATTGATTGTAAATCCTCTTCGGATGAACTGTAGATTTCTTACTTCAGTTTGCTTTAGATTAAGCTGCTAGAGCCTTAAAAGATCCTTTTCAAAAAAGGTAGTGCTTCACACTATAACAATATGCACGAACAAAGGAAGGCTTTTTCTGTTCACCTGAAATGCGATTAGAAATTTCTGCCTTGAAAGAAATCCGTCAATGAATACCCTGCATATTAACCCTGTTTATCTGTTTATGAGCGAACAAGCACACATTCTTTTCATACAGTTGACGCATCATTGTGCAGACCTCAACACCTGCAGGGGCATTTATACTGTTCTCTTCATCTCTATCTCTTTTTCTCTCCCCTCCCTCTCCCTCTCTCTGTATCTCTATCTTTCTTTCTCTCTTCCTCGCCCCTCCCTCTTCTCTCTCTTCTACCCACACTCTCTTTATATATATATATATATATATATATATATATATATATATATCTCGCCCTTGCCTTCCCCTATATAGATAGATCTTTCATACTATAGAGAAACCAGAAGGCGAAGCAACACAGTTTGAAGACTGAAAAGAAGATTATAGAAATGCGAATCGCAACAGCAAGGCCGGAGCGTGAAAATACTTGGTCCTTGTTCATGCAGGATTGAGAATCTAAACATATTCCTAGGCGATCAACAGTTCTCTCTCTCTCTCTCTCTCTCTCTCTCTCTCTCTCTCTCTCTCTCTCTCTCTCTCTCTCTCTCTCTCTCTCTCTCTCTCCCTCTGTCTCTCTCTCGCTTACTATCTCTCTCCCTCTGTCTCTGTCTCTCTCTCTCTATATATATATATATTTTTATTTTTTTTTTTCCTTCATACATGCAATTTGCATTTCAACATGGGCCTTTGTCAATAAGGGACGTGTACTAGGAATCTGTAATGGGTGGGTGTGAGATTTCTGTCCTCAGTAATTTTACCAAGTACAGATTTGTTAAACGTATTGCACTAACGGCTCTGAGCCTTTCCTTCCAATTTTAAAGTTAAACACGCAATCTCAAATTCAGAGCTCTACACTAAGTTTCTACGATTCATCAGTACCAATTCATACATGCTTCTTAACTTACTTATATATATATATATATATATATATATATATATATATATAGAGAGAGAGAGAGAGAGAGAGAGAGAGAGAGAGAGAGAGAGAGAGAGAGAGAGAGAGAGAGAGAGAGAGAGAGAGAGAGAGAGAGAGAGAGAGAGAGAGAGAGAGAGAGAGAGGGAGAGATTTAGACATATATGATGAAATGAATATATAGAATTGTTTTTTCTCTCCAAGCTTTGTAAAGCAGGAGCAAAATGTTAGTCTCGCAGGCATCAAGTGGCTACATAAGAAGTCAGTCACTGAAAACCCTGGTCCTATGAGTCAAAGTCATTCACCGAGAGTTGTTATAGATCTATTCAGGAGTTTGACAGCGATTGAGCGATAGCTGAACAAACGTGATCCGTCAAGCCTCACGCAGCAAATTGAATACTTTTTGACTGTAATCTGTAGAAAAGCCCTGCACGTATGAATGTCTAAATGAAGAGAAACGTTTTGTTTTTTTTTTCATTTTTTTAATATATATTATTGTTATAATTATATATTTTTTTAAATTTCTCTTGCGCGTAGTGGTACCTCCTTAATCTAGCTGAAATAAAGCTGAAAGTGCTGGTGTACTGACGCCCTTTCGAATCAGCCCATAAATCTCAATAGCAGTTTTATAGCAGAAGGACAAATGAAGATAGATCGGTTCCTTTTGAGATTCATAGTCATTTTGGGGTAAATTTTGGGTTAAAGCCGAGTCTTTGTTTGGCAATCAATGTGTCGATTGCTAGGCAACTAGGTAACTAGTGGATCTCTAGCTCGGCCACTGTCTTCTATCTTTCAGAATTTTTAATGTAGCGTCGTGTATCACAACCTCCATAGTTAAGGCAGCCTTATCTTCATCACTAGAGAATCTCCTACTTTCACAATTTATCGTGCTCTTCCCATCCCTATTAATACAAAAATATGAACTATCGCATTGAAATGCTTGTCTTTCAGGCTTAATCGTGATTGCGGTGATTATTCATCCGAGTTTGCTCATGTAAATGTTAGGCTGGTATCACAATCCAAGCCCTTTGAACCATGTTTAGGAAGGTGTTTTCACTGAAACTTGAATCACGGTCACGAGCTCTGAAGTTTTGTAACAGTTTATGAGTAATAGGTAGCCATCGCTTAACCTCTGCAAGTCAGGAAAGAGACTAAGAGAAAGAAAAGTAAAAATGCCGAGAGGGAGGGTACGAGAAATGGAGTAAAAAT
This sequence comes from Elysia crispata, assembly GCA_033675545.1. NCBI lineage: Eukaryota > Metazoa > Mollusca > Gastropoda > Plakobranchidae > Elysia > Elysia crispata. The sequence goes on from JAWDGP010006680.1 coordinate 272,398, forward strand.
CTGGCCAATATAAAAATACATGTATATATATATATATATATATATATATATATATATATATATATATATATATATATATATAAAATATGCATGTATGATATTAGATGATGTCAGGCTTGAACTCGACTCCAGCAGCGTAAACCAGTACAAAGGAGAGACTCCAAACTCATTCATCCGTGACAGCATGATTTCCCCTACCAATAGAGTACTATATCGACTTCATAGTACACTGTTGATCTGCCACAGTATCTCGTTTCACCACTACACAACCATGCGAGTGTCTAGTGCTAAGAGCTGGGTTTTTACACTCTGAAGTCAGGAGTTCCTATACCAGCTCGGTCAGACGAGTTATGGAGGTCTGAGGAAACGCTTTTATTTATCGAAACTATTTCGCTCGCTATAGTTGATTATCGGCAAGAGGAGATCACTTCGTTTTTGTTTTTTTTTCAGTTAAAGCCCTCGAGTAAAATAAGTTCTATAGTTATATTTTTTCTCGTAATTTTCTTGTAATAATTATGTTTAGATCACAACTACCATCTCTTCTGCTCGGAGGAAGGAATGATATAGAATATATGAGCTTTACACAATGCCTGCGGTGTTAAAAGCATGACCAGCGGAGCGGCTCTAAACCATAGGCCTTGATTGTAAATTATAGATTATTTGTGAGAGAGATGCCGAATCAAACGCGGGTGGCCTAGGGGGAGTAAGTCATATCGATTTTGAGCCGTATTTAGAACTGGAGACCAGTCGACACCGGTATCACACTCCTAGGGTAGCAGTGAATAATGGCAAGCTGAAGTTGTGCCGCTGTCATTAAGTAAATGATTGTTGGTTTTCTTGAGGTTTTTTTGTTGATCTTTTTTTTTTTTGTTTGAAAAGATTTATAAAGTTTTAAGGAGAACCGCTGGACCTATTTTCATCATTTGGACTACAAGACTACAATACTATGCAACGTTGTTCGTTAGAACCGACTAATTCGTGTCACAAGGAGAAAAGGTATGGACTCTCAAACACTTCTGAAGCCTCTTCTTATAATAATTTGATTTGTATCGATCGTTTTATCAATTTTGCAATATTTGTTCTCTTTTTGTTTAATAATTATCATATTATTACGTCCATTTTTTTACAGTTTGCTAAGCTGCCTCTGTTTTCTCTCACGCATTCTCTTTTTCCCTCTAGAGCTCTGTTTAAAGGTGACTGGACTCTCTCTAGCTCTGAGAGTGTGTGTGTGTGTGTGTCGCTCTCTCTTCACCTCTCGTTCTCTCTCTCTCATTTTTTTTTTAATTATTCTTTATCTTCCTCTCTATCTGTGCATTAACAATCTTCATTCACAACAAGAGATTCTGTTATTAAAAAACTGTCCAGATTACCAAAAAGATGGAAAAAATACACATTGTTTCAATGAGTAAAGCTGTGAAACAATAACATTATTCTCATCCACTCTCTTGTCTGCTTCTAACGACCCTAATTACAGGCTGGCTGCGCAGTGCTTGGTATCAGCTCTCCGACAGCATCTGGTGTCTCGTCACCAGACTAGTGTGACAGAAAATATTTCACTCAATCTTCTTGTGTGTGGCTGTGTGTCTGAAGTGTACATTAATAGATTACCAAACCAGATATCCGCAATCTGTCTGCGGAATGCACTTTTCCCACTTAGTTTACAATGTGAACTGAATTAAGACCATTTGTTTCAAACAGTGAATGTGTGAAAATTTCCATTTTGTTCCAGAAGTGAATGGGTGCATTCAGCCTAGGCAGAGAATGTTTCCGTTTGGGTAATAAAAAAGTGAACGATTATTTACATCCAGCTGGATTTAAGAGGTAAATATTTAGGTTTTCCTGAAAAGAAAAAGAAAATCAATAAGTGATAGAAGAGTATAATTATATACGTATAAATGAGATATTAATACTGACTACATGTTATCTAGTATAGATAATGCAAATATTCAACATTTACATGAACGGCAACGTTTTACGTGAATCAGAAAGTTTATTCTTCTGATCCTAAGCTCCCTTAAGCTGAAGAAGCAGTAGCATATAATCGAATTTTTAAATGCAACAAGTTTTCAGGTCTTCGTCAAGCTAAATACATAAAGAAATCTTCAAGTGCTAAGCTGCTGAATCCTGCGGGCAATCTAACCCTGACCCTCTCTCGAGTGACACTCGCGAGCTACCACCTGAACAAGAGAACGTATGCTCATTTAGAGGCTTGAGCTAGATTTAAGCTCAACATTTCATATTTCTGACCAGTGATGATAGAAATAGATTTTATCTTAATCATGCGGATTATATCATAGTGCAAATTCAAGGGAGGAGGAGAAAAATATCTGAATTACAATGGTACTGTGATTTGATGGTCAAATTCTATTCAGGCCCATATTGATCATGTTTAAAAAAAAAATAAGTGTCCTTTTTTATAAGTATTACGCACAAACAAACAACCGACTTTCACGCATTTTTAAAGGGTTTAGACAATGTCGATTTAAAATGTTAACGTGGATGTTGATTGATCAGTTTGGTAAAAACTATAGGTAAGGATTAATAAATCAAGACAAAAAAAATTCTCATCTGAAATATTTGTTTTTATCTAACCAAACTTGACCTAAGCTTCCACACGGATGCGATCAAATATATGCAGATTTCAATTTTTTTTTTTATACATCCTGTCCACTACACTGTGATTTCATACATATTAATTTTGTATATCAAATTTAAGTACCTTCAGGGCAGAACATAGATGAAATTATGACGATATGTGGGCTGAACCCGCAGATCTCGAACTTGGATTCCGGCTCGGCTTGACATACAAGAAAATGAAGATTTGGGTGGAAACGAATAAGACCCAAAAGATCATGTTGCACCTCCTTTTGGAGGCAGGATTCAATCTCCACCATTAAGCCATATATTCGACAAGAAAACCGTAAATCTCTCCAACCTCTCTACATCAGAAACGGTATGGTGCGAACTCGGTTTGAAAAGGAACCAGAAAAAGCTTTCTTTTTTTTGTAACAAGTTTGGACTAGCCTGTCTCTTCATTGCTATCAGCCTTTATTATTCCGACATTTGAGTTTCAGTTTTACAGGTGTATATGTTAAGCGCCTTGATATTACTGTTTGGATGAGGCAGTAGGACTGGTGTGTATTGCTTCATTGTGCTGTTCTCTCTTTTGATAAAACCAAGTTCCCTGAAGTCGCTAAGGAGCCAGTTTCCAACAAAGGTTGCTAGTGAATCGTTTTTCACCTGCAGCCATGTCGACCCCTTAGACCCTTCGCCTAGCCATGCGTAACGTCTATTTCAGCAGATGTTTGATTGATCTGCGAGCCTTGGTCCCTGCCGGTTCTGTCTCAACATTGATTGTGCTGGCATTGAAAAACTTAGGAACCAGAACTGGAGACAGCCATCGTTTTCGCCCCCCACACAGAGCAGTCAGCCTAACCCAGCTCAGTGACTCATATTTCACGAACGGGAGAGTTTTCATGTTTGTGTGAAATTCTACCTGAGAAGAAATCAATGCCCAAATAAAATGACCCTTTGTCGCAAAAAGTTGGGAGAAGAGAGGGGTGGGAGGTGGATCGAGGGCATCCAGAGTTAAAGACAAACACAAAGAAAGTGGAGATGTGAGCACAACAAGCACAAAAAGTGTTTCATAGGAGATGTGAACTCTGCGATCTATCTCTGCTTTAAAGTTCTGCCGATAGATGTGTTTGCCTTTATCCGAAGTAAGCACAGATCTAGTCTTGTAAAGACAAAGCATCGCAGACTTCGGATCCTGCCGTTTCCATGGATAAATCTAGAGCCCCATTCGACAAAATGTTTACCTTTCCTGATAAAAGTTTACATAAATCTTGATGAATCTCTTCAATTCCCAGACTGTTCCACAGCAATACTCGACTGCTGCCGCAGGAGACCCAGTAATCGATTCAGAAATTTAAGGATCAATCAATATCGATGCGTGACCGGTTCGTAGTTATAGAATACTAATTAAGAACCGATATGTGCTTTGCTACACACATATATATATATATATATATATATATATATATATATATATATATATATATATATATTGGAATACACAGAGTATTCAAACAAACGACACTGCTTTGATCAGAGTAAAACCAGAACTAAGAAAAAAAATATTTCTAATTAAGTCTCTCTTATCGCATGCTAGATTGCTAATCTATGCCTCGTTCACGTAGAGAAGTCTTCAAAATCGACCCCTCATTATACAGTGCAGTCTACCAAAGTAGAGAGAAAGGGGAAAAAAACTGAAAAGAAATTACCATGCCCTGTACTTCCCAGGTATGGGGCGATCAATACCTCCGCCTCAGTAGCGGCCCAAGCTATAGAGGATGTTTGAGTACCAGTTCTGGCCTGTCTTTATTTGGATAACAAGTGGTGCATGACCGGTTTCTTTAGAGTGGGTCTCAACGCGGAGATGTGGATTGTGTCTAAACTTCATTGTGAATCTCGTAGTAAACGCGAGGATCGCCTGAACGGCGCTAACTCCAGGCCTACACCCAGACCGCTCCGACTGAATTCTATGCGCTGCCTCTCCTGCGCTAGTTCAATCCAATAAAACAATACACTGCAGCTTTGTCACTCATGCTGTGGTCGCAGTGGGTTTATCAGGCCATTCTCTACAAACTTTGTCGAAAAAAATCCCAAACTAGAGTTAGACTGCAAGCGGGTCTTTCTTATTTAAACGTACCTTCTCGCTTTAAGTTCAGATTAATCCTTCAACACCGCTCGTAATGAAAGTAATCACAGCTAGTTAAAAATGTTTCTTATGAACAACGGGTTATTATCATTTTACTACCCATTATGTCATTTTTATTAATCATCCTACCCAAAGTAGGCTCAGAACAAAATAGAGCTCGTAAAATCAGCTTGAGTGAAAAACTGGAGGAAGTAAAAGGGATCAGTAGGTGAAAATCGTTATTTGCATAAAGTTAGAGAGAGAGACTGAGAGAGAGGGAGGGAGAAGTAAGAAGGGAGATAGATAGATAGAGAGAGAGAGAGAGAGAGAGAGACAGAGAGACAGAGAGAGAGAGACAGAAAGAGAGAGAGAGAGAGAGAGAGAGAGAGAGAGAGAGAGAGAGAGAGAGGAATTATTGAGTGAGTAAGTAAGTCCTGTGGCTGCGGGTGTGAGCATTGGTATGAAATTTGAGGGAAAAAAGGAAATCATAAAATGGATGCATGAAAATGTAGTTGTTGAACAGAACTCGCGACTTCCATCAAAGGAAATCGCATTCCCTATGTTTGTAATGTTTCTGATAAAGCCAAAACTAAGGCGAAATATATATGTTATTTTGCATTATGTCGTCTTTGTCTATATAAGTTCAGGTTGGGTGATTGTTTACACCTTAGGTTATTTCACTATCTCCCACACACCATCATTGATCTCTAATGAGCTCTGGTCGTTATGACATAACCCTAAGATCCAACATCTTTCTAAACTCTCTCTATAGTATTGGCTTTGTGCAGGGTAAAAGTTCATAGAGAGAACACTTTACTGAAAGAATTGATAAAAGTTGCCCAGTGCGCGCCAATCTTTAACCCAGCACGATTGAGAGGTAGAGCTAGGCCTTTCTTGTTGACAAAGGTCTCAGCTGTGAGTTGGTATAGTACGATAAGACAGCTTCAATAGCCTTTTTTGAGTTCAAAACAAATATGCTTTTTTTTGGCGTTTCTTCACATTTCACTATCATAGGCACTAAGTTGGTTTAACTTGGAGCATTGATCCCTGAAGAGAATATATGAATGGTTCCAAATCTGTCGTATTTCTCTTCAATAAGTGGGGTGAGAATAATAATACAAGAGAACTAAAAATCAATATTGAATGGTTTTTGATACCTTGCGATCGAATCGGATGTTTTAACTTGATGGATTGAAATTCACGCCTAAAATTTTAATCGCTACATTTGTTTCAATGCTACTCTCACCACAAAAAAGCGTGCCGTTATTTTAAAAGTTTTGCCGAGACTGTTCTTTGCTCGAACAGATCAATACTTAGTCTAGCTGCTCATGCGAAATCCTTTTGACGATTGCTTCAATTTCAAGATGGCTGTAAACTGATATTCATTTCTTAACAAAGTTGGTTGTTTTTTTTTTTTCTGTTCTGGATGTTAAAAGATTGCCATGGCACCGAAACGATCTGTTTCTCTCGTTGAATTATATTTTGTTGACTTGGTTTTTTTTGTTATTATTATCATCATACATGTATATTTTACATATTAAAAGAAAAAAAAAAAGATGAAAATAGTTGAAATGAAAATAAAACGAAGGAAGAAAGAGACCAGCTCAGATGATAACGACGTGTTCTCCCATCACTCCAATGTGATGAATTTGACTAATGAGTCATGATTTACCTTTCAATTAAGAAAACTTTTTTCCTTCTTATAATAGTGTCAAAACATGTTATTTTTTATGGCAATAATGAAACTATGTACTGAATTCCTTCTTGCTTTATTCTGTTTTCTTTTACTCCTATGCTTCATAATCATCTTCCCTCAATTTATGTCTATAGTCTGCCTGCTATCATGATATTTCCTATATCTATTCCGTCCAACCGCCCGCCCTTCGCTGTTTCATGATCTCTTTGATTTTCAATACGACTATATTTTCCGTTTTCAATACGACTCTATTTTCAGTTTTCAATACTCTTTTTTCTGTTTTCAATACGACTATATTTTCAGCTTTCAATACGACTATAGTTTCTGTTTTCAATACGAGTATCTTTTCTGTTTTCACTGCGACTATATTTTCTGACTCTATAAGGTCTTCCTGTCTTTGTTTATTCTCACCTGGCATCTCACTTATCCCTATCAACTGTCTCTCTACTTCTTGTCTCAATGACCTCCAGCAGTGTCAATATTCCTCTAGCCCTGTGATTGACCCGTAATAATATCGCGACTCTAGGGATCTGGATAAGGCTTCAGTCTGACTAGTTCTCGCAGAATTTTACACTCAACAATAGGAAAGATTTAGATCGATATTTCAGGTCTTAACCTTAGCTAGTGAGTTAAAATATTGCGCCACATGCTCCGTCTGTAGCAACGCGAATTCACGAAGAGCATAAATTTGCAGTGAAGCTGTTGGTATGAAAGCATGATTATAGCTGTGGGTGGTAATCCTATACCTAGCACAGACAAGCGTGATCTTAGCAACTGGATTGATTTCCATCACTTTATTAACCAGCGTCAGGATCAGATTTCTCTAACAGTTCTCGCTTTGGTTTTATTCTGAAGAAAAGTATCTCAGACGCTTGATTAATAAATTCCTAACGGTTCGTTGACTGAAACACATTTTCTGACGTCATTTTAGTAGGTAGTGTTTTTTTTCGACTCTTTTTTTTTTCTTTGTAGACGGATCAAACTTCGTGATAAATAACTCTATCGTAGGAGCACTGCGATTATCTACTACTTCCTGCCTTTAATATTCACAGGCTTGAAGGGAAATCGATGAAAAGTTTTACCGCGTGGATGAAAATAAAATAATCCAAAAGAGAGGACATTTTCGTAAAGAAAAAAAAAACAAACCGCGCCGTCGGTAATTTCGAGTCATTGCTAAGTCCGTCCACCAAACAAGTCTGTTTCTCGTACTGTGAGTCTAGATAAGATACATCGTCACAGTGCTGGATTCTTGTGTGAGCACTCTCGGGAAGTGTCAATATATCACATATATTTATGGATATATATTTGATTAAAGTGCTGTACTGTGGAAGCCTTTAAATAGCGGTAAACGATCTTACCTTATATATATATCTCTGCATGCTACGCTGATGTTTCGAACGGAGGACACTGTTGGTTTTTTATCTTCCGTTCTCGTCAGGCATCTGAAGTTTTGTTTTGCTTTCCAGACAATATATTTTAGTTATTCCTCATTTCGGCATCTGACGTTCTGTTGTAGATCTTTGTTTATTTTTTTTTTCTATTGGCACATTATGAACTGGTTTCCTTTCTTTTCCTTAGGCTTGGTTTCGTTTTGAGAATGAAATATTTTTCTGCTGTGCAGAGGTTGCATCTCTCTGTTGTTAGTGAGTATGGCTGCGCCCAGTCGATTATGTTCCATGAGGCGTATTCAGTTTAAGTGTCCTTTAATAGTATTTCCACACAAGTTAGCTTACAATTGTGGCTATTTTCTATGGTTTAATTTAAAGCTCGATGTGTGGTGATTGAATTTAGTTTATAATTCATTTGTGTAATAAAATAATTATATATACAAGGAAATTTTACGCGCAATGTTAAGCAAGACAATCAGAAAGGCAAACAATTTTTATGCTGTATTTATTAGGGTCAGGTATGGGAAATGTTGAATCAGACATTTTTCCAGGATATCCAGGACTGTCTATTACTTATAGCTCCAGCGTTTCAGAACCAGTGACAATATTATCCTTTATAACATTTCTTAGAAATCTTACGATGGGCGCTCTAATTGTTGACCACCAGAATCTTATATGCTGTGAGTAGAATTAGCTTTTTTGTTGCTGGTGTAAAAAAAATTTTGCGTATCTAAACCCGACAATTTCAGAGCATGTGAATGTCTTTACATGCCTGTGTAAATGGAGGCTTTTTCAGTGCAACTTCCCTCTGCAACTTTATATACACGAAGGCTTAACTATTTATATACATTTACATTTATACATAAAACATATAAATCACCAATGGCTTACGCGTGCAAGCAAAACAACAGTATGGTAAGATTTTAACTCAAAGTTAAAGTGTTGACAATAACGTGTATCCACCTTTTCTTACCGTGTGTTTCTTTGTTTCATATCTCTCAGGATGATTATTGCAAACAATGGTTCTGCTTTGCCAGTGAGCACTAAATGTGTTTGTCACCGAAAGGGGCAACAATTTTTGTTTTTGTTGGGAGAAGAAAAAATATGGTGGGGGTAGGGAGAGAGGATAATGTTCGTGTTTTTAATTTTTTCTTTTGACCCATAGTAAAAATTCTATTTATCTTTTAAATCTTTTAGTAGGTAAATGGAGATATGTCAACTATTTTCAGTTATGGAAAAGAGGGTATCTTCTTGGAGAGAGGGAGAGAGAGAGAGAGAGAGAGAGAGAGAGAGAGAGAGAGAGAGAGAGAGAGAGAGAGAGAGAGAGAGAGAGAGAGAGAGAGAGAGAGAGAGAGAGAGAGAGAGAGAGATAATGCATTCGATGGTAAGGAATCAATATCGTTCATTGCTCGAGGTGGGTTGGAACTCAGGATTTCATGACCAGGGAGCAAAGTGTCTACCTTTAGACCATGGAGCTCTTTCTATAAATTTACAGTCCACCTTACACATAGTAAGATGGTGTTTTTGAAACATAAATAACTTACTCCAAATAAAATATTTTGGAGCACTAATGAAAAGTTTACAAAATGAGCATTAATGTACATCAGAAACTGTGGAAATTTTAGGAAATACAGTTTTAGGAGTTGAAAGAAAGATCGATCAAACGTTGTAAGCAGGGCAAAATATAGATAATTAGCTAGTTAGATTGATAGAAAAACAGCTAGACAGATAGATTTATAGATAGATAGGTAGATATATTTTAGGTAGAAAGAGAAAGAGAGTAAAACCAATCTCTTAATGTAGAAGACAAAAGGACTTAGGTTCAGTAAACCTTGATACAATTTCAATTTTTTTTTAGAATCGGTTGTGTCATTGCATTTTTCTTCCTATGACACTGCATGTTAAAACATATCGTAATAATAATAATAATAATAATAATAATAATAATAATAATAATAATAATAATAATAATAATAATAATGATAATAGTAATGATAAAAAGAAGAAGAAGAAGAAGAAGAAGAAGAAGAAGAAGAAGAAGAAGAAGAAGAAGAAGAAGAAGAAGAAGAAGAAGAAGAAGAAGAAGAAGAAGAAGAAGAAGAAGAAGAAGAAGAAGAAGAAGAAGAAGAAGAAGAAGAAGAAGAAGAAGAAGAAGAAGAAGAAGAAGAAGAAGAAGAAGAAGAAGAAGAAGAAGAAGAAGAAGAAGAAGAAGAAGAAGAAGAAGACGAAGACGAAGACGAAGACGAAGACGAAGAAGAAGACGAAGACGAAGACGAAGACGAAGACGAAGACGAAGACGAAGACGAAGACGAAGACGAAG
>JAWDGP010006680.1:285000-335000 GCA_033675545.1 Elysia crispata
TAGTTTTTGAAATCTTTAATTACTAGCCATCTTTACACGGAGAGAAAAAAAAACCCATCGCTTTTGCACATTTTACAAACATTGACTACCGAGTATAATGTAAAAAAAATTAACTTTTCTAGGAAATCAATAAAACCAAGTAAAATAAGCACCGACCTTTTGGCCCCCAACTAATAGGACAAGCTTTTTTTCTCCGACCACAATTTGAAAATGCCACGGTGTGTATCCATTAATTTTTTTTTTGACTCCATAAGTCGTCAGTGAAGTTAGAATCAGACAATACCGCGGTAGTATACAAAGATAGTATTGTGAGGCGCTTCATTCAGAAAATGATGAACAGTCTTCAAGAAGACCACGAAGAAAGTTAATGACAGCACCACACCGGGACGGCGCTATCGCAGTAGGTCCTCATAAAGTGAAACGCATTTTCTTACCACCTATTCGCATTGTGCCTTCAGGCAATATCTAGCCCTTTAGTATGAAGCTAAAGCAGTTATCAGTAAAGCGTGCCTTTTTCATCACAGTGAAAAAAGCACAAGGACTAAAAGAAGTTGTTAAAAAGATAGTGGTAAATTTTGAAAGCTGTTGGATTTTATTTGCCAGTGCCGAGGGAAACAAGAAAACTTAAAAATCTTTCTACCTGAGAGGGGCAACACTGATGATAATGTTGTCAGCCCGGATATATAAATCCTTTTAGGTACGAATTGTGTATGCGCTAATTATTCTTTGAATCCCTTTAGAACAATAAAGTAACTTAGATTGTAGGTTAACAATCTGTAAACTCTTCGTGTATACATCCCCTCTCCCTCAAAACACACACGCATCCCAGCCCCGGCAAATTAATACCAGGGTCCCGTTCATAGAGCGAGTTTTTCAGTTAGTATAAAAAAAATCATTATTGATGACTTACGAAACTGACTGCATGGTTTTACTTTTACAAATGTGTAAAAGTTGTTACGGTAAAGACTTTATCAAAACAAAACAAAAAAAATCAATTTTGTTCCCTCGGTCTAGCACATTCCCTTTTTAACGAGCCTTTCCGTGAAAATACCTTTTGTGGAAGAGGAAAAAGACTACACTTAAAAAAAAACTGAGAATAGAATCGAGCAGAGAGCTTCGTAAGAACCGAGAGCACAACTTTCGTTTGATGCTAGTATAGATCTGTTCTGTAATACCGACTTCTACAACAAGAACTAGCGATATGATGCTAGAATAGATCTGTTCTGTAATACCGACTTCTACAACAAGAACTAGCGATATGATGCTAGAATAGATCTGTTCTGTAATACCGACTTCTACAACAAGAACTAGCGATATGATGCTAGAATAGATCTGTTCTGTAATACCGACTTCTACAACAAGAACTAGCGATATGATGCTAGAATAGATCTGTTCTGTAATACCGACTTCTACAACAAGAACTAGCGATATGATGCTAGAATAGATCTGTTCTGTAATACCGACTTCTACAACAAGAACTAGCGATATGATGCTAGAATAGATCTGTTCTGTAATACCGACTTCTACAACAAGAACTAGCGATATGATGCTAGAATAGATCTGTTCTGTAATACCGACTTCTACAACAAGAACTAGCGATATGAAAGGCATAGAAGATGACACTTTGCGAGAGTCATCACGCTCTGTCAGGCACGTTCTGAAGCTTGACTCTTCTTACACACCCATTAGGCTTTTTATTTTTAAAGAATCCTTAGCTAAGAGAAAAAAAATCCTTTTATTTGTCTTCGCTACAAAAATCATAAAAAAGTCCTTTAATAGAAGAAAAAAAAAAACCATTTGTTTCACAACAGTTTTGTTTCGCTTTTCGTAGGTTTGAATATGGCGTGAGAGTTTCGAGGCAAAGCGAACCAACCCCGAGCTTGTGAGGACTTGATTTGGGTCATTTGACACATGAACGGGCCACCGTTAACTACTTAGTTTCAGCCACGCTTTGGCCACCCGATCAGGCGTGTGGTCACTACAGTTCAATCATATGGTTGACTGACCAAACACATAGAGACTGCCACGATAAGAGCGACGGGATCTACCCGATATGTAAACTAAAGGGAGAGAGAGAGAGAGAGAGAGAGAGAGAGAGAGAGAGAGAGAGAGAGAGAGAGAGAGAGAGAGAGAGAGAGAGAGAGAGAGAGAGAGATATGTTAGTGAAAGAATGGGCTGGAGTTAGCATACGTCCGATACGATACGGTGGACAGAAAGAGAGTTAGAGAACTTGTAGTTTAGCAAGAAGAATGAAGAGAGAACGGAAGATTAAGAGCATGGGAGAGCGGAAAAAAGCGTGGGGAATAGCGAGAGAGAGAGAGAGAGAGAGAGAGAGAGAGAGAGAGAGTGTGTGTGTGTGTGTGCAAAAAGAATGAAACAATGAGAGATAGATCGAGGAAGAAGCGGAATATGAGAGAGAGAGAGAGAGAGAGAGAGAGAGAGAGAGAGAGAGAGAGAGAGAGAGAGAGAGAGAGAGAGAGAGAGAGAGAGAGAGAGAGAGAGAGAGAGAGAGAGAGAGAGAGAGAGAGAGAGAGAGAGAGAGAGAGAGAAAATCAGACATTTTGAAACGTCGTTGACTCTATGAACCAACAGCAATGCTTGGGAGCTTGTGAAGTGCGCAGTCATACTAGATCTTGTACACGAGTCAACATTGGGCAACAGGCTTCGGAATCTGGCTATTGCTTTAGTTTTAGTCGAGTCCACTACTCGAAGGCTAGACTTTGCCTTGGTTAGTCAAACGACTTCAGGGTAGTAATGGACATGCACGTGGAGGTCGTCCTGTGTGTATGGTCTTCGGCAAACATTGTGTATCAGAACCTGGGGAAAGTTCAACAGGTAACGCAGGCTAAACCTTGCGAACACGCTATAGGAAGATTAATACTGTTTAAAATTTGTTGCCATGCCAGTATTAGTGCTGTATATAGAAATATTTAGAAAGCCTAAGGAATCTACTGTTCAAGAGAGTATGGAAGTGAAGAATTAGAGGCACTCGACATAATTGCAGAAAAGTTCAACAAAAAAAATAGTCTGTATCGTCGTGTTTATTATATATTGAATTGTGCAACTTTTTGAACTTTCATCCTATAGTATTTTATTCCTAAGCATACACACGGATACGCTGTAGGTTTGCAAATGAAAGTTATACCTATATCATCTCTATGGTGGATTATTGTCTTTACTAGGCTTTTTATTCAGAGCAAATGCTTGCGAGCATCGGTGAGAAACTAATACCAAGGCTCCTGTTCTGTTAAGTGCTGTTTTTTTTTTTATTTATAAACGGGAATTTGCTTGTTTTTTTTTTTTGTTTTTTTTTTTTCATGTGGTTAACACTGTAACAATTACTCCCAGAAACACTTAGCAAAATTAAAGTGGATTTTACCAGGGCAAACTTTTGAACGTGTTTTTCACACGATAAATTATGTTTTCATGGTCTCATGAATAAAACAAAACTATCACAGAGTGAATGTGTCGTGTCTATAGTTCGACAGTTGAACCGAGGACACGTTCAGGTGGTCTATCGCCCTTCGAGTGATTGGGGAAACTGTCGATTATTAGCCACCCAAGCAGTGAAAATAATACGTGGTTTCAAAAATAATAATCTTCCTCTTCTTTAAACATATCTGCGCTTTGCAAATGTATGGAGACCATGTGTGTGGTGGCTTATGCAGAGTCTTTCCAAGTTTTTTCATACAGACCCCCCCCCCTCTCTCTCTCTCTCTCTCTCTCTATCTATCTATCTATCTATCTATCTATCTATCTATCTAACCATCTATCTATCTCACACAGATAGTCTATGACAAGTTTAGCTTATTTTTAAACTCTGTCAACGAAAATGACAGAGTATTTTCTTACGCTTATACTTGGGGAAGATTCATGTAGAACATGCACTAAAGAGGGCTTACAATTCGATTATATACAAACGTTCCCTAATCTCAAATGCGGATAAAGTAACTTTTAAACATTACTTAAGTAGGTAAAAAAAGAAAGTAAAAGAGTGTCATCTACACATTTCAATGCTGCTCCCTATTGGAATCTGTTATTATCAAATGGTTTTTGGTACGTTATCAGCTACTCCTTGACTTGAGAAAAAACGTCAATTTTATCAAAGTGCTGAGAATATTACGTATAAGAAACTGCATATAGTCTGTTATATCTCTATATTGCATTGCTTCATGCTTTTAAAATGATATTATATATACCAGAAAATATTCTTTATCCTCTTTCTGTCTTGTCTTTCTTACAGGTATGATGGTCGACATTGATTTTCGAGGGAGAGAGAAAGCGGTTCTGTGAATTTGTTTTTTATTCTTACGAGAAGCTGGGAAGTTTTACGCACCTTCGAGAACCAATAAATCAGTACAAGAGCTTGACACCCTTTCAGGAGAAAAAGTAAAGAAAGAAGAAACATTTAGGTTTGGATCAATGGATTGCATTAGTCATGAAGGAAATTTTTGTTGAGTGGAAGCAAAGTACAAAAATAGATATTTTATTTACCTAAAAAATTGCAGTAAAACTTCATGTGTTTAACACAGCTTCCTCCTAGCATATCTCTTAGCATAAAATAAGACCCTGTGCTAGTGGCCAGCTGGCGTGTCAGCAAGGTGAGACTAAACGCGACCACTAGGATAAATTCCCCAGTCAGAGGGAAAATCAAAATAAGGATTAGTACGTGGAATTCAGCAGACCATCTCCAGACCATAGTCCGCGCAGAGAAACTACATGTAGTCTTGGATTAATCCAGGTTTTGTGACTGATACAACCAAGAGAAGAAGGGTCCGGTCACCGTACTCCACCAGATAACCGCACAGGTCTTCAAGGGTTCCAACCGTCCTGCTCGTGTGAGATCGAGTTCTAGACATGATAACTAACACCGCACGCGGCGCCCGCCGGTCAGCCGCCATACTGACCAGTGCCGGGGAAATGATGTTGATGACCTTCACCCACCTGACTAACACTCGTCTCAAGAAGTGTCTTCTGCTCGCTCTGCTCGTCCCGTGCGCCGTCTACGTCATCAGCATGCAGGGCCCAGGACTGGTGAGGAATGTCGCTCTCTTTGACAAGCCTATTTTGTCTTTTTGTTTTTTTGTTTTTTTTAATTCTAATTAACCATTTTCTATGTGTACGATGTATTCTTATTAGCTGATTACTCAAATTTGTTGTTCAAACAGTGGATTATGATCAATGAATTTAGACCAAAATTAATTTCCTTTCCATATTGATCTTAAAATATTCTACGACATTGCATGTTCAACTTTGAAGTAAGTTTGCTCTATAATTTCTAGTGCCTTGTACAGCAATAAAAATTCAAATATGCACGGTTCAGTGTATAAAGTTGTAATTACTACTTTAGATGTTTTGACAGCTATGGAACTTGTGAACATTGGCACATGTATATTCATAGATTATAATGACTTAAATAGTATTCGGTTTTCAGATTCATTGTTATCTGTAACTGGTAAACAATTAGGATATAATCGGCAAATTTACGCATATAATATAAACACACGTACACACACGCACTTTTTCCATCAGGAATTTCTATATTATTAATAGTTTACACATTCCCTTGCCAATGAAATGAGATCGATTATAATTTTTTTTTCTATATCCGAATATCACAATCCCATCCATGTGGAAGCTAAAGAATGTTTTAACTATGCTTGCAGTCTTTAAAAGATATTCTAGACTTTAATTTAATTCATTACGAAAATTGATATACAGTGATTTATAGGTCTAAATAAGATATTGTGTGAACCTGTACATGATGAAGAGGCTTTTTCAAGATTAAGCGTGGTAATTTTATCTTTTACCACAAGCCAACATCAGCCCGATCCTGGTGAACGGTAATGCAGGACTGTGAGGGTATGTAGGTAACATTTTTTCGCTCGGACATTCATGACAATGGCTATCTGCTTAAAGTCCCTTCACACTGGTGATTCAGGGAATGTTTTATCGCTCATTCCCGTATGATTTTCGCGGATGAAAAATTCGTAAAAAAAAAAATAGTACAGTAATATGTTCGGTAGAAAAAACAGCGAAAGTTTTATCGGAAGTTCCTCTAAATCACATTTTGCCATTTCCTCATCTGGCGTGGTGGCCAACTGGCTGGTGTTAGTCTAATGATCTCTGAGGTCAGGGATCGAATTTCTTCCGCGTTTTTGTTCCCGTTATGCGAGAGTGCTCAATTCATGCCTGGCAAAATTATATTGTTTTAAAGAAAAATGCTGATCGTAATTACTAATAATAGCAATGATAATAATAATGATTTTATTAATAGTAATGATAATGATGATTATGATGATAATAATTATAATAATAACAACAGCAACAACAACATAAATGACAACAATAATAATAACAATAATAATAATAATAATAATAATAATAATAATAATAATAATAATAATAATAATTAAAAACTGAACATCGCTCAAATCAGCGATGTTCATGAAAAATGAGAAAAATGTTCAGAACTGTTCCGGAACTGGAGACCGCTCCTGATTCTGTTTCTGGTTGTGTACAGACCCAGATAATAGCGTCCGTCCAGAATACTGGGTTTGAACTTTGAGTGGCGGTTTGTGGTCTCGATCTCATCTCCGAATAGTTTGCCGTTATCAGTCGGTTTGTTTGACATACAATCCGTTGACCTTGACGTGATTTCTGGCCATGCCAGGGTTACATGGCCTTCGCTAGTTCTCTGCGACTGTCATCTCGTGCGATGCTTTACAATGCTTGCTGTCAAATATGATTATGAGAATCAGCAAGCCGTTTTGACGCCTCCAAACTAGAAAAGGACAGCAATAGACTTCATATAAACTTTAATATGCAAATTCTATGGAAACATCCCCAGTCCGAATGTGGTGGTGAGGAAAGAAACTTTGAAAAAAAGGATTTTCGCTTCATTTCAATCAACCTAGTTTCAATAGGGGGATTTTGTTTTCAACCTTTTAAATTTTTTTATTTTCATGGAAACCGTAGATCAATAGATTAGTTCAAGCAACACGGTAAATATGGTTGTTAGGCTCTGATTTTCCCGTTTTTAAACATGCCTGACGGGGAAGCTGTGTAGTGAGTTGCCGAGCATGATTGTCTCTGAGCTGTTGATGGCTTGGTACTCAATTTAAAAATTACAGCAGCAAAATCAGTGTCATTTGTAAAGTATCAGTTTCCAACTGGGCTTAGCTTCTGAGCGTTTGGCGTGGGATCATCACTAAAATAAATAAAAAAAAATAGAAAAACAATCGACGCAGTTCAGAGAGAGAAAGACAGAAGATATATGGGGATATTGAGATATATGGGTAGCAATAGAGAGAGAGAGAGAGAGAGAGAGAGAGAGAGAGAGAGAGAGAGAGAGAGAGAGAGAGAGAGAGAGAGAGGGATAGAGAGATTACCAACCTTATTGTTAAATCTTTAAATACATAACATTTACTGTTATTGACCATTTAGTCAAAACTGAGGGCTCTTCTTACACAATTATCGAACTCTTTCCATTTATGACGATGATGCACATAGCAATATATGCATACATGTATATATATTTATAAATCAGATGGTCATGCCTCTAGCGTTTTCGTGACAATATAATATTAATAGCTTCAACGGGGGCCTACATGACAGTGAAGCTTATGAATGCATAGATCTGAAAGGGTGAGAAAAAAGATGTTGCAAACAATAAATACATAACATAACGTAACCCCAGTCCTGCAACTGTAAGTAACACGCATGAGCTCAATATGCAAAGATCTTTAAACAAGGGAGTGACCCATTGTATTAGGCACTTAGTCAGTCTTATTTTCTGATGTTTTTTTTTTTAGGGGAGGAGGGGGAAAGGGTGTGTGTGTGTGTGGGGGGGGGGAGTTAGGGGGAGGCATTCACGACGGTTCTGTTCTGTACCATCTTATTATGAGAAAAGTTAATCAGTCTCTCGCGACAATGTTTGGATAAATCTAAAAGATCTGATGTAACACAACCAAGCATCTCATTCAAACAAATGTAATTCACACGGGTACCATGTTTATAATGACAGAAACAGGGCTGTAATCTAAACAAGACATGTAGATGTGTCAGATTTATCGCAACTTATAGATATTTCTCCATTCAATGAAGGGTTCGATTGTTTTAAATTATAATTCGGAAATGCTTTTCTCTTTTGATGAAACAGGTAAATGCTTCTAATTTAACTATTTTTGTTTTGCTTGCCACGTAGTAGTGATTTGTTAGGCTTTCTCTGGAAATATAGCCAGTATAGTACATGAAGTGATAACGCTTAATGTTATTTACAAACCTCGGATAGTGCAACATTTCATTCCTGGATAGATTGTTGTTGTAGCAGACGGAGAAACATGCGCCTTTGATAAATCAATGGACATAAAGTTACAGGTCGGCTCATCCCATTAAGGTTTAATATCTAGGACGTGATAAAAGCAATTACTTCTGAGCTCATGATGTGTGTGTGTGTGTGTGTGGGGGGGGGGGCATTAAAAATCACGTGTCGATGGTCCTTCGTGTGTTTGCACAGACTTTACCAGAAGATATAGGGCTGATTAAGGAAAGAAGAAAAAAAAAGAGGGGAGAGAGAGAGAGAGAGGGAGAGAGAGAGAGAGAGAGAGAGAGAGAGAGAGAGAGAGAGAGAGAGAGAGAGAGAGAGAGAGAGAGAGAGAGAGAGAGAGAGAGAGAGAGAGAGATCCTTTTCAAAATTTCATTAAAGTTCATTGAATTGAGACCCATGCCTCAACATCAAATATTGGGCTATTCTTTTTGGTCATATCAGCAATATATGGATAACGCTCAACAAAAAGTAGCGTCGACAATAATAACATGAGTACCAAGTTTTCGCCTTTCCATCGGATATCAACATTCACAAAACTTTCATAAAACGAGCAAGATACATAAAACCATTTGACGAAGCGTAAAATTTAGCTACACTTATCCACCCCACAATCACAAATTACAACAAACACTAGTTGCAAGCACACAACATGAAAAAAAAATGCCGGTGGAAAGAAAGTTGCCTAGGGAATAACAATTGCTTAGCAAATGTGCTGTATAGAGAGCTACAGTGACAAAGATAAGAACAAAAGGCAAGATACCTAGTATGTATAACTCATTGATAACGTGTTTGAAACTAAATATAACCTACATGAATCCTCATTCCATTTAGAATACTAAAAGAATGATATGAACTTAGCGAAGATATTTAGAAACATAAAAAAAAAACCAATGACATTGAAGATACCATTATATAGGCTATAATACCGAAAAAGTAAAACTATTTTTAACAGAAAAAAGTGTAAACCGTTTGTTTCACATCTTGACCGGTATATTCAGATAGATAGATGAAATAATAAGAAGATTAAAAACAATTTAAGTGAAAATGAAAGAAGATAGGAAGACTGATTGAGACCGAATTAGAAATGGAGAGAGAACAAGAAATAATGGTGGATGGATAGTGAATAGGAAGAGAGGGATAAACAGACATACGTAGTGCCAGTCAGAAATACAAAGAGAAAGGCTATGATTTATAACATTATCTATTAGAGTTTAACTTACCCACGAGAATACCTATTTAAGAAGCTAGTATTTTATACAATATTCCACCAACATAACAATACATAGAGAATACTTATGTCACCAACAAGTGATTTGGTTGAATTGTAAGTTAATTGGTAACCTAGCACAGTTCCAACATGACAAAGCTGGAAATAAGAAACTTGTTGCCAACATGCCAACTAGGCACGTGCTCCACTGAGATGGAAAGGGAAAAATGAATAATGTAATTGCAGTTTTTGGAGCTACAAAGGGTATATGGGCCAGTGCGCTGTCGAGAGGAGGAAGGAGGGTGAGGGGAAGTGATTTTTGCTTGTAGTAAGTAAAATGAAAAAGATATTGATAGGAAATACATTTTTTTTTATTTCCATAATTTCCTTTTACGCGTTTTTGGTCACGCTCAGTGGAAAGGTTTGAGACGCATTTAGACGCATTGTCAAAAAAGGCTCCCTTTATTTAATTTTACATAGGTTTGGGTCTGAATTGCCATATACAGTAATCATACGATTAAAAGAATGAGCCAGATAAGTCCAACACGAAGTAGGTAGAGGTGAAAAGAGACAAGGGTAGAGGTCCGTGAAGTCAGTTTAAACAAAATAAGTTCCAGATGATAAAAAGAAAAAAAAAACAGCTTCTATAAATTTGATGACTTAAAAGACTCGTCCGTGATTAATGGCAGTTGCTGCAGTACGCGACAAAATGGACCGCGCACCTATATTGCAGGAAAAATTTCGCTTATCAGCACAATGCTTCAGATTTTTCTGACTAACTCTTTGTTTTCTACGCGCCTCAGGTGGGCCGCTATGAGCCATGGACCGCCATTGCGCTCCCCAGACCGAAAGGCCACCTCCACAAGTTTTTCTGGCGTGCCAGAGACCAGGAGTTGTACATCTACTCGGCCATCGCCAACCCGCACTACCCGATCAGTCGGGAGGTGAACATCGTGTTCACGGTGATGGACCAGGCGAGGAGCAGCTCACTGGACTGCTGCATCCTGCTCGACAACAGGACCGTGTTCGTCACGCCAGCCAGGAAGTACTTCTACTACCGCAGCATCAACTTCCCAGTGGTTGGCGATGTGGACGAGTATCTGCACCCAGATGACTATCTAGCCCGACAGTACACGTAAGTTACTAAGACTTTGTTGACCGTTCTTTACAGTACACGTAAGCTACTAAGACTTTGTTGGCCGTGCTCAACAGTACACGTAAGCTACTAAGACTTTGTTGGCCATGCTCGACAGTACACGTAAGCTACTAAGACTTTGTTGGCCATGCTCGACAGTACACGTAAGCTACTAAGACTTTGTTGGCCGTGCTCGACAGTACACGTAAGCTACTAAGACTTTGTTGTCGTGCTCAACAGTACACGTAAGCTACTAAGACTTTGTTGCCGTGCTCAACAGTACACGTAAGCTACTAAGACTTTGTTGGCCGTGCTCGACAGTCCACGTAAGCTACTAAGACTTTGTTGGCCGTGGTCAACAGTACACGTAAGCTACTAAGACTTTGTCGGCCGTACTCGACAGTCCACGTAAGTTGCTTAGATTTGTTGGCCGTGCTCGACAGTACACATAAGTTACTTAGAATTTGTTGGCCACGTTCGACAGTACACGAAAGTTTATTAGACTTTGTTGGCCGTGCTCGAGAGTGCACGTAAGTTACTTAGACTTTATTGGTTGTTCTTTACAGTACACGTAAGTTACTTAGACTTTGTTGGCCGTGCTCAACAGTACACGAAAGTTACTTAGACTTTATTGGCTGTTCTTTACAGTACACGTAAGTTACTTAGACTTTGTTTGCTGTGCTCGACAGTCCACGTAAGTTGCTTAGACTGTATTGGCTGTTCTTTGCAGTACACGTAAGTTACTTAGACTTTGTTGGCCGTGCTCGAGAGAGCACGTAAGCTACTTAGACTTTATTGGCCGTGCTCGACAGTACACGTAAGTTACTGTTGTCTGCTTGATAGTACATGTACTCGTTAGTTACTTAGAGTGTTGGTCCCGTTCTACAGTTGGTTTAATAAGCTTAGACTGAATGGGGATCTCGCTCAGCAGTCCACGTAAGTTAATTACACTGTTTGTTGGTCTCGTCCTCCAGAACAGTTGAGGTAACTGGATTGGTTGTTGATCTCATCCTTTGCGACACGTAGATAATTTGCAATGTTTGTGTGACTAATACTGTTGGTTTTTTTTTAATTTTTTTGTCATTCAACTTTTGTGTCGTTTCTGAAATATCCTGCTCTGTTGCTGATTTAATGCCAATACTAGACAAGGCTATAGATCTCTGGAGACCATGAGATAAAATGATCATACTTAATGAAGCATGCTTTCCTGAATGCTCAAAATTTTATCATTTTATCTTGTGCTGAAACTGCCAGATCTTCTTGATTTACATCAAGATATAAATGAACACTTGATAATTGGCAATGAAGAAAGGCAAATTGTCCCAAGAAAACTAGAATTTATCTCACAATGAAAGGATAGAAAAGAGTAGACCAGAAGTCATAGCAAGGAAACGAGCAGCCCTGAGTATTATACAGCAAGATTTAAATATTGCCTATGCTAGACGTTGGGAATATAAATTTTCTTAACTGGAATTCCACTAGGTGGCTCCAAACAAATGAGGCGTTTAAAAGTATTACGAATCTTCACATGCACAGACTGCTATAATTGTCACCAATCATTTTCTCTCTTCATTCATCCATCACTAAATCTTTAAAGCACATCTGCCTCTGTCTGTACCATTCTTACACTCTCTCTGTTTCTCCATTTCTTTTTTCTCTTTGATTTTCCTTTTAGCGCCCATTTCTACATAGGCTCTCCTTAATCCCCCGTTCCACCTGCTCACCTTGTCTGCTCCAGATGTGCCATACCCGAGACAGGGCACAGAATCCACCACGCCACTCTAACGTCCTCTTACTGCTCCAGCGATCCACGGGACTACGTGCCTGTCCACTACCCAGAGCGTGTGCCTGGCGGGCTCGCCATCTGTGGCAAGGTTGCTTACGGCGGCGAGTTGGACCCGGAGAAGCTCATTGAATGGTTTGAGGTGCAGAAACTCCTTGGCGTGGACAAAGTCCTCATCTACAACCTCAACAATCCGGAGAAGGTCTTAAAGGTGTTTAGGTGAGACATGATTATGTCAGACTTTGTGCATACTGCATAATGAATATACTCTGATAATTAATATCTTAAATTTTAAAAGGCCATTTGAATTTTCAATGTTAGGGTGTTTGAATATTCAGGGTGCCAGCTACGGCATCTAGTACAGGTTTCTCTTTTAGACTTTAGTTTAAGAGCTGTGACATCTGTGATTTTCCAGTTTCCACCCTATGTGTAGTAGCGCCAATGTAAATGGATATGATGCCTCTTGCCTTTATCTATCTCTATCATGCGCAGTGACACGCTTGTTATTTTAAAACCTTAGTATTAATAGAAAAGTTATATTTCACCTCTCAATCAATCGATTTATAAATGAATTAATCAATCAATCAATTAAAATATATACTTGTGAGACACTCTTAACAATGCACTGTACTAAATTTCTTGTATTATATCTTTCACTGTGCCACAAATAGACACTACCAAAAAACCGGATTCTTGGACCTACAACCTTACGAGCTGCCCGGCCGGCCGTATAACCGTACGATGAACGACAAGGGAATGTACCAGTTTCACCACGATGAGTCGTTAGCTGTCCTGGAGTGCAGACAACGCATGGGCGGCTATACGTACGTGATGAGCCATGATCTTGATGAGTTTATCATACCACGGGCGGATATAGGGTTGAAGCCTTTCTTCCAGGTCTGTGGTTTTAACTGTTAACACAAAAAGTATTTGAGAAATTAAAACAAGTAGATCTAGTGCCTGTAAAAAATGGTATAAAATGCATGTATGCCACTTGTTTGAAAGTTTATGGGAAGAACGTTTTGATCAAAATATTGTAAAGCATGAAAAAGTGTCATGATATAAACACTATGAAACATGCTTGCCATACATTCAACTAGAATCATTGTGCTCAAAACATTCCTCAACATTCTTCATTTTGTGATTCACCAGGAAAAAATGCAGCAATACCAGGACAGCGCAGGCTTTTACTTCTACGCTGAGTTTTTTGTCTACGGATGGGGTCCAACCAATCCTGAGGAAGACATGATGCTGACCCGTTACCGTCGGGCCACAAAACCGCATTGGGAATGCACAAAATATGTAATACTGCCGTCTAGAGTGGTGTCCATCACGACTCACAGCATCTTCCCCATATCGCACTATTCCACGTGAGTCAATATGTGACATGGTGCACAAACCAAATGGTCATTGCTCCAGTATCTCTAGATTTTATAAACTGATGTTGATTATTACTTAGTCTTACTTAAAAAGGATTGGGTTGCCAGATATCTCAGTTAATAGAATACTGAACTGGTTGGTAGGGATCTATCAGTTTTCCATCTCTCGTTGTAATCAACTTAAAATTACTGTACCTTTCATTTTAAAAATTGAAATTCGGGGGAAATATTTTTTTATACTGACTTTGTGAAACATTATTGAGGATTAACAAGGACTGAGTTTAGTTTTGAGCTTTCGCCTTTTAAATTCCGTTCATGTTTTTTTTTTTTTTTTATCCCAAGAACGATACATTTTGATAGCATTAGATTTAGTTTACATCATAAGAAATCAGTTAAATTATTTAGTCCTGCATAACTATTTTGTCCCCGCCTATTTACTTTATCCAACGATCCCCAACTAAGAGTATGTCCTTGATTTTGTGACAAGTATAATTATTGTACGATTAATGAATTGCACACACATACTGAGATTATGTACCCAGCATCTCTCAGGATTTTTTTGGTGATTGGGATATGTGTTTAGCTTTTTTCATCTAAATATTTCAATTTTCTTTAAAGTAAAAAGGATATATTTTCAGAGCAAAGATACCCCCCCCCCAAAAAAAAACAACAAAAAAAAAACAACAACAACAACAACAAAAAAACAAACTCAAAACAACTAAACAGCACTTTCCAGCCTCTCTTCCAGTAAATGGTCCATCAGAAAATTTGGGCTAAGAATTGCGGGAATATGATATAATACTGTCTACTGGACCAATATGTCTGGTAAATCTTTTTCTTATATAATTCTTGTCAGTCTATTTAAAAGTGGGCACCTGACTACAGACATACTAATATTTAAAGCCCTGAAGAATGACACATTTGTTAAAAGTCCAGTTCTTCATACATCTCTAAGGATTTGAGATAGGAACAGTCATTAGTAAGCCAATGATAAATTGACAAACTGTTAAGAAGTGCTTGGGACGTTTAGTTTGTTTTGTGCATCATGAAAACTAGCTTATTTTCTTTCCACTATCAGGTATAAAATTGGGCCCAAGGAGGCGGTATTGCATCACTATCGTGACTGCCCGCACGTGTGGAAGTCGTGTAAACCGGATGACTCCATTGTGGATAACATCATGACACGCTTTAAGTTGCTCTACCCACGAGTACTCGGAGTCCGCAGCGAGCTGGGACTTGATGTCACATGGTCGGACAAGAAGCAGGGATAGATGTCTTTACTTGATGGCTGATGCACTGTAACAACAAGAAATTGTGGTACAGGGCAAGACTGAAAACCATCACAACCGATAAGAAATGCCAGCAGGGATTAAGTGCTCTGTAGAATAATCAGAGAACAAATGCAGCCTCACTGGACTTTAAATATCTGAACTTAAAGAAAGGTTTGCTCTAGGCAGCATTATGAGCTAACCGGACCTACCACAGTAAAAGAGACTCCTAACCATCACCTGGTTAAAGAGTCGCTTTTTTCCTTATATGTTTGTATTCTTTGCATTTTGTGGATATACATTACTGTGTATGATGAGTTTTGACTTCATTTAGTATTATTTGAAACCTGTAAATATGCATTTTAAGTTATCTCTTTGATATAAAGGTTGTATCATAAAGTCTATATTATTGAAAAAAAAAGTTGAGAATCCCAGCTCTATTGAAAAGTGGTTTTAATAGGTTATATTTCTTTGTAATACACCTTTAACCAATTTGCGACATATAACGTACGCTGCATGTGCAATTTTTGTTGATAACATGCCTTGCCCATGTAGATTGTACGTCCTTGAATCTGCCGATTTCACTGTTCCCCGTGATGCTTAGATGACAATGCACTTTATGTTTTATAAGATAAAAGAGGCACTGGATGCAAAGATATTTAAAATCCAATTTCACAATTGAATTCAATGATGTTGAAAATGTAAGAATCATACCACTCTTCAAAACAGAATAAGCCCCGTCATGGTGATTGAAATACCTCCGTTATGAAGGGGTTAAAGGATGAAACAATATTAATGCAATTGTTATTTTTATTCCGTCCTATTTGTACTAGTATCTCTATGATACAGGCAGGAGTACTTCATTCCAACTCGTCTTATTAAGGTGAACAAAAACAGTCTATGTACAGAAGGTGATAGGATCATAAACAGAAAATGAGTGTGGTAGATTTAGACAGATTAGATATTCAGGCCAATCTGGATTAGCTGGGAAACAAAAGGAATATTCTGAATTATTGAAACAGTTCTGCATGAGAGTATTAAATGTCTTGGCAGTTGGTGGAAAAGCAGAGAAAGTATCATTAGTGGTTGCCATTTCTAGTCAAAACAATTAAGTTTCATGGAATGTGTAACACAAAAATTAAACAGTTCAAAAGACTGCTTTAATATTCTCTTTCATGCTAGAAAGTAAACATAAAATACTCAGGATCTTTTATGAACTCCCCTAAGCCATGCTTTGATATATAAAAAATTTAAATGCTTACTACTAAGAATGATATGGCCAAGTTTGATCGCACATTTGCAGTAAAGAAGAGGTTTTCGGGGACCAAATTGCTCTGTTGGACACAGCATAAATGGTTTTCCTGTGTATTAATGGAGGCATTTCTACAATTAATAAAGTTGAACAGGATATTGTTTGATTGCTTTATTTTAAACTTTATTGGTATTACAGCAGGGGACATTATGCATGATATTGCAAAGTATAGAGATGTAGCTAAATAATATGATAATGAAAAACGTCTTTAATTTTGCATATATTGACATGCTTTTGTCTTGATAGCTTTTATTACTTCACCTGACCAACAGAGTAAAATATGCAAAATTATTTAAAAAAACAATTCACCAGTTCTAAGTTGCCTTATAGAAGCCGGCTTACATTCCACTAACTTTACATTTCTTTTACTATTTTGTCAAACTGTTATTAGTTCCAGATGGTGCATATTTTCATAAATTCTGATGCCATGTTGGTTTTGTGTTTTCGTTGTGATATGATTCTTATTAAAAGGATGATTTTCTCTATGAGCATCAGAGCAGAAAACGATATCACATGCTGTGGACATTCTGAGTTTTGCATCAATCAACAGTGAAAAAGATATAATTTAAAATTTTATTAATTCTAATTTTGGCAAAGGATTTATTTCAACTTTAGAATATCTCTTATAGTTGCTGGAAATCGAAAGCTTCTCCGTTTTCTGATGGTATCCAACGAGATTGCCACTGACGTAAACAGGACTAGGACTAGGAACTTTTATTTTTCGCCTGCATTCATTAGGTCTATCCTAACAGAAAGTGCATCTTGCAGTCGTAAGCACTGCTTGTATCGCAGTGAAGATGATGAAGAAGGCATATACATATTTCTCTGTTTAAAAATGTATGTCAATTGGGAAAATGATGGCCCAAAAATTCCTTCTTTCTTAATAATTTTAAGTAATATTGTATAAGGAAAGTTCTGGGTATGGTGCTTTTTGAGATGTCAGACACAATGATTGGGCCAATTTGAATTGCTGTTGACATTCATTGAGTATTAGAGTCACACTGAATGAAACGATTCTAGTCGATGCTTTATTTTCATCTTCATTGCCAAATACTGCACTGATTTTATGGCAGTTTTTAATTGTATTTTTTTTAATAAACTCATCGCACAGTTGTCAACTTTGTTTTCAGAGTAAACGTATCCACGTTTTTTTTTTTTCTTCCCTTTTTTCTGTGTGAATATATGAGCTGAATGTGCATAAGACAAAAATCAGCCCTGAGGGATGTAAAGATAACAATAGTTTTTCTGCTCCAACATTTTTCTTGTCTAACCGATAACTGTTTCTAATACACAGAATGTGAGCTGACTGGTCTGCAGGAATTTTATTTTATTGGTCCAAACCATAACTTTCCAAAGCTTTTTTAGTCTGGTTATTATCTGAATCTTGGCTTGTTTAATGAGATCAAACCATTATACCCTCTCTACAGATTCTCATATATTTTAACTTCCAGAAACCAGCAATCAAACTTTTGCAGGGCTTTTTAGATCTCGAGAGCCTTATTATTATATTGACTAAATTAAATGTTACAATGATAATTTTGCTCTCTGGGTTAGATGTAGTTTTTCTATGTTTTCAAATATCACATACATGGGAATACATCTTTTATTTCAAACAAATCTATTTTTGTATAATTTTTTTTTTACTTTATAGACATTCATTAGGTTTGGTGAAACCAATTACTGGTAAAAGCATTATTTTTATATTTTTCTTTTATTACACAAATCAAAACAGAATTGATTTAATATGTCTGTGTTACACACTTTACCAAAATTTTATCAATTTCAGTGTCATCTTGAAACATGTTTTTTTCTTTAAAATGCATTGTCATGAAAATAGCCTTGTTTCTTTGAGTCTTTGAACATTCTCAAAATATTTTTACTGTTACTTTTATAGTTAGTTACCTCTATAAAATTTTTCATGTTTCTATTTCAATCCCAGCTCAAAAATTTATTTTTCTTATATTTAGAATAATATCGTTTACAATATGCATTTCTTATTTCCTCCTGCTTTTTCTTTTTGATATTTTTGTGTCTTGCCTTAAATGCTTATGATAAATGACCATTCATCACCAGTGAACATAATAATGGAGAGGAACTGTGAGTGGGAGCTAGTGCAAGATTAGTTAACATCTAAACAGTCCTATACTACAAAGTCTTGGCTAGCTGGAAGCTGTAGTGTCTGGAGTATATTCAGTAACATACTTTGAGGACACGTGTACATCAAGTGAAATTCGTGTTAAATGTTGATGAAAACTACTTGTACTAGAAAGAAAAAGTTTTCAGTAATTCTGTTCTAGTAATTGCAGTTTTAGGCTACCACAGAGTGATTTGAATGATTGATCTAATGAATCTCCAGTAGTTTTCTAATGTTATCGAGGTGTCAAAAGTAACTGAGGAAACCAAAATTCAGGTGCAATTTCATTTTTTATAGATAAGACATTAGTTCCCTACATCTTATATCTTTACGTTCAATTGATATCTGCTTTCATTTTTCAATCTAAGACATCAGCCAATCGATCTCATCATTTTAAAACCGGTTGGCCACAAATCTTAAACCATAAAAAGAGATCAAGAGTATTACGCATACCTTCATCCGAAGCTAGTGTCAAACAACATGCAACCATACAATCAGATTTGCCTGTAATAATTTTGTCCGCCATTGTTTTATACTTTCTACAGTTTGACATTCAAGCAGTTTGTTCTAAATAGGATTTATCCGTCCTTGAATGTACGCCACAATCCGATGCTCCTTTGAAAAAAAAAATGAAACCATAATCTTATTCCTTTGCTATTGAACCAAATAATTAAAAAATAAAGTGTGTTAGTATCTTTATGCAATATGATTTGTTCATAATTATGTAATTCTGGTTTTCATTATTTTGGAATGTTAAGTGCACAGAAACACAAGCAAGAGAGAAGGGAGAGAGATTCAAAGACACAGCGAGACAAAGAGAGATAGACAAAGAGGCAAATTGAGAGAGAGTTAAAGGAGAGAGAAGAGAAAGAGACACATATAGATAGGTGGGGGAGAAAAACAAATATTTGAATGACTATGCTCACATAAAGGCAGTTGGCAAAAAAAAAAAAAAAAAATTAGCTGAAAATATCAAGACTAATTTTTATCTTTTTAAAACTCCTTGGTTTTCTTAGGAAAGGATGCAAGTGATTTTTTTTTCAAGCCTTATGTGTTTATTTTATCATTTTTGTACTTTTGTTTAATGTACTTAAAGTTGCATTACGATTCTTGCATTTGATGCTTGACTCGCACCTCGAGCCCCTCCATTGCAATTTTTGTTGCTGAATTGTAAATTATACAAGTTGTGAGCTGCTGGATAATTTGTGATTGTTTTAAATAGTTTTTAGCTCTTTGAATTACATTCACTAAATCATTATCTTGCTCGCCATCACCATAACTTTGTTGCATTTTTTGGTTCACAACTGCATGCAATACTTCTTTCTTTCCTTTATTGTCATCATCACCATCCTTATAATCATTGTCATTTTTGTAAATATTACAACCATTGTTATTAATATTACTATTAGCATTATTACAATGATTCTTATTATTTTTATTAATTATTATTTTTATTATTACTATTATTGTTTTATTATTATTATTATTATTATCATTATCATTATTATTATCATTATTATTATTATTATTATTATTATTATTATTATTATTATTATTTTTAGTGTTATTCTTTTTCTACTAATATTTCCACTCCTGCTATTATTACTTTTTAGTAATATTAGCCATAGGGTTAATAGAGTAAAAATTAATGCTGCTGTTACTTTTTCTACAACACTTGTTAGTTTTCTTAATTACAACCTCCTACTACCAACGTCATTCCAGCGCCATCTACGAAAGCACCATCAACACATTTTCTACTCCTGCTACTGCTTCTACCATTATCATCTTCATTATTATAACTATTACTGTCGGTTTCATAATCATTTTTACTATTACCATTGCTTTTTTATTCATTACGTTCATTAAGAAGTGTCAAATGTAGATGATTGAACCTTTTTATGTTGAAATTGCTTCCCACCAAAAAGAAAAAAAAATTAAATAAAAATTAAGAAAATTTGGTTTTGTGTGAATATTCAGTTTTGGCGTGTGGAATAATTTTTTCTTCATTATATTAATTATTGAAAAGAAACTTTTCCTATTAATGATGTTGAATTCAACTTCATCAAACTTAAAAATGAGAAAAAAATACAAGTAAATTGAATACTTTGTGAATAATAACATGTACTTTAAGGAAAAAGAAAGGCAAAAATGAAAATAGGGAAGAAAGAGAGAAAGAGAGAGAGAGAAAGGGGAGGAGGGGAATAGGCAAAGGTGGAAGAGGAAGAAAACTGGTGGAGGAGGAGCGAAAACGAAACTTAAAGCAAAAAAACTGAAAGAAAGGGAGAAGGAATAGGTGAAGCAAGAGATAGAGGTTGCGAAAAAGATATTCAATGACAGAATGTTGATTGAAGAATTTTAAGGCTTTTGCTCAAATTAGCTATGCAAAAGAAGCTCTGATATGAATATAGAGAAAACATACGACTTAACTTTTTCAATTTAATGCAACTGTACACCATTTTTTCGATCTTGTTTCAAAGGGGAAAAAAAAACAACTGATTTTTACTACTTCCAGAGCTTTTCAGATTTTCCACAGTGAAATCCGTATCAAATGATTTGGGAATTGTCAGTGCATTCAATGGTGCACACATTTTACTTCACTTCTATACTTGGCTAAGACAAAATTTGGGGGGGAACATATAATTTCAAGTATTCTCTTGTGGGTGTTGTCTATTTACATGGTAATAATGGGTCTTTATTATTATACTTATAGTAATCAAAGCTTGGATTAAACTTGCCACAACACTATAATGTGCATGGAACTGATCGATTGACGAAAAATAGTGTAACTTTTATTTTTAATTTTATTTGAGCAGAGCATGCAACTGAAAATGAAACAGAATCAAATTATGACTGAAATATTATGAACAAAATTATTAATATTTAAGATCTCCCCGTTCAAAAGGAAAAAAAGCCCTTCTTTATACAAATCCAAAGCCTTATAAACACAATTTGGCAATAAAAAAAGTTGATCAGATTGATCCCGACTTAGGCAATTTAATAAGTAGTTTGTTTCATAGAGTTGATCCACTCAATTCTTATATTTCATTATGGTGTAATGGGAAAGACATACAACTAAAGTTGTTGAGAAATGAAAGAGACTAAAGTATAACAGGGATTTAAAAGCAGTTTCAAAGAAAGAAGCTAATACCTAGTGCAGGTCTATATCTAATTGTTTTACCTGTGACTCAACAGAGAGAGTTGTGAGTTTTCTGCTTCATGTAAAAAGATCTGATAATGATCAAAACCCCAAGTTTCAAAAGCCTCTATCGGAGAAATTAATTTCAGGCACTCGCACTACTTAACATAAAGAATCCACTAAAATTACTATTTGCAGAACAATTGACAAATGTCATAAAAATGAAGCAATATGGAATGAGTTGAATCATCACATATTTAAAAGCATTAGATCTCGATGAAAAAAAAACAACAACTGTCTTCCCACACAGAGAATTTATGTCTAAAAAAAAAACAACATATAATCATCTAATTTTGCAGAAATATGCAAAAAGCTTTTTTTTTTAAAGTTCATAACAAATTAAAAAACCAACATTCTCTACCTTCAATTTCTTATCTTTTCTTGGCTAACATAAAGGCTTTAATAAATGACTAGCCACATAAAGCACAAAAATTTCTCTAGTATATGTAGAAGCTAGACCCAGCATCAAGTAAAAGTAAAAAGCATCACTGAGCCAAAAGGTAGCTAGCAAAACTCTTGTACCATCTGATGGTATGAAAAATGACTTCATGTAAAACAAATCTAAAAAAGGACTCCAGCAACTATTAAAGCACTAACCATAGAATGAAACTTCAAAACAAAAGCTATTTCTCACTTACAATGATATTCACTTTAAAAAATCATATGATAATCATTCACAACCAGGAAAACACATGGGTGGACTAAAGCCACTGAAATTTCAAGATACAAATGTATTATTTTGATTTTGGTACCTATGTACAAATGGGCCCACACTAAATAATATCACTTTCTCATATCATAAACTTATAGTAATAGCAACACTCTGACCAATATGGCACACTGACTCATAGGTGAAAATAAAATATTCTCTACAATGAACACAAGAGCATTGCTTTATATAAACTATTTTGAAAATCATTTTTTTTTTTAAAGTAGAGATATGTTAGTAATAGTTACAATTAATAAAAACAAAAATACTGTGTCAAAACATTCTTTGCATAAAATTGCTTTCAAGTGTTAATTAGAAATTAAATACTCCTAACCCCTTTAAGACACCCTTCTCAAAAGGGGCTAAATTTTGATATGGCAAAAAAGGTCTGAGATCACTGCGTTGTGGACGGGCTCCATCAAACACTAAACGAACAAACAAACCTACCTAAGACTTTCATTGATTCCAACATTGGAATTTCAAAAATAGTGCAAGTTAGAAAACTATGACTTTTTCCTAAATCTTAGTTATACTTTGGGCACCCTACACAATACATTTGTTTCTTCAAACAAATGAGTACTTTGTAATTTAAAGCTTCAAACTTTAGCTGATGACTCAAAGGTAAGAAAAATTACAGAAAAAAGAAGAGTATTCCATCATTGCCATCATTTGGTAAAAGCAAAATGCAAACCTTGACACTCCAATCAACAAACTGGCAACAATAATTGATCTATACTATAGGTGGCTCTTTGTACGTCGTAATTGAAAGTAGGCTAAGATCAACATTGTCCAAGATATTGCCCCAAGGGCCAAGAAATTGGGCAGCAGGTCCTCCAGAGTTGTGTAGTCAATATCGAGTTGATCTAAGTAATCATTTCCAGATATACTTTGGAAAGAAAAAAAAAAACGGTAAAGAGATTATTAATATTTGTAATAAAAATAAAATAGGGAGTAATTTTTCTAAAAGATTAGAGACTTGTAAAAGCTGAAATTTATCTGAAATTGATAATATGAAAATGTATGCTAGATCAATTAAAAGAAATAGATCGATTTTTTTTTAGTTTTACCATTTATCCCTCTTATTAAAATTTTTGGACAAAAAACTTGGTGATTTACTTTTCCTTTAATGTGCTGTGTTTTACCTTTCATTTGACCCTTTTATAGAAAATGTGCGATCCGCAAACTCATTCACTGTAAGAATCTGGACAAAAAAATAGTTGAGTGGGAAACATTATCAAAACATGATGTACTGAAACCTTTTGGTTTTCTCTGCAATAATTCTATTTCTTCTACTATTGTGTAAGAGCAACTCAATGTTACAACCAATGATTCATTGTTGTTTTGTTTTGTTTTTTTTTTAATTGATTTTATTGTCCTAAACTTCTCATTACAAGGATTCAATTTACACCCAGGTTTTTCAAATGGTGCAATAAACTAGCATGTTCTGTAAGCTTCTTTTGGATACTTACATATAGTCCTCAACCAGGATAAGACAGCTAAGAAAAGATCCCCATCCCCTTTTCCAACATGTTACTCATCCCAGTTTGATTGGGAAATGTCAAAATTGCCCTTCTTGTTCAAAATAGAACCTACTGTGTGGGTTTTTTAGCATACCTTCCTTGTCGCTCAAAACAAATAAATTCAAAAGCTCAAAATTGAGCTAAATTGCTGCAATCAGGACAATCTGTAGTTGCTTATCAAGGATAAAAGCATTGATTTCAACAAGCAATATTTTTTTTCTATCAATGAATGAAATTTAACCTCATTTTTCTACAAATTGTAAAATTATGATTTACAAGAATAATATTTCACTGTAAATTTTCAGAGAAGCAGCATGAATTTATAAAACTTGTATTTGAATCAGTAGAAATATAGTATAGCAACAGAGACATGACAAAACATTCATAATTATACTTTTTGGATTGTTCTTGGAGTCTTTATTTTTCTTTCTTTTTGCATATTTTTAAATTATGTCATGTGTCTAATACCTGGTACAAATGGTTTCAGACTTCAGAAACTTGGGTTGATTATGGTTGAATTTATTGAAAAACTTATTGATTTTTTTTTTTAAACCGCTTGGTCATAACACCACAATTTAAGAAAACTACATCCAATTTCATAGTTTTTACATTTGATGAATTTACAAAAATGAAATGTTTGATATATAATTAAATTTTACACTGACAAAGTGACATCTCACTAGTTAAGACAGAGTGGAGTGCAAATAACTTTAATGTAATCATTATCTCTAATGAAAAAAAATAAAATGCATTATATTTCCTTTTATCTATTAATAAACTTAAAATTACAACCCCTTTGTTTTCATGGGGAAAAATACCCTATAAATAATTTATTTTTATTTTTCATATTCCATCCTCATTATTATTTTCTTGCCTTCTTTTAATTATATGTTAAAGAATAAATGTTTAAAAGTTCCTAACTTGTGTTCTAACTTCAAAATAAGCTACAGGTTTGACTTTGCTGGGGTGAATAATTCTTTATAATTCATTAAGTTGAAAACTAAAATTTTTTCAGGATTCAATCATTTTGTGCAAAAATTATAATAAGAAAAAGCTTTCAAACCCTTTTGTCTTTTCCACAAGGTAAATAAAAAATTGCAATTTTCCTTGCAAAATTTGCAAATTATTGTTTTTACAAAACACTGTGTGGACAGTTAATATGCAGTAAAGTTTTGTAAAAATGAGCCCTACTGAATTCAATGTATTTTAATTCAATTACACAATAATAAACTAAGTGACATGAGGTCTGG
Organism: Elysia crispata; assembly: GCA_033675545.1. NCBI lineage: Eukaryota > Metazoa > Mollusca > Gastropoda > Plakobranchidae > Elysia > Elysia crispata. The sequence goes on from JAWDGP010006680.1 coordinate 310,223, forward strand.
CAACACTGACCTGAAAACCATACTTGGCTATACTTAGATACTGTATCCAAGCTATAGCTTTTGGAATGGAAGAGAAATTAATCAGGAAACCCGCATACAGCTGGGGATACAGAAAAAAAAAATTTAACTTATCTCTCGAGCCCATTGCTATGGAACCTGAATCATGCAACACATTTTTGATAAGCTTATCCTTTTTTTAAAGTCAACAACTTTTCACGATACTTTTTTCAAATTCTCATTTAGAACCGATTAATGACATGCTTCTGCAGTGCAACACTTACAGAACTTTTTTGACAAACTTATAATCCTTCTGAACACCAAAATGTGATCACTTGATAGGTTTAAATTCAATGTGAAGTTTAAGAGCAAAACTTGGTCACAGCTGGAGTTTCGGATATAATTATTTTGTTGGGGAAAGCTTATGTATAAAACAAGTAAAATAAACCAATCCATTCTAATACTAAGAGCAGTGAAGCATAATCCTCCTCTACAATCAGTATTCGGTAGGTAAACAACAAATATTTTATAACTCATCAACTTCGAGAAGCCAAGAAAAGATGGTAATGTTATCTTAATAATTTGATTGCATATCTATCTTGTTAAAAAGTGGAGAGGGAGAGGGAGAGAGAGAGAAGAAGAGGGAAAGAGAGAGAGAAAGAGAGAGAGAGAGAGAGAGAGAGAGAGAGAGAGAGAGAGAGAGAGAGAGAGAGAGAGAGAGAGAGAGAGAGAGAGAGAGAGAGAGAGAGAGAGAGAGAGAGAGAGAGAGAGAGAGAGAGAGAGAGAGAGAGAGAGAGAGAGAGAGAGAGAGAGAGAGAGAGAGAGAGAGAGAGAGAGAGAGAGAGAGAGAGTCAGATTGATATCAGAACTTGAGTTACTAAAAAGATATCTTTCAATATTTTTTTTATTTCGTTTTATTTTTGTTGTTTTCTTATTTTTTTAATTAACTGGTGAGATGGATTTCTTTATTTTGTTCGTCGCTAAAGTCTGTTCTTTACTTTCAAATTATTTTTTCCTCTCTTTAATTCTTTTTTAAAATGCTGCACAGCACCTCCTTCACATCTCTCTTACTTCTATCCTTGTCTATACTTTTCTTCCCAGTAGATTTGCCATGTCCTGTCCTTCTTAACATTTTTCATTCATCACCTAATGGATCCACAAATCTACTTAAGCAAATATATTGATGTATCCATATTTTGTTTGAACACCCTTTTCATACATTAAATGACTTTCCATTATAAATTAATTAGATCACAGATACGAGCACAGCTAACTGTATGCTCCAAACCCAATCATATAAGGCAAAAGGAAAGACAAGACTAGAGACTAAATTGCTTGCTTCAAAGTGATTACGCATCTTTCTGAGCTTTAATAATGTAATATCATTGCATTTGCTATGGATGACAGGCCAAGAAAAATAAAGGCTTGCAACTTTTTTGTAATAGAGAATATTTAGCTTCCAAATAAAGTTCTTTAGCTGGGTTGAAATTGATACTGATTCTGAGAAGAAATATCCGCACTAAATATTTGCTCTTGATTCATGAAAGAGTATTATCTGGACTTTAAAATTATTTATCAAGTTGTGTAGGAGGAGGAAAAATGAAAGCAACTTACACTCTTGTGATCATAATTTAAATTTAAAAAAAAGTGAATGAACACACACATACCCACACTCACAAGAAATTAATTAATAGTTCAATTTAAGCTCTTTTAACAACTGTTTTAAGTAGGCTTTATCATACATCATGATGAATGAGACAAATAATATAGTCTGTAAGCTTCACTGATGTGTGTGTGTGTGTGTGTCTGTCTGTCTGTCTCTGTCTGTATGTCTGTCTACCTGTCTGTGTGTGTGTGTGTGTCTGTCTGTCTGTCTGTCTGTCTCTCTCTCTCTCTCTCTCTCTCTCTCTCTCTCTCTCTCTCTCTCTCTCTCTCCCTCTCTCTCTTTTTCTATTTCCTTCCCTCTACTTAGTTGCAACCTTTCCCTTTCAATCATCACTTACATTGCTGAGAGCTATAATCATTGAAAGCACAATGTGGCCCATCTCATCTTTGACTACGATGCAACCCACGAGAAAGCAGATGCAGGCTGTTGTTACTGACACAGCATACAGTCCAATGAATAGAATCGCTACATGATCCCAGCCAGGACGCAAACCTAAGCAAACCAAAATCGAATTATCATAGATGCAAAAAATTCCTGATTCACTAAAATGAATAAGCAAGCAACAGGAGTATCACATAGAAAGAAAAAAAAGAAAGCTTTTTTAACACAACAAAGTTGAAGAAATACAAAATGTGTACCTAAAAATTAATGACAATTCAGATAATGATTATATAATAATCCGGAGATATCTACCTATTGCAAAGTGGGTGATAACGGTAACAATGGCAACAGGAAGTAATCTCAGAGGTATCAGATCACAGATAATTTTGGACAGGAAATAGGCAGAAACTCTGTAGTATCCATTGCTGATTTCATGCCTGCAGATAAAAACAGAGAAAAAGAGAGAAAAATAAAATCATATATCAGGATTGTCTTAATGTTTGTTCAGATTAATCTACAAAAGAAATTTATTTAAGGAAAGATAGAGAAATTTCTAAAAACGATATTTCTTGAGTAAAAGTCAGATTTTATAATGAGCAATTTTCAAATTCTTCTATAAACTCAGACCTGAAGAGCTTGCGCTCAGCAATGAAGACGTTCACAGCAGATATATTGATGAACTGCTGGGTGAGGGAGAGAAAGAATAGGACACCCGTTCTGCGGAGGATCAAACAAGAGGATCATGATTAGTTGAATTCAGATGCCATGCAAAGATAAAATTTATTTACATGCATTATTCTAAGGAAATTGTAAAAAGAATTAATCAAAATAGTGCTCTCAAAGATATTGATACCTGAGTCTGTGTAAATCTCATACGCCCCCCCCCCCCCCACTCACTCACACACACACACACTCCTATCTGTCTCTCGCTCTCTCTCTCTCTCTCTCTCTCTCTCTCTCTCTCTATCTTTCTCTCTATGTCTCCTCTCTCTCTCTCTCTGTCTCCTTTCTCTCTCTTTCAATCCAAAGGTTTACTTTTAGCCATTTTAAGCTGCACCTACCTGTCTTGAATTGCTTTCCTATCCTTGTCATCAAGTTGAAAGAACAAGCTGCCCACAAAAGTAGATAGGATGACTGCTTTTAGAATCTGTGGGGAAACAGAGACATGTTTTGTCATTCCAATAAGTTTGAGATTAAGACAGCAAAGTAAAATAAATAACCAATTAAAAGTTCATTAAACATTGATTTAGCTATCAAATATGTCAATGTTACAATTTACAAACAGTAAGTCTGAAGTTACAAACTAACAGAAGAAGATTTTCATTAATTTGAAAACAATAAAAATAAATTACAATATTGACATGTTCAGCAGATTTCTCATCCTGTTAACAGATAAAATCAAAAGCAAATTCTAAAAAAAAATCGGACAAACAAAAGCAAAATCAATAAAAATTATTAAAAAGAAAAAAAAAAAACAAAACATTTAAGTGACAGAAGTAGATAATGTGAGATGTAATTAGAGTGGCAAAGATGAGAGATGGAGAGTAAGAGAAAGGGACAGATACAGAGAGAAAGGGGAGTGTTAGATAATGAGTCCCAAATTATCAATGTTTGCAACCCCTCATGACTGATCTCAGGGTTTTTTTCAGACTAACCATTGCTGCAGTAATCTCAGGGTTTTTCACCACGTCCTTCAAGCAGCGACCAGATATCACAGAAAGCTGATAACATAGAATCATTAGACAATGTCAATAATGTACAAAGTTGACATTACAGATAAAATGCTCCTATAAAAAAAGCTTTTGTGATTGAATCAAGCAGATTAAGCTGTATAATTACAATTAATCATTGCAATCAAGAGGATCTGGGATCAAATTGTCAAACACTAGCCCTAACAACTGTTATTGCCTCAACTTTTTAACATATGGCTTTTCATTTGTAAGAAAAAGAAACTCAGTATGTTCCCCTTTTTTGTCTTATCATATAATAAAAACAGGTCCAGAAAAAAATGCCTAGTGATACTGATATCTTTGAAAGTGATAACAGCAACATCCAATTTATATGGACTGGCTACAAGTTATTTGGTCTCATTGTTCATTACCTTACAATTTTTTTTTTGTAACATCTGCATTAAAAGTTGTTACTTATTTGTTCAATAAGCTTCTTAAGGTGTAAACTTGCAAAGTGATTTGTTTATAATAATAATAATAATAATAATAATAATAATAATCAGTCATTATTATTATAATTATTATTATTATTATTATTATTACTATTATTATTATTATTATTATTATTATTATTATTATTATTATTATTATTATTATTATTATTATTATTATTATTATTATTACTATTATTGTTGTTGTTGTTTTTCCTACTACTACTACTACTATTGCTACTGCTACTACTACTATTGCTACTGCTGCTACTACTACTACTATTACTACTGCTGCTACTGCTACTGCTACTGCTACTGCTACTGCTACTGCTACTACTACTACTACTACTGCTACTACTACTACTACTACTACTATCATTATTATTATTTTTATTATTATTATTATTATTATTATTATTATTATTATTATTATTATTATTATTATTATTATTATTATTATTATTATTATTATTATTATCATCATCATTATTATTATCAACCTTCTTTATTGATAGTATTGTTTGATGGCTCTAATAAGTAAAAGAGTAAACAGGCTATAGCTGCACATATCATGTTACAATCATATCATGTTACAATTGTTTCAAGTAGTGTCCCTACATTCAAACTCACTCACACTCTCTCTCTCTCTCTCTCACACTCTCTCTCTCTCTCTCTCTCTCTCTCTCTCTCTCTCTCTGTCTCTATCTAATTGGATATCTATGCATTGGTGTCTATCAGGTTTCTTTCCTCTCTTCTTTACCTGAATTCTTTCTGTGATTCTCACCTGACGAAACCAGTTACTGGCGTATCCAGAATTGACACCCATACTTTCTGATACCCTCTGAACCATAGTGGGCTGAACCTCTTCAACAGTCATTTCAATGTTCTTTATAGTTTCATCAATACTGCAACCAGAGACACACAAACATACAAAACTAATGATCTTGACTAATGAAGAAGGTCAAAATTTGCTCTAAACCTTTAGACTCCTGTAATCTCATCACTGTGAAGGATATGCAATAGAAATTTCTAAATACTTTCACTAACTCAGAGGATCAACAACCTATTTTAAGTAGTCCCAATATGTAGCCATGGTCTACTTCACATTATTCTTCCATTCAAAATTTGCTGGCATGTTAAATTATTTCACTTAAATAAACAAAAAATGTTACTCATGGTTAAAACAATAAAAAAAACAAAAAAAACTTATAAACCTAAGGTATTGATGTATTGTGTCAAAGACAATCTAAAGAGGAATAGAGAAACAGGTAGCTATGTAGATAGACAGAAAGATGAAGAGATAAACGACTAGAAAGATACCTAGACAAATAGAAAGCTTGAAAGAAAGATAGATAAATTGATAAAGAGATTAGATAGAGAGGGGGTAAATAAAGCGAGAGAAAGAGGAAGGGATCAAAGCAGAGACACTGGATAAAGAAGAGGTGGGCGAGGAAAAAAAAACAAGAAAACTTACTTTGCCTTCCAAGGCGAGGTCTTGAAACCCTCTATTAAGAGATCTGTGTTTAACTGAAGGTCCACAGCTGGATAGAAAACATTTTTACTTTTACTCTTCATTCAAACAGTGAAAAAGTACAAGCTTAATTGCTCTCTTCTAACTGCATCAAAATTTATTGTCAAGAAGAATCACATTTGTCATCAATAGTTAAAAAAAAAAAAAGAAAAAAAAGAATTGAAAACAAAAATAAATAAATTTTAAAAAATCATACTCAATAATTAGAATAGTTAAAACCATTATGATCAGTATCAATACTTAAATTTTTAAGGATTTTATGATACCCAGGTTTGAAAGTATGAGTAAGCATGGATTATATTATTCAGTGGTAGGATGACTGGTTTGTTTAACTCACTTGAGACTGACGGTCTGGGAATAATGTGAGCGCTTGTGACTGGGCTTTTTTTGGGCATTTTTTTTGAATTTGTAAAAAAAAAAAAGTATTCAAGCAATCTTAATCAAATTTTGAGACACATAATAGCAACATATGCTGGTATGAAAAAATATACAACTAAAAGATATCTTAAAAAATGATTTTTATGTAACTTTTCTAAAACACCACACATTTTCATTTTTCTTTTAAATTTTTACTTCGTTTAGAAGCCATGGCGTCAGGGCCAGTTTTGGATCTAGTTTCACTTTTGGACCTCTGGAGGAGTGGTTGTCCGTTCCCATCATAAACAAAAAATACAAAACTGTATCACAACGAAACTTTGCATGGACGAGAGATAATGGTTGCACTACGCTTACAGACGTTTCCCGTGGCTTAACTGTGATTAGTATAGGAGTTATGGGGGATCAAAGTCGATCCCGTAGGAGCCACGGGAAACGTCCCAGCTAACAAGAGGCCTATATCGTCACTGTGACAGGAAACGTCGCAAGTGAGTTAAAATGATGATGTTGGGAGGGAATACCAATTTAACCTTTTTCCCTTAAATTTTCAAGCTATACTTGTTCTTCAATATTGCTACTGTCATTTCGTGTTTATGCTTTTAAAATTGTTTTTTCAAATGTTATGTACAGCCTGTTCATTACGATTTCATGAAAAAAAAAAGTGTATAACCACCGACCATTTTTATTTTATTTTATCATGTTTTAAATTCATGTCTCTATAAAAACATAAAAAAAAAGAAAGCGAAATCCATATATGTAATTAAATAAAAATGTTATGCTGCTCTAAAATTCGACTCTTAATACTAGTTCTTGAGTTAAAAATACTGTTGCTACAAGAAACTTTTTGTGAGTTGAAATTATCAACAAATTTAGGGTTTTAAAGGTTTTTAATTTGCACCATGTCAGATAAAGAATATTTTACATAAATAGATTGTCTTAAATTTTTTTCAGTAGAATAAACCAATTCCTCATTAGTCATCTCCTTGCTGAATGTGTTCGTGTGTTAAAAAGTAATCATTATTTGCTTTTCTTATTTTCCAGGCATGAAGGAAAATTGCAGAAGAGCTTTTTTGATAGATCAAAAAATGTATGCACATTGTATGAGAAAAGATGCTTATATCATGAGTATAATAATGATATAAAATAAGCTAAGAGGCATTTTTATACTGTTTCATGCAAATATAGACCATGATACTGCACACTTTCATTCCTTTTCCATATCTTAAGTGCACTACTAACATTTAAGATATCAAGAACCTTGGCTATGAGTTTATTTCGAAAAAACCTTATTAACGTTGAATGAGAGAAGTTAGGGAAATTTCAACAGAAAAATCCCAAGATGCAAATTTCCTGTTTTGCATTTGAGAACTATGGATACAGCAGGATGAAAGTCTTGCTAATTAGAGAGCTCTTCCGATGTTAATGTGATAATTTACAAAATTCTATTTAACGAGGGTTACCTGGAGCCTTCACAGGAACTTACAAACTAGTCTTTGAAAAAATATTAATTTACAGTGCCAAGTTTAGACTTACTTGATCCCTGGGTGGAATTTGTGATAACATCAAGAAAGAAATCAGGAGGATTATTGTATGGTGGACAAACAAATCCTGTGGAAATAGAAAAAAAAGTACAAATATCAATCATAAAAAAGCACTCAAAACAAGCAGAATATTTTCATCTAGGTTTTAAATAGGGTTTAAAGTAAGTTGAACAATTCCTGTGTGACAATTGTTTCATTCATTTAATTGATATATATTATGTTTCCATTCCCATTCTATTTTAAATATTTATTAAGTGCTATTCCTTATCATCCAATCCCGAAAGACCCCATCAATAAAGGCTGATAAAAAATCTTTAAACTATAGTAGAAAGTCTTCATGAGGCAAGCAATGGTTACGATTTTGATGAAATAAAAAAATATAGAAACATCATTGCACTAAATTCTGGGTGCTAATATAGCCTCATTGTAAGGTTGCCATTGCTCAAATTGTTTTTCGTTAGCCTTTCATTGCATGCAGTGCAGAGCTATGCAGTGTTATGGCTAAGAATACTTGGGTTGAATTAATGTATACAATTTTAAAAAAAGGTATTCTGCATTCATTTTATTTCTTTTGTGGCATTTAATGTTCACACCTTGAGAAGCAAAGAATTCAATGGCACTTGTTGGAGGCCCCTGGTAAATTAGTCTTCCCGAAGCCAACATGGTTGTGCTATCAACAAGCTGGTAGATGGAGAAACGAGGCTGGTGGATTGAGAGGATGATCATGCGTCCCGCCCTAGCCATACTGAGAAACACAGAGACGTATACATTCAAATCAATCAAAATGAAACTAAGAGCATATTTCATATAGCAATTAAGTTTTACATGTCAGTTGATTACCAAAAGTTATGAAAAAGGAACATATAACATTTTCTGATTTCACACCCAAGGATTTGGTTCTTAGATCAAGCTATTTTTAGAGCTACAATAGCAAATGCTATAAGATGTTAACTTTGTCCCCTGGATGGATCTAAAACTTATTTTTAATTTGTTGAAATACTAAGATAAAGAGGAGTATCATCCAGTCAAAAATGCTCAAGACTTCTAAAGACTTTAAAACCTAGATCACATGTATCAATTTTCAAAAATATTACTTTAAAAAATATATCCTTAAACTCTGGTCTTTCTTTATTGAATTACCTTCATTATCCTCCTCAATTTCAAAGCACTATCATCTTCTTACTTATTTATCTTTTCTTGCTCAGTACTTCTTGTTCTTCTCTTTCTCTTCCTTCTCGAAATAACTCTTTCACGTTCTGTGAACAACGCTTTGAAGATGCATATTTTAAATAGGTTTTTCCATTATTTCGTCACCTTTTCAACAACTTCATGACACTGTTTGCTGTGCTTGAGTCAAGGCCTGTGGTAGGTTCATCCAGGAAGAGCAGAGGAGGAGAAATGATCATCTCCATACCAATATTGCAGCGTTTCCTCTCACCACCAGAAACACCTCGCGCCTCGTCACCACCAATCTGAAAACCATGAAGTAACATGTTCAATATAAATAAAGAGAATAACATTCATAATAATTGTATGAGCTCAATACTTGTTATAAACTGTTTGAAGAGGTTTCAAATATTTTTGGCTTCCTCTACTTCCCATTTAAAACTAAGCTTGCCCCTAGTCAGCCAAAGATTTGCTGATCATCTTGTTGTGTCTTGATGCTAAATAAATTACCTCTACAGCGATTGTAACAGTTGTACTGTATTTTACCTCAATCGTGGTATGCTTTCTTTTATTTCTTGAATCAATTGAACTATCATACTGTTCTTCTCAGAACTGCAATGCTCTTTGTACAGCTAGATGATGTATCCTGTATCTTTGTGCCCATACTTCAATAGAGATGGTGACCGAAATAAAACAATCCATCAACTGATTTGTTTTTCTTATTTTTTTTTTGTTTTATCATTAATGTGTGGGCCTGCCTTCAAATCACTGGCACTAAAAAAAACAATGGAAAATGTCAAAGTCATTTTTTTTCAAAAGCAAAGAATAAAAATATGCTGCATTGTTCAAAAAAACAAGCCTTTAAAAATTGGGAAAAATTTCAGACTTAGCTCAACTAAACAAACTAATATTTTGATGTCATTTTTTAAGTATGTCAAAACAGTGTTAAACATTTTTTTTCAATATTGTATGTTTGGAAGTCTAGATAACATTATGAACTATTCTGCCAGCTTAAAATATTGATCCAATGAATAGAACGTCAAATGAGACCGAAATTCAATCAAAATATACACTAAACAGTATCTACTAGCCCATCAGGAATAAATTTAGTTTGGACCTTTGGATTGTCAAGCTATTTTGCAACTAAATTTATTCACAAAGCACAACTGACAGTTGACTTAGGTAAAACTTACCTGAAGACTTATCTTCTTTCCTTGCAATGTCTTAGCATTACTAGATAATAATGACTTGTTGGATAATATTAAAGATGTAAAAGCTGTCATCCATGTATCGATGAGTCAACCAGTTAGTTTCAGATAAAAGATATCCTGTTTGTTTGAAGCTACAGTCAATGAAAGACAATAATCTTCCATATTATACCCTTTTGCTTTGAATTGAAACATCTCAAAGCATATGAAAACCAACCTTTAGTTTTACAAGGAAGCAAAAGCTAATTTTATGAGGATACTTTTAAACTCAGCAACTTAAAATAGCCCTTCCTATTGATTGCCAGCGCCCTTTCTTCTTTTTATCTCTTTCTCTCTCATTCTCTCTCTCCCGCGTTACTCCCTCAGTGAAATTGAAAGAAGGCAAAAATCTTTTCCTTTACAAAAATTTACAACCAAGCTATGTCTGTAACATCACTTTGAGCGATGAACCTGACCTTGGTGTCAGCGCACTTTTCCAGATCCAATTCACTGATGACTTCATTGACCTTCCTCCGCCTTGCAGCAGAGTTGTAGCTGGAAGGTAACCTCAGAGACGCAGAGAATGTGATATTTTCCCTCACTGTCAAAGTACTCATCATGACGTCTTCCTGTGAAAAAAAATCATGGTTAGTACCGAATGTTGAAAGATACATTTTTAAACTTAAATTTTTTGCATGCAGCGTGCAGTTCAACTCACCCTTTAACTTCATCACAAAACACTTAAGTTCAAAACAAACAAACTTCTGAACAGAAACTTTAGTTCTCACCTGAGTGACATAGCCAACTCTGGTCTTAAAGTCCCTCGGCCTGGGCTTGCCATCCAGCAGCACTTGGCCACTGCAGAGGGAACTTTTCTTCCTGCCCGCCATCAGGTCCAGGAAACTGAAACAAAGTACAGGTGGCTAAATATACAAGCATGAACAGGAGTTTCGCGGGGTGGGGTGGGGAGGGGAGAGGGGAATGAAGAAACCATTTGAATAGTAAACGTTCTGCTCATGCTGCATTCATCACTTCCATCACTCATACTATTACCATTTCTGCAGCTATCGCTCACTAAATTTTTATTAATCACCACTCCTATTACTATTTCAAACTACTATTATGCCATCATCCCAACCAAAACCACAACTAACACACATACTATGTCTAAAAAGACTAGATTCTCCCCCCCCCCCCCCCCCCCCCCCACAGGTTTTTTTTTTTCAATTCTTTCTCTTTCCCCGATTTTTCAAATATTAACCATCATCAAAAAAACAAAAAAAAAACAAAACAAAACAAAAAGAAAGCAACAACTACGCTGCTGCTGCTCCTGCTGCTGCTACTGCTGCTGCTACTGCTACTACTACTACTACTACTACTACTACTACTACTACTACTACTACTACTACTACTACTACTACTACTACTACTACTACTACTACTACTTTTCTTATCTTTTTCTTATCCTTCATTAAACGCACACTTTAAGATCTCATAAACGTCTCGACTCTCAGAACCACATTATGATTATGCCTCTCTCTGTCTCTTTCTCATTCAGTCATCCATTCATTACCTCTCTCTGTCTCTTTCTCATTCAGTCATCCATTCATTACCTCTCTCTGTCTCTTTCTCATTCAGTCATCCATTCATTACCTCTCTCTGTCTCTTTCTCATTCAGTCATCCATTCATTACCTCTCTCTGTCTCTTTCTCATTCAGTCATCCATTCATTACCTCTCTCTGTCTCTTTCTCATTCAGTCATCCATTCATTACCTCTCTCTGTCTCTTTCTCATTCAGTCATCCATTCATTACCTCTCTCTGTCTCTTTCTCATTCAGTCATCCATTCATTACCTCTCTCTGTCTCTTTCTCATTCAGTCATCCATTCATTACCTCTCTCTCTGTCTCTTTCTCATTCAGTCATCCATTCATTACCTCTCTCTGTCTCTTTCTCATTCAGTCATCCATTCATTACCTCTCTCTCTGTCTCTTTCTCATTCAGTCATCCATTCATTACCTCTCTCTGTCTCTTTCTCATTCAGTCATCCATTCATTACCTCTCTCTCTGTCTCTTTCTCATTCAGTCATCCATTCATTACCTCTCTCTCACACACACTGATATAATCCATTCCAGATAGAATATTTTTTTTTTTCATTTTTTTCTTTTTTTTTTTCGCCTTTTGATTTTTTTAGTTTAACGGAGTGAATGTATTTATTTTTTCTCTTACGTCGTTTTCCCTGAGCCTGTTGGACCCAGAATGATGTTGACGCCTTTCTGGAAGACACACCTGAAATAGAAGACAATCAGTAGAGTCTCAAAGCACCTTCTCCATTATTTTATGCACACCATTTCATGCTGGCCTTAATCGGTTCCGACCTCTCGCAGCTCATTTGAAACAAAACAAAGAAGGAATTAACATATTATTAGGGAAAAAAAAAAGAATATTTGTAGGATTTTAATTTTATCTAGATTTGAAAGAAACAGCTGAATGCACGCGCATCCTCCCCCTCCCCCCCCCCCCACCCCTTCCTATTCTGCTCACCCTTGACCCAGGTTGAATGTTGTTTCTACCTCTTTAATTTATGAATTGAAAGTCCGTATCTATTCTGTTTGATAGAGTATTAGAATATCAAAACCTAATTAAAAACCGGCGTCTAAACATTTCTATCGTCATTCTTCTTCATGATACACTAATCATGGTTGTCAGACAGATCTAGATAGGCCTAAAACTAGCAAGTGTCCCGCTGAGAACTATAGACCTGCGCTAAATGGCGGTGAAGTATGATCCTAGCTGACCAGCCCTCTCCTGAAGACGATGGCCCATAGCCTTAATTTAAAGGAGAGATTGTATTGGTCTTGCTATCATTAAAGTGCCCCTGGTTCCAGAAATAAACACTTATTACTCTCCAGCTGCCTGCGCTAGCTGTGGCCTCAAATGGCTATAAAAAGAGCGTGCGGCGTTAGAAGTCACAACTTAATGTCGCTTTGTGTATGCCCCTTCCTCATTGATTATTGTCTTCCTTAGTAGTAGCTCTACTGAACTTTGTTCTACAACGCTCATAAATCATCACTTTGTTTTCATGCGTAGTATCGTTAAGTAACAGAGAGTAGAGTAATTGCTGAATATAAAAAAAAGGCCTCTGCAACTTTCGATCCACTTTACAACAGCTTACTCTTTTCAGTTTCAACATTTAACCTTATAGATTTAAGATTCATGAGAGTCAAAATGAGCCAAGGAAAGGATTTAAACTATATCAGCAATACTTTAAAACTCGATGAACTGTCTTGCGTAACATCACCTCTACTTCCTTACTGCCTGAAAATAAAGACAACATATATATTGCACTCTCATTTATCCAAATTCTTTCTATTGATCAGATTTATGCTCCATGCATGAGCCGAAAAATCAATCCCCCACGAACTATGTCTCTAATATTGAGGTATTGACACCAGCCAGTAACATACACGCCTTCATCACGACAAATTAATTATGTCGGTGTTCGGTGTTCAAACCAACCTCAAAAAATTAATACATACGTGACGTTCTTGAGGATGTCTTTGCGCCGTCGGCCTTTGCAGACATCTCCCACGGGTGTCCAGTAGCAGACGTCGTGGGCAGTCAACACATGGTCCGTGAGGTGGCTCTGCAGTTCCAACGTGGTGTCCCTCGTCACTACGCCGTCCACAGAGGAACTGGCGGTGGTGAAGACCACATTCTGTGGCGGTTATACAAATCACACACATTGGTTCACGCAGAGCTACAACTAGCCTATCCACTCCAAACGAGACGCATGTTACCTTCAATGCTGATGATATTGTTTTATAACGCAGAGGATTTTAAGCTTGTAAATGTATCAACTAGTATACTATCTGACTTCTGAAATGGGATGATATTTATAAACTGCGGCTTTATGGTTCAATTTCCATGATTTTATCACAAGTAACGAATGAGTAACGAAGGCATTTATAACAATGCGGATTTTCAGGGTTCAAATTGTATATTATCACACTTCTCAAATGGGGAGATATGAAAAACACAGCCCTTTTAGCTACTAATTGTCTCAAATAGTCATATATTATGATCCCTCTCTGAGGGATATGTTTTTAGTCATATTGCAATTTAGTAGGAGAAAAAAGAAATCTAATTTAAAATGTTGATTTCCACGCTTACTGTATGTGTGTGGCAATGGGGAGGGGGTAGCGGAGGAGTGTGATGTCGCGGATGGTTCCACACAATCTATGAGCAAAAGAAGACAGACCTGACCGTCCTCGATCAATCGCAAATGTTACATTAGTGCGGATTTTTAAGTGACCACACATGACATTCACAAGACTGTTCTAAGTCACTTGATATTAGCGAAATACTTGTGACACTATTGCTGCCGAGACGCGATAAACTATAGGATAGTTAGAAACAGTAGCTGAGGCCGCAGGGTTGCCAGCAGGCTCTGACAAAAAAAGCCTGAAAATATTTCGGGATAAAATTCTTAGCACGGTGTATCATATTCATCGGGAAAATATCAAAATATAGGAAGAATCGGGAAAGCCGGGAAATTTTAAAAAGCCGGTACGGAAAACTGGCAACAATGTGAGGGTTGTTAGTGACATTGTGATATTTCGGACTGACTGCAAGATAACCATTTCGATTATCTCTGAGGCATATATATATCGTTCAAAGTAGAGCAAAATATGTTTCACAGCTTTGTAGTTGGACAAAAGAACGAATTGCATAGATGTTACAGAGCAAAAATAAGCAATACAATGCAGGAAGAAAATTATTTGGCCAAAGTTTAGTCCAGCATACTAAACAAAAGTTTATGCGCATAATGAGACGAGAGAGAAGAAGAGGGTTATATGTCTACTTGGGACAAGAAAGCCGACCAATATATACTATCCCATACAATGTTTTGGCTGTTACATGACCTGAAGATGTCGAACTAAAGCCGCGATTTTAGCTTAATTTGTGGAAGCAGTGAAAAATTCGCGGAAGTTTGATTCCCGTTAGGAACAAAAAGCTAAAAAAAAAAAAAAAAACAACAACAGCTAAAGAGATCCTCTTTTGACAACTCGAACATCATCATCAGCAGTAACAACTACAACAACGCGTATAATCGCACGGCTAAACTGTAACAAACAATTCCCTATGTGTTATATTTTAACGGCAACTGATATAATTGTTTGTCACATAACTAAATTATTCGTAGAGATGGTGGTAGGTGGCGAGAGGAGGTACGGAGAAATCAAAAGAGAATCAAGACGAAGAGAGAGAGTGAGACAGATGGAGATAAAGATAGCGAAGGAGACAAACAGGCAGACAAAATAGATAGGCAGCCATCGTTCCGTAGACAGACATTATTCCGATTAACAGACACGTTGTTTACTCAGAGACACGCCAGAGAGTCTAGTAGATGATTCAGTACACATCTAGCATTTCCACGAGTCAAATTTTTCACAACAGTAGAGACATAAGATTTGCAAAGAAAAAAAAATAGTTTTAAGGGAATCAACTGAACGCCTGGTC
Source organism: Elysia crispata (assembly GCA_033675545.1). Lineage (NCBI taxonomy): Eukaryota > Metazoa > Mollusca > Gastropoda > Plakobranchidae > Elysia > Elysia crispata. The sequence goes on from JAWDGP010006680.1 coordinate 325,751, forward strand.
ACGCCTACATAGACCCAGCAGGATTTTTCTATCGACAGAAAATGTGGCATACAGGCAAAATCGAGGCAGAATTGATTTCAGGGCTGAGAATGGTCAGACAAGAAAAAGTCTGAAAATACCAGCCAACGAGCCGAAGGCGCGAGATTCACCTAGAGGGGTCCGGGGGCATGCCCCCCCCCCGGAAAATTTTGAAAAATTGCGTTAAAATTAAGCCAATTAGGCCCCTCTGGCACTGAACTTCCCTTAATTATTGTGTTTCGCTCTGTCCACGTGAGCCGTCAAAGCCGTAAGTCCACGACTTGCGTAACTCAACTCCTTGTCACACACACTACACCAAGATACTCCTTTTTTCCTTAACTTTCTAATAAACTCCCCCAGACGCCGACCATTAGCGGTTTTGTCACACCATTCCCATCGCCATGGGTTCATAATATCGCCGTCATCGCAAGCTTCTCCTCTAATGTCTTGACGCCTCGCCATTGTGATGTTCACGCGCAAACGGTTGTGGAAAGACTGAGAAAAGTTGCGCCAAGCTTTGGCAAAAACAAAGAGAAATTCGTCTAATATCGATCGATATTTTCAAAACCGATTAAGAAAGTAATAACAACAACAATAGATTATCATTAAATGGTATCGATGTTAATCTCGATAATTCCACTTGATCAATACCACCGAACTCTTCTGTGTTGGTTGGTTTATGTTTCCGGAAACCAGCCTCGAAATCGAAAAGAAGGCTTCGGAATTTTTGTGTTGTTTTAATTTTTTTTTTTTTGGGGGGGGGGGGGGGGGGGGGGGGGGGGGGGGCGGACGCGATCTTCGTTAGGCGGATGGAAATGACAAGTTGGGCGGAAATCCGCCTTTAGACGGAGAATTCTCAGCAAATCATTTGCTGAACATATCCATGTGCATAGCTCTTTGAAGATGATGAAAAATTTACCTCACCTGTTTTTGTCTAGCTTATTATAATTGTATTGGAAAGACAGACTGATTTAAAATCATTTTGTGGGTACTCAAAATATAACTAGCTGTAACGCAAATGACTGTGCTGTCTTATGCTATAATACGGAGAAGCTATAATTCTTTCAAGCTTTTATGAAATCATAATAAATATTCTCATAATATGTTGATTCCTGGTAACCGTAAAGATTGATTACTTGAAAAGGGGAGAGGTGGAGGGGGAGTGGATACACTGCTGCAGTGTACACGGATTGCTAAGAAACCAATGTATACAAATAACAACAGCAACATTAACAAAAAAAAATGTAATAACAGAAACAAAAGCGAAAACAAAGGTAACGCACAGAACGACCTAGAAAATGACAAAAAAGAGACATAATGCTATGATAATAATAATACGAATCGTACCACATCATCCAAAATGCTTTCATTATTTCACGGAACTGTACGACAGTCCTTGAGAACAACTATAGCTTTTACATGAGCAGAAAAAAGGAATTACATTACCAAGGTGGAAATCAAAGAAGTTCTTGACTTTGCATGAAGATTGGTCTTCGTCAGTCTTTCTAGACACTAAAAGACTCCATGATGAGTCAACCATAACAGCAATCCCTGATTTTGGAAAAAGGAAAAAAAGGCCCCTAACCTTCAAAAAAAAACAAACCTTTATCAGAGCCATGAACTTCAGACCCTCGACTTTCTTTTAATACCTTCTTATCTGCAATTCATGCCTTGGTCCTTGATCTAGTTGTGAAATGTCCTCTCCTTCAAACATATTGGTTAGCGAATCCTTTCTTAATAATGCATTAGGATTAAAACTGTAACAAAATAACTTGCGATGTTGACAAAAAAACAAAGATGTGTGAAAACTAATATCGGGTGATACTGATTGTTATCTAAGATTGATAAACAACTTATCAATTAGGCCTATGTAGGAATGTCACCAATGAAACAAGCCAAAGATCCCTATCTAGGTTATAGGAATCTCACTAGGGCAGATTAGTGGGAAAAAACTGACCGCTGGTACCATAATATCGCACTCCTCTCCATAGTTTACCTCTTTTTGCTCATTATAATCAGATAATATTAAAGTTCGTTATCAGCAAGCAATGCAGGCCTTCAATACAGGCTGTAAAATGCAACGGGTTTCAACTGCCAGATGGTGTGATATCCTGTCGGACCTAGACTAGTACTAGCAACAGAAGTTTATCATAACCCGATTGACGTGTCTGGCAATCATAAGCTTATTCAACTCTCTTCCACTCACTGGAAATCTGGGTCACGGCTGTCCTCTTGAACGGCTTCATTTTTTTGAGTAACAGATTGTTTGTTTGAAATGGCCAGTCCATTTTAATAACCTCGAAGCAATCAAAGACTTTTCATGATCCAACTGAATGGGTTACTGTCCAGCACGGGTGAGTTGACAAGGTCAGACCTCAATAATTAAAATCCTTCAACCACAACAGTGACTATCGGGGGAAAAAAACCGCAATAAAAAATTTCTGTAGATTTGGAGCAGTCTCTCTATCACACACACACACACGCACATACAAACACCCGATACTGTTATCACTGGGGTAAAATTTCTATTTGACATCATACGTTGAATTTATTGTAATTGTGTATACACCGTGATAAACTTTTCTTTTCGAAAATTACCGGTATTTTATTTTCTCGCACTTCATATATATGCACACAACATTACGGTTTCTTGTGTGTGATTTCAACTAAAATATTTTCCTCCGTTTGTTTCCACACAATCTTTCAATATCTGGGGTTAAAATAACATCGAAGCGGCCTAGCCAGCAATCCCCGCCATAGCACTGGGCCAACCTGATTCTTCAACATTACCGAAGCCAGCGACTCTCAACCTTTGCTTTAGGCATATAGTTTTTTTTTTTTTCAACTTCCGCCATTCCGTACATTAAGGAAGGACACGAGACCCCAACGGTTCAAACTATGCCGGACTCTCCAGTCGGTACACAAAAAATCGAACAGAGGGCCCACGTTGTAGCTTAAGAACACATGATTGCATTCTCATTTTCAAAGCAGAGGGCTGGCGTTAGCACAAAAAGGTTGAATCTGAGAGACGTGCCAGTGTGACATTCGGGACTCATGCAACCCCGCGCGTTCTCTCTCTCTCTCTCTCTCTCTCTCTCTCTCTCTCTCTCTCTCTCTCTCTCTCTCTCTCTCTCTCTCTCTCTCTCTCTCTCTCTCTCACTCTCTCTCTCTCTCTCTCTCTTTCTCTCTTTCTATCTCTCTCTCTCTCTCTCTCTCTCTCTCTCTCTCTCTCTCTCTCTCTCTCTCTCTCTCTCTCTCTCTCTGCTGAAAGATCATGCACACCTGAATCTTAACCTTTAAAATAAAAAAGATAAAAAAAAAATTAACTTCTTCATAAATTCAGACACACACCGGGTATAATTCTTAAAAACAAAAACGCTGGGCTTGACGGTTTTCGTTTTGTTTTTTTTTACTTAAGCCTGTGTGTGTCCAAGTCCAGTGTAAAAGTGTAGACAGACAAAAGTATTTACTTCATTTCAAATAAATGTTGATCAAAAAGACTGGAAATTTCATAAATGTTGTTCAAATCTGTCCCAAATTATTAAAAAAAAAATTGAGACAAAGGTAAACATAAACAGGCAGCGATGTTTGTTGGATCCAAACGTTTATAAATCTGTAGACAAATGAATTGAGAACTTAAAAAGTACATGTGTTCTATAAGCGGCCAAAAACCGTACTGACAATGTTTTTCGAAAAGAGTATTAAAACTGACAAACGATACAGCTCCTCAATTAAGCGTGATCGCAGGGTTTTTTACACACCGTAGAAACCTCCGTCAGGCAGTTTAGGGCTGAAAATCTGAAGGCCCGAATGGACCTAAACAATTATGGTTCATGGCGCATTTCCAAATGAGCAGTTAAGCAAATCAAAGTTTCGTCAACGCTCTTTTATGCATGTTTTTACAACGCGCCACAATCATTCTATGGCTGTAAGTAGATTGGACCATTGACTTTGAGGACCTCATACGGCTTGAATCAGAATCCGACACTTTTAAAATTGACGCTTATCACAAAAAACCGCCTTAAGCTTGGGGGTGAAAAAATCAAACCTTTTTGACAATAACTTTAAATCGACAAACCGTGTTGACAGTGGAAAATAAAACAACGCTCTCTAAACATTATTGGTCTTCGCACCTTGCTTTAATTGTTCTTTCGTCTGTTTTTTATTTTTTTTTATTTTTTTTTTTAATCCTTTCAGCACGTGATATAACGGTGACTTATGAGAAACCAGCAAGCAACGCCTCTCCGGCTCCTGCCAGGCTGTCTGTCTACCAAGTAACTAACTGTGTGAAGATACCACGTTCATCCTGTCAGGCTGTCTGTCTACAGAGTTACCAACTGTGTGAAGATACTACGCTTATCTTGTCAGGCTGCCTGTCTACAGAGTTACCAGCTGTGTGAAGATACCACGCTTATCTTGTCAGGCTGCCTGTCTACAGAGTTACCAACTGTGTGAAGATACTACGCTTATCTTGTCAGGCTGCCTGTCTACAGAGTTACCAGCTGTGTGAAGATACCACGCTTATCTTGTCAGGCTGCCTGTCTACAGAGTTACCAACTGTGTGAAGATACTACGCTTATCTTGTCAGGCTGCCTGTCTACAGAGTTACCAACTGTGTGAAGATACTACGCTTATCTTGTCAGGCTGCTTGTCTACAGAGTTACCAGCTGTGTGAAGACACCACGCTTATCCTGCCAGGCTGTCTGTCTACAGAGTAACCAACTGTGTGAAGACACCACGCTTATCCTGCCAGGCTGTCTGTCTACAGAGTTACCAACTGTGTGAATTCACCACGCTTATTCTGTCAGGCTGTCTGTCTACCAAGTTACCAACTGTGTGAAGACACCGATTGGAACCTGCGAAACCGACACCTCTACATCAAGACCAGTAGTTAATGAGTTATTAAAGCAAAGCTACAAACATGCGGTAAATCGATGAATGGCTGCTAAATAGTTCAGGGTGAAGAAGAAGAAGAAGAAGAAGAAGAAGAAGAAGAAGAAGAAGAAGAAGAAGAAGAAGAAGAAGAAGAAGAAGAAGAAGAAGAAAAGAGGATGTCGGAGAGAAAGAGAGAGAGAGAGAGAGAGAGAGAGAGAGTGAGAGAGAGAGAGAGAGAGAGAGAGACAGAGACAGAGACAGACAGACAGAGAGACAGAGGGAGAGAGGAGGTGTAAAACTCTATTACCTGGTCTGCAGAATCAACATAAATATATAAAACCATGGTTATGTCAAATACCTCTCGACTCGCGGCCATAAATATTACTGTTTTCCGCCAGATTGGCGTAAAATTAATCAATAGCTTTGAAGAAAAAAAATAATAAAAACAATGAGCATTCATGATCGACCATGAAATAGATCTAGAGTTTTTTGGTCACGCAAGGTTAAAAAAGCTAATATTATGCTTGGATATACCGAAATTAGGAAACTGACATTGAAACTATGCATGATGAGTTTTGAGTTCAGCTTATTCATTTGTGGTTCAATCGGACACTGGTCAAAATTTTTGCTTATTGCCCAGCCCATTTGGGGCCCGTGAGGTGCCTTTCTCGTTAAATGCATGACATTTGAAAATAGACTACAGTAGACTCTAGTTATTTATTAAAGATTGCACACTTATTGTAACTGGCAAAATATTTCAGGAGGTCATGGAACAACTCAAACAAAAAAAAAACCTCACTGACAAAGCAATTATGATGAAGCGGTAAATTACAATACCACTACAATTTTTTTTAACACATGTATTGAAATTTCCGAGAAACGCTCAGTAAGTCTATTACATGACGCGACATTTTGATCAAATTACCCGGTAAGTGTACTGACTTCGATCAAGCAACCCAGTATTCTTGTTCTGTTGGAATAAGATCTAGATCTAGGTGTATCGAGTTGAGTCTTACCTTCACATCAAGCTCGTCTTGATCCATTCTTGAAGTCAGTGGGGCGTGCCTATAAAAATTCGACTTGCCATTGCACAACAGTTACCAGTTCAGCTTGCAATTTATGGCGTTTAGCCGTTTGAACTTCACTGCGGATTATGTTAGAAGTAACTGTGTCTCCGAGTGTGAGAGAGCACGCTTGAGCTATTTCAAATAATTCCAAAGTATGTAGCTATTCAAACTGAGGGCACAGCGTCTCATATATTATGACCGACCTATCCTGGCCAAGCCTAACTCTTATGTAATTCCTTTAAAAAATCAGCAAGACTGGTCGCTAGATACGTGTAAGTGTGAACTAGAACTAGATGTAACTATCATAATTATTATTCTAAACAGCTGGTTTCACTTCTTATCTAGATCTCCTACATCAAGATAAAAACACTTCTGATCTAAATTTTACTTTTGAAACGTGATCCTACCGGTGACTCCCTCTTGTCATCCCTAGATTCTAGATCTACCTCAACCAAGCTTGATATAACAAATTCCGTGCTTTTTAAACCAGTAGATGATCTGAATAGTCACACACAGCTTTGTCGATAGTGTCAACACAAGGCGCTGGCACTGTGTAGTCCTATATTGCATCCTGTCTAAGCCTGCCTCTCTATTTGTTCATGGAATTGTTTCTTCATGTCCTTTAGAATCTTAGCATAGACAAGACCCTTCATTTAGATTTATTCCAGGAATAAAAGTTATCAAGTCTTTAAGGCGATTGTCGATCTAGATCTATAATTTTAAAATTGAAACTAGGCTTAGCTATTTACACCACTTTGGTTTGACGACAATGTATTAGTCTATTTACACAAACGCGTGTGGCTACGACGGTTTTTACACAGCTGATAGATCAAATTTAGATCTAGAAATTATACAATTACACACAAACAAGAGAATCATCTTCACCAGCTCAGCATCTAAATATCTGCTTGGGTTGCGGCTGTCAATCTATTCGATCTAGTCTAGTTCCTGTACTGTCGCAAGATGCGTCCTGTTCAAAAGGAACCAACTCGGCATTCCGATCCATACTGCGCTACTGCGCAAAATCAATACATGTATTTAGTCCCATACGGTTCACAGTCCTAACGAAGTCATGAGATTATCGAGATTTTTTTGAATGTAGTGAAAACTCTTTTATTACCCTTAGTAGAAAGAAACAAAAAATTACGTTTAAATAAAATGACGTTTAGTGCAATTTTAATTAAATCTATTGGCAATACATCCTTTACTTACGTGCGAAGCAATTGTTAAAACCATCATCACGATATGTATATGTAGACAAAAGCTGAGAAGATGATTTTGAAGAAAACGAAAACAACATAAAGGAGGCTTACTGCACGTTCCAGTAACAAATATATAAAGTAAACAGCTCAACAAGTATAATTTATATAATTTTATTCTTGTCGTCGGTTTGAAGAGAAAAAAAAAAATCTGGCCTTGCCCTCGCTAAATTTCGATCCAGTTAAACATGAAGGAAGAAGGCTGTCTCTATGGGGGCGTACTGGTCGAGGAGTCGGTGGACTTCACAGTTCTGTGTCAAGCCCTTGAGGCTAGGAGCTACATGTATTCAAGTCTTTGTGCTGCTCTCTCTCTCTCTTTCTCTCTCTCTCTCTCTCTCTCTCTCTCTCTCTCTCTCTCTCTCTCTCTCTCTCTCTCTCTCTCTCTTTCTCTCTCTCTCTCTTCAATCTCTCTCTTTCTCTCTCTTTTCAACCTCTCTCCCTCTATCTCACACACACACACGCACACAGAGGGACACAATGAATTTCTCACTCTCTATCATCATAGTGTTAATCCAGAATTGTGGAACTGCGCGTCCTCTCAGTGACCCTCATTCTTAAGGAGGTTGCAATTCTTTATTCTTTTTATTTTTTTTTTTTACCTCTTTCATTTTATCTGCCCTTCCACAAGACTTTGAAGAATTTTCAAATATTTCGTTTTCTTTTACTTTCCCCTTTCTACATCCCATCACCCGCACTCCCTTTCCCATCTTTTCATTCCAGTTAATACCTTCTGCAAACTGCATACTTGGATATGAGACTGAGGTTTTTATGTAGACTACAGCACGTATCCCGAGCTTAGGACAGACTCTCTGATGCGGATCGGAACCATACTGGCATTGGTTGAAACCTACTTAAGGAACCATCTTTGCACGCCTATTTGGGGCCTTTCTAATTACTGGACTGGCCCAAACTGACCACATCGAAGAGGGTAAGCTATATATCTTCAAGATAGGAGTAATCAACAAATCCACATCTACTCTATCTCGCTATTGAACACTCAAGTTTGGAGTGGGTGCCAATTCCATCAGGTGACAGTAAAATTTAAGGTTTCAATAGTGTAGTAGAGAACAATAGATGTATATAAGAAGATGCGCGGTGCGGTATGTTTGAATAAAGCTGTTTGTTATATTTGCGTTTGGTAGAGGGCGGGGTGTAGGTGGGGGACTCGTATTGCATACTATCCAACTTCAAAAGTATCGGTAATTTAAAGACGGAAATTGTTTTTGCATATTAAAATATTAACCTTAGCTTAGATTTCACTTCCACAATGCCAGTGAACCTTTAACAAAGCAGACTTATCGTAAGGTCGTAAGGTGTCAGAGACCTACGTCATACGCCCTCTCAGATTGTCTCCCCCCATCTCACCTCACCTTTCTTATGAAAACATTGGAGTTGTTCTACAAATAGCTATTAACAACACTGACTGTGTTTATGTGTTATTTATGTTACATAACAGATCTGGTTATTATTGCACCTATTCTTTACTTTCTTTCACCCCTCAGTCTTAAAATAATTCCAAAAATGCATACTGATAGTAGAGCTTAATCATTACACACACACACAAAAAAAAAGAAAAAAAACAAAACACCAAAAACCATCCTGTCTCGCAACTGCAAACTCAGACCTTTTTCAACGTTTCCGTCACATACCATATAATTGACACAAATCCAATTCTTCATTACTTTTAAGAGATACATACTGGGCCCTGATTACAAACACTCAACACAATTTTTACTTTGCGCCTTCTAATATCAGTGTTCATATGTGAGACACGGATGCATCTAGAATGCGTGATCTGCCGATCCGGAACAAATACAGTACCGGTATTTGTATTGTGTCGATAACAAGTCATGCGCGCTTGTCACTGGCTGACGCATCAAGGAACGTTCAATGACCCAGGTCAAAGACAAGATGTATTGTTACAGTGCAAAATATAATGTTCACAAGACTCTCTCTCTCTCTCTCTCTCTCTCTCTCTCTCTCTCTCTCTCTCTCTCTCTCTCTCTCTCTCTCTCTCTCTCTCTCTCTCTT
>JAWDGP010006680.1:337500-340000 GCA_033675545.1 Elysia crispata
TCCATACGTCACAGCCAGAGATATGATGAATGCGCTAAACGGGTTCATACGCCTGCCAAATTGATGTCGTGGCGTGTATTGAAATAGCCAAACGACGAAAATCAATAATCAACATACATGCAATCAACTATCTTGGAAAAATGCTAACAATGAGAGTCAAGTGTACCTTGGAGCCAGATAAATAGGCGATTAGGGTGGATAGCTAGCTTAGATCCTCATTTTTGCCATGTGTTCTGTCGTTCCCTATATAACAGATTTATAACAGGCCGAATAAACAAATGAAATCACCAAAAAACATCGTCATTTGGTGGCTTCAGTACTTGCAGTGGACATCACAACAATTTGCCTCAAAAAGATTGGCTAACATAGACTAAAGGAAAAAAAAAAGATAGAGGACCACCAGTGGTTGCACAGTGCAAGCACCTAACTGCAATAGGAAAAAATAGATACACTACACTAAACACAATTTTAATCTAGATTATTAAAGACAACTTTGATTTCTTTCTCCACGATCTCCTCCAAAACCACTTATTCTGAGCGGTTTTCAATTTTCAAACCGGATGAGGCTTTTAAAACAACTTATTGCTACTTTGTAAATGTAGATTATACGTTAAAAAATGTTCTTTCACTTTGATAGAGTGAAAAAGTAAAATCAATAAGAAAAAAAATAAATGAACTTTGACCTACACCAGCATAAAGAAAAAAGAGCCATGGAATAGATGCCGTTCTATACAGGAAAGTAGAAGTGATTTGATTGGTCAGTATTTTAAGAACAACTGTCGGCGCCTTTTCTTCCGGAGCGGTGGTTGCGAATGTCAACTACCACTTCTGCTATTTGCTACGAGTTTTGTAGTTTTATACTATTTTATATACCTAAATATCAACCAGGGCCACTTATAGTCAGCAAGGAAATGTGAAAACATTCAAGTTAAGCCATGTTAATAACTTGCCATTCTTAATTTGTGTTGCATGAGTTATACAGATTGTGGTTAGATCTAGAATAATTATAAGCTTCAGCAATCCAGGGTAACCCAATGAATATTTCAAAATCCCGGGCCTTATTTTTTTTCTTTCTTTGTAATATTGGCTGCACTGAACAGTTGCATATTTTTTACGTTGTGCTGGAGAGCGCCTTTTCACCGCATTAGGTCGAGCATAAATTGTATCTATTTTGAGTCATCAGTGACACGTTATGGTATCTGTGGAGGGATAAGATGAAAAGAGGGCTGCCTCAAAGATTGCACCCAAGTTTAATTCACTTTTTTTAGCTTGGGATCTCTCTTTCACTTAAAGAATGTCTTCATCACAAGGTGAGAAGACTTCCTATGACTCAAAGTTCAATTTATTTAAAGCTGTACTATGAGTCACTCTAGAGAAATATCTGTTATTGTCTAAAATTTGCTTTTCTTTAATAAATGTGTTTGCATGGCTCTGGAGGAGATATAGGCCTATACTTTTGAAGTAAAATTTGCTTTTCTTTATAGTCTTTCCCACCTGTTCATTGTAGTAAACTTTGTTTTTCTGCAGTGCAGTTGTATGGCTCTGGGGGATTATAAACATGTCTGAATTTTCGAGAAATTTGCATTTCGTCAATGTAGTTGTCTTCCCCACCTGTTCATTTGAACGGGCAGTCATGCTTGTTATCAATAAATGTACTGGTAACTAAAAACATTACAAAAGTAGTTGCTACAATGAATACAAAAAAAAAAAAAAAAAAAAATTACATGTAAGAAAATTTTTTACAGCTGGGCAGAGGTTTGAAACTAGCAAACAAGTACCCCAAATAATAACAAATTATCTTCATTATTAATACTGTTTTATGACGACGACGACGACGACGACGACGACGACGACGACGACGACGACGACGACGACGACGACGACGACGACGACGACGACGACGACGACGACGACGACGACGACGACGACGACGACGACGACGACGACGACGACGACGACGACGACGACGACGACGACGACGACGACGACGACTACTACTACTACTACTACTACTACTACTACTACTACTACTACTACTACTATTATTTATATTATTATTTATATTATTATTATTATTATTATTATTATTATTATTATTATTATTATTATTATTATTATTATTATTATTATTGTTATTATTAACTATCCATCTATCTATCTATCTATCTCTGTAAATAATTCAATATCATAGTGCAAATTAACGTGCTTTAACATACATATTTAATATTAAATATTGCTGCAGAGTAATCTAAAATGCATCAATCCCTAATAAGCACTTCCTTGGCGAAAGCCTTGTATTGTTTTAGTGATTTAGATTCATAAAAGCACTGGTGGTAGATTGTTAATACTGATAGACCGTTAGTTCTGGTAGACTGTTGGTACTGATATACTGTTCATACTGGTAGACCGTTAGTACTGGCAGACTGTTCATACTGTTAGACTGTTAGTACTGGTAGACTGTTCATACTGGTAGACCGTTAGTAGTGGTAGACCGTTCATA
>JAWDGP010006680.1:345000-347500 GCA_033675545.1 Elysia crispata
TGTCCTTAGACGAAACATATATAGAGAGAGAGAGTTGTTGAGGATTTACAATTGCTCTCGGCTTGTTTAGAATCAGCTGTCACATCATCGTTTCCTACTATTGATGGCAGAGTCTTTTCTCACAAAGTCCATTCTCACACCCAGTCCATTCTACCTGAGCTACATTTTAGATGAAAACATTTCGAACGATAACGCAAAATATGTCTTTGGCATTGTGAGGCTATAGGCCTTTAAGATTGCCTCGTCCTCCAGCAGTAGCATCAGCAGCTGCTGTGGATGAGTTTCACTAGTAAAGACAGTGCCACCGTCTGGTATCGACCCGAGTGTGTTATCTAGACGCGTCAACATGAAGGGAAAGTCAATGGTGTTTTGCACGCAGGCATGGACCATGTGTAGGAGGTTGTCTTTTTAAGATGCTGGATGGTTTTATGGACTTTCTAAATGAAAAAAAAAATTTGGTTAGCTCAGTCAGACAAGTTGACACCACAACCTCTACTCCTGCTAATATAACAAGGTTTTTGCTCTTGCCATTTGTAGCGTTAATTTCGCAGTGAACAATTTCAATGTATGTAATGGACCATTGAAATTATCGCTTATACCGTTGCACTCAGCTATTTCTACTAAAGCATTAACTGCTGGTACTTCTACTGCTGCTGCTGCTACTAGTAATATTATTACATGCATTAGCGACACTAGAATTACTGCTGTTACTACTGTACTAGTCTCCTTGTAGGGCTAAGCACACCTTGCAGTTGGCGTGGGCCTACTTCCCCTATGAAAACACTGAGACTTGGAAGAATAATACAAGTTTGGCTTTGGAGGGCGGTGAGACAGTGACACTAAATTCAAGATGGTCGGTGGAAGTGAAGCATGGAGAAGAGTTAGCTGGTTAAGAATGAGCCGCGACGGGGTTCAGCTGTAATTCAGACAGACCGGTGAACGCATGAGCTGTTGGTTGCATCATTCTTATGGCGACAGGCCTATCTAATTTTAGAGATCCGTCTAGAAGTTTCATTCACTCTACGTTCCTTTTCGAGTTGGATTTACTGGTACATACACCTATACACTTTCTTTGTATTTGCCCAGAAAAAAAAAACATGTTGTATGAATTAGTTTTTGTTAGAGAGGGTGAGTGGATGGGAGTAGCAATTGTGGAAACAATAAAGAGCAGCATTTGATATTCCTCATAAAAATGGAGTGCAGCTTCGTGTTATAGGCTTTAACAGTATCCCGCTGAGATATAAATAGCATCCCTGCATGGTTAACATGGCAAAACTCAACCTAGGTGTCAGATAAGGAAAGAAAAAAAAAACATAAAATAGGCCTAGGTATTTGTTTATAAATAATATATTATGAGTGTGTGTGTCCACGTAATTTGAGACCCAAAGCTGTTTATTGAGGCGGTAGTGTTACTTCTTTTTTTTTAAACAAATACGTAAGGTCTTAGTGGTGAGAGGGGCGGTTATGTTGTTATCGTTGAAGAACAAAATGGGGGCGATGATGACGACATGAACAAGCAACTAAGAGGATTATAATGAAGATATTGATCATAATGATGGCGACGATTCAAACAGTGAGCGGGGTGACTAACTGTAAAGATGACAACGATGCTGACCGTAGATCTAGAGAACCCTTCGTGCAGTTCAACAGTTATCTAATCTGATAAATCATACTTCATAGACTTAGTTGATCAACAGTTCTATCCTCATACAAGAGGCAAAGGAATAAGAATTTAAAGACATTAACATAATTATGGTCACAACATTCATTCATTCTTACTGGTTCTGAAGCAAGCTGTCCCCATCGGTAAAACCTCTCATCTCATAGTTCATTAGACCATTGGTAGCCGTAGCTTCTAGATCCAGGTTAGCCTTTTGATCCAAAGTAGCTTTTTGGTCCTGGGTAGCCTTTAGGGTAGCCTCTTCATCCTTGTTAGCATCTAAATCCAGGGTAGCCTCCAAATCCTGGGTAGCCTCTTCATCCATGACATCCCGTGGAATCCAAACTTTGTCACTCATCTTGACCTGCTAGAGTTAATCTCTTGAAGTCTAGATCTGATGATGTAAGATCTGTTAATGTCTCAAAATCGATAACACGATATCACCGGGTGCTGCGGTGGTGACGTTGAAGAAAAGTCAACTGAATCATTCTAAAGATTAAAAAAAAAAACAAAAACGAAAAGTCACACAGATTAAATTAGCTGCTAACTGGCTTTGGGTCTATCTCTTAAAAAAAATAATACGTGATTGTAGATCTTCCTGATTCAATTCTAAGAATTGTTTAAACGTTAGGGTCCGGGTTTGTTTGTTTTTATTTAAATCAGCTATTATACTATTCGAAACGCTGAATGATTTATTATCCAATCGACGAAAATGCATACAAGTTTCTAGCCTCGGTAATGATCTCTAGCATGTAAAATAAATTCTTTAATTGATATTTAATCGTTATTAGGAAAAAAATGTTTTATAAATGTCTGGAAATAATTGAATACATATTAATT
>JAWDGP010006680.1:355000-382500 GCA_033675545.1 Elysia crispata
TCTATTTTTAAGAAACTAGAACGAGTCCAAATTAACCTTTTGTTAATTCTACGAAGTTGAAAAAAAACAAAACAAGAACAACTTACGTATCATTACTAAAATGCATGGTATTGGGATGCCTGTCCGTTTAAATGCTTTTTTATCCATTAATACTTATCTTTGTCTTTTAGAAGGTCAAGGCCATGGCACAGATTAAGATTCAAGTAGTAAGATATCAATTAAACTGACCACATCAAAGACCACCACCAGTTATTACAACCCCTCCAGCAAAGCCAAGTACAGAAGATAAAGGCTGCCGCGCACGTGTAATATCAAAAACAATTACAAAAATAGGTTTGACCTACATTAAGTTGTTGCTCGCCTTCACGAGTGCAAACTCTAGAGGAAGTCTAAAAGTGTAATAAGAGAAAATTAACCTTTAGATAACATTGTCCGATTGAAGTAGTCAGTGTTTAACGTCCTCGGAGGGTTATGGTCTATTGAGGAATACCGTAAGAAACAGAATGCGAGCCTCAACACCTTAGATCAGGATAGACAGCGAAAAACTGAGCCTGTTCTGCAACTTACTAGACCAATTACTTCTCAACGTTTCATTACGTTTTCCTATTGTCTAAAGTATAACACAGCATACTAAACCTTACCCTCACAGGTGTGGGGGAACATGGTTTTAGAGAGGTCAAAGGTTAGAAAGCTTATCAATTCTTTTTAAAGGTTATGAAATATGTGTATATTTTAAACATCTGGACAATCATATAGTGAAATATTGAGAAAATATAGCAGACTTTAAGTTGCAGGTGTCTCATCAAAGTTTTGGGTGTCTTTTTAATAATGGAGTAGAACAATACGTTTTCTTTGAAGCCCTTTTTTCTTTTTAGTTTTTCGGTATGAAAATTTTAGTAGAATATTTTGTTTTTTAAATTTATATCACATATTTATAATTCTATTTTAATTTTCATCTTGACAAATGTTACTTTGATACATGGCATACTGAGAGTTTATCGCCATGTATGTGGCGCAACATTTTTTTTTTGAAAGGTCAAAGGTAATGGAGTACAAATTTATATTCTCCTATCATTTTTTTTCATATTTTAAAAATGTAGATAATCATATTACAAATTGTTAAAGGCACGACAAGCAGACTTTATATACAGAGGGCATATAAGTCTGATTAATTACAAAGAAATAGAGCATTTTTTCTTTACATGCCTTTATATTATGTTTGCCATTTTTTGCGGATGAAAACCTTATTGTAAACTGTTGATTCTTTCGAAAGATGCTAAATAGCTAAAAAAAATTTTTTTTTTTCATTTTATTATTACAAATATTCAAAATATGATAACCTCAAAAATTTACCGGCATGAGTACGACAAATCGTGGTTGTTTGAAAGGTCAAAAGTCAACTAGAACATTTTTTGAACATGATCATTTTTTCATTAATCCACGAAATATAAATTTTATACTCGTAGACGATCCCATTACAAAGTATTGAATTCAAGGCAAACAGACTTTTAATCAAGTTTGGTTTGTTGAAAAAGATTAGGGCATTTTATGGTCTTTAAAAACCATTTTCTCCTGTTCCTTTAAAAAAAACTGTTGGTTATTTTAACAAATTGCACATGATTATTTAAAATTATTCTAACATATTCATTGCTAGCAATGTTTAGAATATTACATAATTATATGTAAGGTGTACCGCCATGATTGTTAATGGCGGAACCTGTTTTGCTCGGTAATGTCCAAAGGTTGAAAAGCTTACTCTGTTTATATATAAAATCATAGTGCAAAATTTAAAGAACTTTGAAAGAGACTCAAGGTGACAGATTAAACTGATATTCTTACATCATTACAAACTAACTGAAAGATTTATCTCTTAAAATCCGATTTTTCAAGTTTCTGTTTTTATGGGGGTTTTTTGAAGCAATATATTTCTCTCAGAATGTATTACACACTCTGTTGACCTAACAACATACTCCGTGGCATTTTTATATGGAGCGGCGCCTGAAAGGGAGTCCATGTTAAGTTTACCGTTTTTTTTAAAGGGTTCCTGGGTCATCAATAATGGGCATTTGTGAAAATCGTGCATAAATTTCCATAAAATTTGTAACAATTTTTTTGACGTGCAAGGAATCAAATCTATTAACATAAAAACAGAAAATGCCAAAGATGTCATGTAATTAAGGATTTTTACAGAGATATATGGTTCATTGCTTCAAACCAAGTTATCTTAGTTTGTTTTTGTATTATTTTTTTCGCTAGTTTTTTTTTTATAATAAAATTATATAAAATCCATATTTCATTCAAGATAATACGGTTGTATTCTCTCAAATTTTATCTGAAGCAATAATCTGAGCATGCTCTTTGAGACAATTTGTAGCTGTGATGGAGGAGGGTTTTCCTTCCATCCTTTTTCAAAATTCAGACATGCTAAGACTGTGATTTGATGGTGCATCTTTGCAACTTTGAGGATGCATAACTATGCTTATGTTAAACTGCTAAGGTAGATGAGTCCTACTTTCGTTATACATGCGATCACAGTCGTATAACTAGACTTCTCAGCTAGCAAAAGACCAACTAACACACACAATATGTTCAAGGCTTTTTCCCTTGCTTAGATCTCTAACACTGTATCTGATTTTAATAACTTTTTCTGTGATCTTACATCCTTTTAAAGATAGTGGCAAAAGAAGAAAGTAAGCTGCCCAAACTACCAGATACTATCTCATATGAAGAAGCTAAAACTCTTCTTAACACAGCCACACACTAATGGCAAGAAGAGAACGAAGGGTACGCTTTCAAGAATGACAACATTCACATGCTAGACAGAAAAGGTCAAACAACACTGTTTCGCCTAAGGACAGGCCACTGTGGCCTCAACAAACATCTGAAGAAGATGGGAAGAGCAGAATCTGCGCAATGCCACTGTGGAGCGACAGAACAGACCCCAGTCCACATCCGCCAAACCTACCCCCACTTTGAAGGAAGCCAGACTTCAAGTTTGGACAACAAAAGCTCCAGTCAGCGAGAAGCTCTAGGGGTCTGACGACCAACTCATCGACCAGACCGGACTATCTTATACATGACAGTCAAAAAAGATTGAACGCAGAAGAAGAAGAAGAAGAAGAAGAAGAAGAAGAAGAAGAAGAAGAAGAAGAAGAAGAAGAAGAAGAAGAAGAAGAAGAAGAAGAAGAAGAAGAAGAAGACGACGACGAAGACGAAGAAGAAGAAGAAGAAGAAGAAGAAGAAGAAGAAGAAGAAGAAGAAGAAGAAGAAGAAGAAGAAGAAGAAGAAGAAGAAGAAGACGAAGAAGAAGAAGAAGAAGAAGAAGACGAAGAAGAAGAAGAAGAAGAAGAAGAAGAAGAAGAAGAAGAAGAAGAAGAAGAAGAAGAAGAAGAAGAAGAAGAAGAAGAAGAAGAAGAAGAAGAAGAAGAAGAAGAAGAAGAAGAAGAAGAAGAAGAAGAAGAAGAAGAAGAAGAAGAAGAAGAAGAAGAAGAAGAAGAAGAAGAAGAAGAAGAAGAAGAAGAAGAAGAAGAAGAAGAAGAAGAAGAACTAGAACAAGAACAAGACGAAGAAGAGGAAGGAGAAGAACAAGAACAAGAACAAGAACAAAAACAAGAACAAGAACAAGAAGCAGAAGAAGAAGAAGAAGAAGAAGAAGAAGAAGAAGAAGAAGAAGAAGAAGAAGAAGAAGAAGAAGAAGAAGAAGAAGAAGAAGAAGAAGAAGAAGAAGAAGAAGAAGAAGAAGAAGAAGAAGAAGAAGAAGAAGAAGAAGAAGAAGAAGAAGAAGAAGAAGAAGAAGAAGAAGAAGAAGAAGAAGAAGAAGAAGAAGAAGAAGAAGAAGAAGAAGAAGAAGAAGAAGAAGAGGTTTATAAGCTTTGATACCGCTTTTTATTCCCAGCCGACATGGGTATGTAGGAGGATATAAAACCTATGGATTTCTGCACAATACATTGTCTATATTTACTTTATGAAAAGCGTTCGTAGCATCGTGTGCCAGATGGATGAAAAGATCGGTGATCTCTCCAACCAAAAAAATGTCACATTATAAGCCTCGTGCTTATCATCGTTTCAGATTCGCTTTTGACATTCCTCACCAATATCATTTCACAGGAAGCAGCAAACTGTTGAAAAGTTGAAAAACTCTTTGATTTACTTTGAGGAAAACTAAGAAAGGGTTTCCTCTCTCTCGTCCGGGTGGTTTTATTTTGAGCCGATTCAAATAGCGAACATCGAGTTATACTAGTTTCTGGTTTCTTACAGAATCTTTCTTTGCTGACTACTATGAATTATGGTCGAAAATGTCAGGGGATCGGATCAATGTTAAGTACATGGTAACTGAATGTCAGAAATACACACCCACATGTATTTCAACGTTGATTCTTTGTGAACAGGAACCCTACTCGATGAAGTTGCTCAAACCTTTGAAGGGGATGATGTGCAGCAAAGCAGCACCAACTTTCTTTCGGGTGGCCAAAAATCTGCATATCATGTGAAAAATTGGTTAGCTGCTGTCTTTTCCCATTACAAACGGCTATAATAAACTCTGAAATTGTCCTACGCAGTTTTAAACTCATTTAGGACAAGATTTCTTAGAGAGTTAAATGTTTTCGTTTTTGTCTATATTGTTTAAAAAAATGTAATTATTTCTCTCCATCTGCTCACCGTCTTGCTTTAAGCTGTTATTTTATTTTTTTGGGGGGATATGATTTTTTTTCATGGATTTGCGTTTACTGTCACAGATATTAATCGCTCATTTGGCAGTCTCTTTCATAACATACACTGGCTAGTACTGACGTCGAACTGGTAAGGAAAATCGGCTTATTTTCTACGTAAAGACCCATTCTAACGTTTGTTAAATGTCTATGAATTATGGCAAAAAGAACCTGAAGGTGTACAGCCTTGCGGGGAATCCATAGCAGTTTAAAAAGGTCTAGAGAGAGAGCTGTTTAAAAAAGTCTAGAGAGAGATTTGGGCTTAACAAAACTAGCTATCTATTCTTATTGTCTCTCTTTAGCAATCTGGCAGAACTAGCTATCTATTCTTATTGTCTCTCTTTAGCAATCTGGCAGATTCTCTAACGGTCTCTAGTAGGCTAACACCGCTTTTACCGTTTTATTATATATATATTTTTTGTATACATTGTTTCCTCGTTTTCTTTGCTTCCAATTAATAGACATTGTCCTCGATTAATAAATAATGCTCTATTTTAGGCCTATATCGATCATAGTCGTTTCATGATTGTTTCCTGGAAAGATAAAATTTCCATGTATCTTCTGACAGCTACGCAGTGAGATACTTCTTTACGTTGATCGGCTTGCCGTTCGTCTTATTTTTTGATAGATAATGCATGTGTAAGAGTAAAATTTTTATACCCATTATGACATAATGCATGTGTAAGAGTAAAATTTGTATACCCATTATGAAATCAAAGTAAACAACAAAAATTTGAACAAAAAAAAGAAGGAAATTAGCTTATTATTGAAAAATGTTATCTTTACTTTCAAATGCGGATATCATTGTCTTTCATTTAAATAAAAAGGGGTTAGGCATTACGGTCTTCCATACTCCACCGCGAGACAAGCAAACCTTCGTAGCGGAGCCTCGTGTATATGCGTGTGTGTGTGAGAGAGAGAGAAGGTGGGGAGAAGATAGAGGGTCCGCGACGCCATTGTTATGTCAAGGATTCCCACCAAACGCTTTTAAAAAGATTATCAATAATTGATCACTTTTCACATAAGAAAAACAAAAAAATCCGATTCTGTGAACGCGTTTTGTACAAGAAATTTAAAATATTCTAAGTGAAATTAAATCTGGGCTTAAAGACTGGGCTAGATCGAGTTGATAGATCTCTAGAATCATTCATTTCAGTGGAATAGGGATATTTTTTCGAATCTAATAATGGTAGATTTAAATCTCTCATTGCTAATTCTTTGTTGCTTTGAATTATGCAATCATTTCTTACTTTATATTTACAAGTGAATTTGAATAAATGCACGTGTCTTTATACCTGATGCAATAGTGGTGAGATCTTAGCTCAGGGTCAGTGGGTTCCAAGTACGGTGCTCCGCGGAGATTACTTTCGTTAAAAATTTCTGATATTTCAAATGTAAATTCGAGCATTTTCCGCCCATCCGACTTTGGTAAACCTTTTCATGGATTAACTTCAGTGAAAAAGATAGGACAAAAAAAATGGAAGCAACTAGTTGTAGGCAACTGCTATCTATCGTGGACTATAAGCCCATTATGGGAACTGAGAGTAAACAGCCACGGAATCGCCGCTCACAAAGGGGCTGTCGTAGTTACTGATGAAAAAAACAAGATAAGTACACAATATCGGTTTACTACATGGCTCGGTATGATCAACACAAACATCACGAGACTGAACAGACGGGACCTACTCTTTAAGTTGTCTTCAGTTAAAGATTGTTAACCTTTTGATCATTTTTGTTTTATTTTGTTTTGTTTTGCTATAAATAAGCAGCAAAATGTTACAATTTAATCGTTCCAGGTAAGTCGGTAAAGGTAAATATAATATTTACTTCGCCGGAAACATAAAAGCCTGTCAATTGTTAAAGCTTCTCGATTTGAAGCTCTTCTCCAGATCTACATCTCGATTCGAAAAATGAAAAAAGAATGATCAGAAATGAGATCAAACCAACTAGTCTAATAAATCTTTTCGGCATGCCTAA
Source organism: Elysia crispata (assembly GCA_033675545.1). Classification (NCBI taxonomy): domain Eukaryota; kingdom Metazoa; phylum Mollusca; class Gastropoda; family Plakobranchidae; genus Elysia; species Elysia crispata. Next base: position 361,687 of record JAWDGP010006680.1, read on the forward strand.
TTCAATTTAAAAAAAATATTCCAGAACTAACACAATTTTGCGAAGACTGCATCCATGAAAAAGAATACATGCGATGAGATATCGTTTATCAGAAATCTGTTGGAGTCACTTACTTGTTTTACATAGTCTCATATGCTACTCCGAGGAAAATAACCAACTGCAGCTGATAGATATGATGTGCGCACGGATCTTTTGTCATAATGCTCTTAATCATGGTATCATTATGTGCCAGAGGAAAGGTCGACTGAGGAAGGAAACTAAAATAACACCAGAAGCTTGGTTGATAAAACTGGGTTCTAAATTTGGAGAAGATCAGGGCGAAAGTGTGCACTCACAAGATCAAACAGCAGGTTCTGGTTAATTGTGTCATTTGATCTTTTATCTTTATCTTTTCAAAACATCTATTTAGGTCGTCCATGGAGAGAGAGCCATAGAAAATATTTATATCATTGATATAAGTAACCCCATTGACGAAATTAAACTAATAACATAATTGATTCTGCAGAACTGCACTTTATCTGAAATTCTTGTTTTTGATGAATTGATGTAAGAAATTAAAACTCCCATTAGGCAGATAGTAGGTCGAGTGGCAGACTGATCCACAACCTGCATTCTGTATTTTTATGGATGTTAAAACAAATACTACGCATGTTGATCTAGATAAGACCATGAGTTTATCATGTGTTGAACAACTTTGATGTCTTATCTTTATGCTTGCTGTTCTAGATAACGCCACTTTAGCCTTTCATAGGCTATACTAGACAATCTTTTGTCCTTACGACCAGTAAATCCAATAACATCACTTATTTTATATACTTTTGATACAGCGAATTAGTAGCATGGCGGTGAAAAATGATTTCTTGTTCACTGAATAAGCCAAGCTATAACATAGCGTCTCAAATCTACTCATTGATATAGTTTCAAACCATAGACAAGAAATCCTTACCAGCTATTCAAGGCGTGATTTCAAGCAGTGACATAGAATGCTTCTCAAGTAATTATCCTGATTGTTTTTCAGCACTCGCTCCGTTTCTTTTAGTGTGATTTGTAACGTCTCTGACTTGTGACAGGGAATTGGGAAACTGCGTTATCCTTTCGCTAATTGACTTTTTGGCCATGTGTTCAGGCAGAGGCACTGAGATCTGGAATTTTTTCAAATATGGGTTAAAATATCTAATAGCGTGTATACAGTATGGACTTTTATATTGAACTTTTCCGATCTATTTCTTAAGGATTTGTATGATACCTCAGGAAAAACAAAGCAACATAAAACTATATTGGTGGGAATTAAGTGACTCATCATATGAAAATATACATCTATATATACTATTTCATACTCTCTCTCTTTCTCTCAATTCTCTCTCAATTCAGTCTTTTTTTTTTTTAATAACTCAACCGCACCAGTCCTTTGTTATATACAAAACTGTACCTCACATCTCCAGCTATCTACCTCTCCCTCTCCTCCTTCCCCATTTTGTTCTTAAAATTCTACACGATAAACACGTTTTTGCCATTAATGTGCAGTAAGTGACCAGGCCTTCATTATTATGAATAAAATTATTGTAAAAGTAGGACGCTAACAAGGTCTGATCACACAGTGGCTATCTTTATATAACAAACTCGGAATCAAGTCCAAGGTTCTGGTTCCAATCTTCGCGACAGTCCGAACTTTAGCTTGAGCATAACAATTCTTACTCCGTGAACCAGGGCAGGTTTTGAAGGTGCGTTTACACACTGTAACTATGACACTTGAATCCCTTTCTGCTAGCCTCTTTTTTTTTTTTTTTTTTCAAATTTCACGATGTCTACCCAAAAATAGACTTTTTTTTAAGTTTCACAAAGTTACCCAAAAATAGAATTCTTTTTTTTTTTATCTTTTTGTTTGAAAGCATAATCAAGTTCTCCTATCCGAATGGGCTGTTACAAATATTGAACATAAGTTGGTATGATATTGTTAGTAGGCCTATGGTCTGTTCATTTAGATATCCTTTCCATTCGCTATCATGATTGTAAAAAAAAATCTACAAACGGTTGTGAAAAAATGACTTTTTTGTTTTGATGTTACAATACTTTAGTACTCTTCTGGGAAAAAAAAAGTAAACTAGAGGTGTCAATGAACAAATTAGCCCCATACTTAGGAATGTAGACTAACCAACTAGTACTATACTCTAAGGTTACCTTGATCTAACTTGTTTGGAAAGATAACGAATTGTCTCGACATTTGCGAAAAAAAAAAGCATAATTTTTTTCCACCACATTTTTCATGACGCATTATCCTCTAACGTGTTCTCTTTGTTGAAAAAAAAATATGCCAAAGTAAACAGCTCGACTGTAATCTTCACAATGTCTGGTCGCAAACTGCGTGAACGGTTATGTTGTAAAGAACGATCCGACAACTCCAGCGAGTACCGGTATTAAGGAAGCTTGGAGAACTCTTCACAAAATTATCCGCTCAAACTACTTTACGGTTCAAATCCAGAACTCATTCTTCGAAGCATGTTTAAAAGATAATATCATGTTACTTTTGCTGATCACGAGGCGTGTACACATTTCTTATTTCGCCTCTATTTCATTTACTCTTTCTCCTTTTCTCTCTCACTCTCTCTGTCTATGTCTCTGTCTCTGTCTGTCTGTCTGTCTGTCTGTCTGTCTGTCTGTCTGTCTGTCTCTCTCTCTCTCTCTCTCTCTCTCAATCTCTCTCCCTCTCTTTACTACTCTGTGAACACGATGTAAACACTTATCGTGTCATGAGGCTGCTCATTTTTTTCTCTTCTGGAAGAATACAATTTCTAACTCTCCATTATTATTTAGATGATATTCTGGAAATGTTATACGGTAAGAGTATTTTTAAACAGATTGAGATTTTGTGGTCTTATGCCTTTGTCACACCGATTAGGCCTGTTTCTCATTGCTTAGCATCTATCAGGAGATTTTTTTATAAAGGTAAAAAGAAATCTTTGACTCTCGGAAGCGTAGATTTTCATAGAATAGCCATACCTCAAAAGAAAAAAAGGTACAATAAAACTCAAAAAAGATATATTATAAGATTAAGCACGAAACAGTTTATTAATTTATTTTTCTTCTGATGGTAAAATGTTAAAAAGTAAAGATACCTCCTGTTCTTTTGTTCATTACTTGCTCTATTTATGTGTCCACAATTGGCTGTAGCCAGATAGCCATATGGGTAAAGCATAGGATAGAGGTCTTGGATTCGATCTCTGTTTGGGTTGTCTGATAGTCGGATCGGATCTCATCCAACAAGCTCTACCCCTGGCGTGACCTGACCTTCTCTATAGAGCAGCCTGAACCGTGCCATGGATAAGCTCAGTGCAGTGCTGAACACGTTGTGTGGGTTTTATTATTTTTTTTTTCTTGACTATGCGTCTTTCGAAAGTGTTTATCCCGTGTACATCTCGAATCACTATTGACATTATGACTAACACGGAGAAATACAGTGATGTAAAGGATGATTCAATCGAAACGCCCTGGAGAGCATAAGAGCTAAGCGGGATCATGTTTGGCCCATAGCTGCTCTCACGCAGCGTACCAGGGTTTATACTTAACTTCCTATAAAATTAAGACAATCGCCCTCGTTAATATGTCCAAGAGAAATAAAAAGCAACATAAAATCAGGAAAAAACTGTAAAGAATGGTCACATTTTCGACTTAATAGGCTGTGGTTATAGCTATTTCACTCCTTTCCAGTCCTTTTACATATGTCTTCTCTCTGTTCTCCTTTTTCTTTTTTTTTTTCATTTATTTTCTACCTTATTCATTCATCATTTCATTTTATGAACCCATTTTTTCAGTCTGTTTATGAAGCTTGCATCTGCCGCTTGTCTCTCTTTCTCTCTCTTTTTTTTCTCTCTTTCCTTTATCCGACTGTCTCAGTTTTGTCTGTCTGTTCGTCTACTTACCTCTTCTTGTGTATGTCTATGTCATTTAAATCTCCGCTGTCCGTCTGTGTCTCTCAATTTCTCGTTTTGTAATATCACCCCCCCCCCCCCCCCCCATCTCTCTCTCTGTGTCTCTGTGTCTCTGTCTGTCTGTCTCTCTCTCTCTCTCTCTCTCTCTCTCTCTCTCTTCATCTTTGTGAGAATGCAATATGTCTTACACGCTGGGCGGAAACCTTTGGACGGGCCACTTAAAAAGTCTCATATATTTAATTAAAAAAACAAAAAACAAAACAAAAGAAGATTTATTACATTGATCATTGAAGAAAAATCTGAATTACTTCATTACCTGATCGAGATGACCAGAGCATAATATAACCCATATCACCAGTTATTAAGCGGTATGGTGGACATACTAACGGTCAACAGCTTCAGTCTGTCGAAAACAGAAATAATTTGTGCGTATAAAGAATTTCTTTGTCATCTTTCCAACAGTAAAGCCCGCTCTAACACTGTACACCGCTAGTGCTCCAAGTTCATCTCCCCCAAACACCATGGACGTCGATGAGTTTCGAACCCATGGCCACCAGATGACGGACTATGTGGCTAACTACCTGGACACTAGTCATGTTTCGCAGATTGAGCTACGTACCTCGCGGCGCCCTCTACCTGACGTCACACCTGACTATTTGAGGGAGCTCATTCCGAGGACAGCCATGGCCTACAGATACAGGAGCAGGTCCGATTACTGTAACACAGCCCCTGACGGGAGAAAAGTTTGACGCCTTTATGGCGGATCTAGAAAGAATTACTACACCAAAACTTGTATATAACGAGATATTCGGGTCTCACAGTTCTTCCTCATTGTATCCGAGGTCTTGTTAGATAGTAGGTAACTTTAAAATGTAAAAAAAATGCACACTAAAATCATGAAGCAATATACTTAATTTTTATCGCTGCCCTTCTCTATTGCTCAACCAAATGGACGGATCTGGCTAAGTGTCGAGGGAGTGATGGCATACCTTGACTTTGAAAGTGCTGTTTTTGTTCTTTTTTTTCATTTGCAATATGAATTATTTAAAATTCATTACAAATTAACACATTAAGTGCTCCGTCTGTCATGTAAAAAAATACTTACAAGAACAAAAACGACAACAACAACAACAACAACAACAACAACAACAACAACAACAACAACAACAACAACAACAACAACAACAACAACAGCAACAACAACAAGAAGCAAATAAAATAAATTAATAAATAAGCAGATGAACAGTCTTTACATAAGATATTCCCAATAATATTCCAAAAGCCATTAACAATGTACCGGGACAAGCAATTACCAACCAAGACATAATTCTAAAAAGACAGATGAGCAGCTATGAGAGACAGCACGTCACTCAAGCATACTGGACAGTATGTGCCCCTGTAACACCAGTCAGGATGTAAGGAAATATGTGTAAATGATGGTTGTCAACGATTCATTGCCTAGACACAGGTGCTCTTGCAACACCAGTCAGGGGTTAAGGAAATGTGTGTTAATAATGGTTGTCAACGATTTACTACCTAGACGCAGGTGCTCTTGTAAAACCAGTCAGGGGTTAAGGAAATGTGGTCAATGATGGTTGTCAAAGATTCACTACCTACGCACTGGTGCTCTTGTAAAACCAGTCAGGGGTTAAGGAAATGTGGTCAATGATGGTTGTCAAAGATTCACTACCATACCTAACCGAGTCATCATTCGAACCCAGACCTTCAGATCACAGATTTGAGTGTCGGACCTTCTAATCGTAAAGAAAAACAAAAAACCAAAACAACAATGTTATCAAAATAAAAGGATAAAAGTTTTTTAGGCTTTATCATTTGGCTTATCTCAAATGAATATGGCCACTTATATAACTCAACAAAATGACACCTACACAGGATCCTTTCAAAAGTGTCTTCAAAACTATGCAATGATGAAATAAAAAGGCAAAGAAACAAATAAAGTTAACCTCATGTTATAAACCGGTAAATAGGCTTTGCTTCAGTTCTCCATGTCGTTCAACTTCAACGCTCACAAGTGGCTTCAGGTTGATTTTGACTGCTCGGCTATGTTGTGAGAGTAACTTCCTTTGATTTAATGAATTGTAGATAAATCTTTTTTGCGCTCTTTCTACATCTTCTGTGCCTTTTTTTTAATTCATGAATTATAAAGTTCTTTTAAACTGCCCTGTAATTATTTCGTATATATGCTATGTTTATAGGTTTATAGTTGAGACTTTGATTCAAATAAAAAGGACTATGTTCAGGTTTTGCTCTGTCCAATGTTAATACCTGTTTTGCATTCAACGCACATGTAGGATGAGATGTCACCTTTGAACTGCTTTCTTACCTTGAGATAGAAAGATAAGAGGGTCTATAAGATATGATGAAGCTAAGTTAAAAAAAAAAATGGCAAAAACTACATCGCAATAAAAGCAACTTTATAGAGATTTAGGCAGTAGGCTGAGGATGGAGTAAAAACTGCGAAGAATGATAACACAGACCACAACATTAAACGAATTAATTCCCTTGAACAAGGTTGACGCAATGGTTGTTATGATAAGTATTGGCGTTACTTTGTAATGTTCGGTACTTTTATAATACCCATTTTTTTCATAATAATTGCGAGGAATAAAAAAAAATGTTCTTTTCTTTCTTGGTTTACTTATGCAATGTGAAGAATGCCTTATTTTATGTCAATGCGAATCGCTTGAAATCATCATGTTTAAAATAAAACAAATTTCTTTTATGTAAAGATGTTACAAATAGATAAATGAGATTTTGAAACCTATGACATAAATGAGTGTTTAGTTGGAATTGATAGGATTCAACCTTTATTTTACATCTCTAAGGGTCAAAGACAGGGGCATTTCATGGTGACAGTAAAACATGATCAGAATAATAAAGTCATGCTTGACTAGATAATAATAATAATAATGATAATAGTAATAATAATAATAATAATAATAATAATAATAATAATAATAATAATTATTATTATTATTAATTATTATTCATATACAGTCAGTAAAATGTGTTATTGATGATGATAAGGGTTGATGATAGTGATAGGAATACTTAAATGTAAATATAAAGTTATAATGATAATTTTAGTAAACTTTTATTATCCATTTCATGAAAAATTCGTACAAATATTCCCCCCTTTTTTTCAAATCTAAAAGGGAGGTAACTTGATCAATGAACACCTGAAAAAGATGATCAACGACAGTCGACGCATTCACGTGACTCCATCTGAGCTCAAAGGTGTGGACTCTCTCACTCTCTCGCCGTCTGCGCAGCCAAAAACAGGAAGCGGATGTGGCGAATCGCGAGGGAAATGACGTATTACTAGAACTGGATCGGCCGTGCAGGTGGCGGAAGTAACTATGACACAATGAAATTCTCCCCTTAAACAAGGAGACCCCCCGCAAGCTTATGGTTACAAGCCGGCCTCTCCTTCCGCTACAGAAATAGACGACGCGGCTCTGTCTGTCTGTCTGTCTGTCTGTCTGTCTGTCTGTCTGTCTCTCTCTCTCTCTCTCTCTCTCTCTCTCTCTCTCTCTCTCTCTCTCTCTCTCTCTCTCTCTCTCTCTCTCTCTCTCTCTCTCTACATATCTCCCTCTCCCCTTGCTTCTCTTTCTTAGCTTCATCTTTTATTTTCCACTCTAATTTTTAACCCCTACTCTTTTACTCAAGCCTATCCCTACGCAGTCTCTATTTCTCTCTCTCTTTGCTCAATCTTTTTTCTTTAGGTCTATTCGTTCCTTATCTTTTTCTTCCCTTTGTTTGTAACTTTCTTCTCTCCGCCAGTATTTTTGTCTCTTGCATTCTCTGCCGCTTTTCTCCGCCTGCATTTTTCTCTTCTCATGTTCTCTGTCCAATGTCTCTATTTCCCTCACTCTGGAGTGTTCAGTCCTTAGAGAAAGAAGAATATGTAATAAAAATAAGAAAAAAAAATCTATTAATCTAATTATTGTCTCAATGGGATTTTCAGGATGTTTATCATAATCGGTTACAAAGGAGAATGATTTTGATCAGTTTAATAGTTCACTTGTCATCTGGAGTCGCGATGAAACAATAACACGTACCGATGGAGGTTGTATTACTACGGTACTACTACTACTACTACTACTACTACTACTACTACTACTACTACTACTACTACTACTACTACTACTACTACTACTACTACTACTACTACTACTACTACTACTACTACTACTACTACTGCTGCTGCTGCTGCTACTACTACTACTACTACTACTACTACTACTACTACTACTACTACTACTACTACTACTACTACTACTACTACTACCACTACTACTAATACTACTGCTGCTGCTGCTACTACAACTACTATCACTACTACTGCTACTACCACTACTACTACTACTACTACTACTACTAAAATCGTATCGAGCAGAATCTTACAACACCTCGCGTTTAACAATCTTCATACTAACTTTCAATCTGCTTATAAAAAACATCACAGCACTGAGTCTGCTTTGCTAAGAGTTGCCAACGACATCCTCCGTTACATCGATAATAAAAAGTCTGTTCTGTTGATTCTACTGGACTTAAGCGCTGCTTTCGACACAATCGACCATGATATACTATTGGCTCGCGCGCATTCACGTTTTGGCATCGATGGAAAAGCCCTTTATTGGCTTAATGCTTATCTTAAGAACAGAACGCAGACAGTATCCATCGACAATAACAAAGCAACTCCATCTCCTCTAAAATATGGTGTCCCACAAGGTTCTGTCCTGGGACCTCTACTTTTCACCATGTACACAGCACCTGTAGCTGACATTGCAGAGCGGCATGGAGTAAATTATCATCTCTACGCAGACGACACCCAGCTCTATGTACCACTTGATAATACGCTTGAGACTGCATCTTACCAAAAGGAGTCAATCGAGAAATGTGTGGTTGAAATTGCAGATTGGATGAACTCTAACAAACTTAAGTTAAATAGTGATAAAACAGATGTGATCGTGTTTGGGACGAACAAAGCTCTTATAGATCTTAACTTTAATAGTGTTCAAATAAAAAGTTCCAGCGTTCCTGTTTCAAGTTCAGTAAAGAATCTGGGATGTTATTTAGACGCAAATTTTACTATGTCTTGTCAGATCAATAGCATATGTCAGCAATCGTACTACCATCTTAAGAATATTGGCATGATCAGAAGCTATATTAATAAAGATACTGCTCAACTTCTAGTCAGCTCTTTAGTAATGAGCAGAATAGACTACTGTAATTCATTGCTTACTGGAGTATCTCTTAACTCAATAATTAAACTTCAGAGAGTACAAAATCAGGCAGCCAGGATTGTATCCTGTGCTAAAAAGCATCAGCACATTACACCTGTCTTAAAAGATCTTCACTGGCTTCCAGTTAAGCAAAGAATTGATTTTAAAGTACTGACCTTTGTTCATAAATTTTTTCAAAATATATCTCCTTTTTATATTCAAGAAATTTTAGAATGTCATAGGCCTAATAGAGTTTTAAGATCAAGTGGTAATAATAAACTAGCTGTACCACGATCTCATTCAACGCTAGGTGATAGGGCTTTTTCAATTTACTCTTCCATTAAATGGAATGCCCTCCCGGCATATTTAAAACTATCTTTTACACACGACAATTTTAAACGACATTTAAAGACTTTCCTTTTTAAACAAGCCTTTGTGTGACCTCTTTCATGTTTTAGGGTCTTATTGATGTCAAATTATATATCTACTGTTTTTATTGTGAAAAATCTGTACGCACCTAGAGCATTTTATTTAAGGTGATATACGGCGCTTTATAAATGGTTATTATTATTATTATTATTATTATTACTACTGCTACTACTACTACTACTACTACTACTACTACTACTACTACTACTACTACTACTACTACTACTACTACTACTACTACTACTACTACTACTACTACTACTACTACTTCAATACTGCTACTACTACTACTACTACTACTACTGCTACTACTACTACTACTTCAATACTGCTACTACTACTACTACTACTACTACTACTACTACTACTACTACTACTACTACTACTAATAATAATAATAATAACAACAACAGTAACACCCCCCCCCCCCCCCCCCCCTCATTGCCCCAACTCTGCCCAACAGTGAACGGAAATGGTGCCAGATGAAAACACACTTGGATCTGGTGAGCTCTGTGTTTTTCTTTTTCTTTTTTCTTTGTTTCCAACATTTATCTGACATGCTTATTTTACTAGACCCATTTTGAGGGAATATTGTAGTATTGGTCACATTTCTGCTTTAATCTACTGTCCGTGCTTTAACACCCGAATTCAGTCCTTCAGAGCCCAAAAATGAAAGTTATATGGAATCCTGTAATTATCAATAAAACTGACATTTGAAATGTATTCATGTATTAATTGTTTGCAATGTTGATAGTGCCATTAAAATATAACGTTATATGATTTCGTTTTAATTTGTACTTATATAAAAGATGGTAAAGTTACATGTATTAATTTTAAGTTAATCACTCTAAATGAGTTGAAAATTAGCTACAACTTGTATGGGCGCTGTACTGTTGTGTTAAACTGATAATTGGAGCAGATAAAACCAATACAAGTATTTATCTATCCTCCAAAACTAGTCTAATAAATGGCCTTTACCGCATCTATACGCATCTATACTCAGAAATCTGAAACTGTGCGTGCTTTTACCACCTTACATAGTTGCACAGAACTATGATTGCAGCAGTCAAATTTTAAAGAGAAGTAATTAAAACCAGATGTTTAAAGTATTATTATGAGCATTTTTATCTCTTCACAAAAGAATCATTTTGAGAAAAATTGGGAAATTTATTCATAACGTTATGCTTTACTCTACATATAATTTGTTAATTTATTAACTCTGATTTTTGGTTGCACTTATCTCTTAAATTTGAAATATTATGTAGGATATTTTTTGCTGTCCATGTGAATAAAATGTTCATCACGCAAATCCACACCTTCCCTAAGTGACTTAATTCCGTGGGTTAGAACGATTAACTTGTTTGGTCAATGAACCTGTCAGCCATCCTGAGGAAAAGACAAATTATTGGACTCCTCGTTAACCTCGTAACTCAAGGAACAGGTCGACCAATTAAAGCTTCATGAGTACTGGTAATACAAAGAGCCATCCTCCTGAGGCTGACGCTCCACTGTGTTCCTCAGACTTTACAGTGTGTTGATCTGGAACAATCTAGCTTACAATTTTACATCGAATTTAGGCCCAAAAATAATACATAGAATACGCCTACTTAAGGGAAAAAAACGATAAAATTATTTTTTGAAAAGAGTTGCTTCAAATAGAGCTCTGCTATAGGTTTAAATCTAAGTCTAGCTTCTGTAAATGTATCAGGTGATACTTGCAAGCAGCGGCAATCTTGTGGATGCTGAATATGATATCGATGGTCGCTGTTTTGTTTTTTTTATAAAATATGATACTCATAGTTAGAAACAACAAAGAAAACAAAATTTTTCTCGTTATAATTTTTTTTATTCACTGATACGCTTTAAAATATGCACATCTTAGAAAGACAAACAATTTAAATATTTTTTCTTTTTCTGAATTAAACTTTCAAACAATGCAATTAAAAAAACAAAACAAACAAAATTGACAGCCGAAAAGGGCAACAAACGCAATTAAAGAAATTGCTAAAAACATGTTCAGTATAATTGTGAAATACAGTTCTATATATTAGATGTACAGAACAATAATGATCTCCCAGCCCGAGGCAGGACGACAAAGTACTATATAGTGCTCTGAAGACAGGGCAGATCTCAAAATCAAGACCACTATCTGATTCATTGACATGGACATGGCTTCAGCAAGGGATTTAGCTCGCGACTGTAAAATATTCTGTTCATATCTTTTGGCCCTAAAGGGTGAGATCTTTACCAAACATTACCTCAGGTTTGGCGTGCCACACATAGAATCGGCTTAATAACAGTTACTGTGTTAAAGGTAAGGAAAAAGGAAAGGGATGTTATTCTTTACGGTTAGCTAAAAAATGCACAGGTATGACTAGAAAATAAACCTACAAAGTTAAATCTAAAAGCATTAAAAGAACTTAGGTATTTGCTACTATAATGATAGAAATGTAATTTTGCAGTCCTTTATCACACTGTGTATGGTTAAATACAAAGATATTTTTATGATACCAGCTTCGAGTCAAAATCTTTAATAATAACCAATAAACTATATTACTTTTTGGACAAAAATAGTCCATTAGATTTTTAAAAGTAAGAATTTACTCATCAGCATTCTTCAGCATGCTAATGTTGCAACTATTTTTCAACATGGCCTTTAACAGAATTGATCATCGTGCTCCTCATCACACTCCCACCTCCACCCCCCCCCCCCCACACACACACAGTCCTCTCTTATACATGTATTTAACCTCTCTTTCTGAGTTTTACATTTTTCCATCACTGAATGGATCTTGTTAGTTTTTCTCTATCTTTTTTTCATCTATCGCACCCCTTTTCCCCCTTACCTCTCCCTTTTTATTCCCCCCCCTCTCTCTCTCTCTCTCTCTCTGTGTGTCTATATGTCATTCTGTCTCTCTGTCTCTCCTGCCTCCATTTTTCACGTTTACCCACACATCATTAGTTTATCTGTAAAGATTTGCTCCTTCAAACTCTCCCCCATGCACTATTCGCTCACCTCTCTTAAAATCCCTAGTTCCACAAATAATCCACAGACACCGCGCTATTTCCGTTATTTACCCGGACTTGGTCAGTCATGGTCAATGAACTCATTGTAACAGACAGACCCGTTCTCCAGGGTCACTTTGTCGGCCATTTCCCTGACGATATCCCACGCGAAGGCGACGTCAGCGGCTCCGGTTCTGGTGGAACAGATGGCGAAGCGAAGGAAGTACATGTCCTTCACCTTGGATGGGGTCATGTGGATTCGCCCATCTTTGTGGATTAAATAGTTTAGGCGTTCGTTTCTGCTGTTATCTCCCTTTGGTGTGAAACGCATGTGTGTTTAAGACACGAGAAAGGGGTCAGTATACATGGATAAAAAGAATCGGAAAAGAAAAGAAGAACAAAACTGAGTAACTTTGAACATTTAAAATTTAAGTCCAAGAAGATGTTACTGCACTTTAAAAATCTTGAGATAAAGAAAAAAACAATATAAATTTTAAGATAAATTTTGTCTTTGCACAGCTTACTTTTCTTCTTGGGTTTCAAACAGTAACAGTTTTGTTTGACTAACATTTCAACAAGACCAAACTTTCTTAACATTTTAACGGGAAGCTTGATAAAAGCTGCGACCTTGCGGTTCGTCTAGAAATTATTACCGGTACTCAAAGTCGTGAATAAAAAGCTTTGCTGAATATGACTTAAGTAGAATATAACTTTAATTTCTAGATGTAGCCAATGTGTTAGACAACACTCTCAAGTCTCTCACAAATCAGCCTATAATGAATTCCTCAATGACACATCTCAATCCCCTCAATATTGCCCAATTCATGACACTAATCTTTTACTTCCTTCCTGCCAGCTGGAATTCACATGAAGAGGACATCATATCTTTCGACTTTGAGCCAATCTTTTGCTCCTTTAAAGATTTTGCTAAGATGTAAATTTCATGTACTTGTAATGTCTATCTGTTGGCTCCAATTAAAAAAAAATCTATATGTAAATTTAGTGACTTAGAACATATCTGTTTAAGATGTAATTCTTCAGTTATATTAAGAATTTGGAATAGAAAAACCTATGGACATTAAGAGGGAAAATAACAATAATAATGGTGCACAATCTTTTTTTAAAAAGAAAAACTTCGAAGCCAATCACAATATCTTCGTAAATAAAATAGAACTGAAAAAATTACAAACCAAACACATACAAACTTATATATATATATATATATATATATATATATATATATATATATATATATATATATATATATATTTACATTAGTCTTATGTCCGTCTTCTATATTTAAATGCTCTTAAGTCAAACTCAATCAGAATACTTTTAAGTACTATTCAAAGATTATATTTTTAATTATTAGACAATATTTTTCACTTTCAGGAATGAGTGTTTACAAAGGACTCGAAGCAATGTACTAAGTTTTTTAAACAAAAACAAACAAAACAAAACAAAACAAAAAATTGGGCGAGAGAAAAGATCGATCAATCAAGTAAGAGGGTAGTTGTGTTTTTTTCTTTTTTTTTTTTTTAAATTTCAGAAGTTTGTACCTTTAGCCGAAAACAGACAAGACCAAGGACGACTTCAGCGACAATCTCAAACCTAGGATCTGACTGCACAAATCGCTCGAATTGTTTGGCCAGTGATATATCCTGTATATATATGGGGGAAAAAAAAACTTGTACTGGTACAAAGCAAAAGATAGTCACTCTACACATCTGAACATGCCAACCTAAATCAAATTACACCACTCTCAACGGACCCTCACAAAGGTAGGATTCACAAGACACACACAGAAACAATATTCGTAAAATCTTTACAAAATTCGAAATAGAAAAGAAAATAATAATTAAACGAATAAAAGCTCCTATCAAGTCACATTTTATACTGTATTATATTATATTTTTTTTCCTGTAAACGTACAATTATATTTCTCCTCCTTCTAGTATATTTTATTGTCATTATTTCTGTTTCAAGAGGAGCAGTGATGGAGTTTTGAAACGCCCGTCTTAAGATCTACAGCTGAAAGTTGGTGCTACAACGTCAGTAACCTATGATTCCCATAATATTCAGTTATACCTTGAGAGGCGGAACTTTTTTTTATCCTGTTGTAAATTGACTACCTCAAAATACCGGTCTAATCAAAATCCCCGCGTTTCATGTTAATAAGGCTTTTTTGTTTTAGTATAAATAAGTTTTTGTTAAATAATTTTGGCAATTAAGATCTTACTCATAACAGTACATATTATGCTCTTGCCTTTACAACTGATTGAATTATTGATAGCTAGATGAATTTATTGATTGATTTGTTGATTGGTTGGATAGTGTATTAATATAATGCTTACTTTTTTAGTTACTGGTTTTAGTTAAATGATTTTTTTTTATCAGTTTGAACGACTATTTAGGAATTTTGCGATTCCTAAACGGAGACTTACTGAGAAGGAGGTAAACATTTTATGTTTAAAAAAAAAAATAAATAAAAAAATGGACGTACTAAGCTTGAGCTTTATTCTATGACATAAACATCATTGATAAACATGAAGTTCATTTCATATATTTAAGTAGGAAAGTTTTACTATGTGAACATTCCTTATAATTATCTGAAGATTTAAATCCTAGCACGAAAATAGATAGTTCTAAGAATAATCGGGCTAAGTACCTTCCGAATCAAAGCCTGGAGCCCAGAGACACCGAAAGATCGTAAGACAAACCAGAGCTTCAAAGATCGGAATCTGCGGCCGAATGGGATCTGCCAGTGCTGTAAGGAGGCGAGTTAGAATTGGTGTTTACAACAGAACATACAATAGACATCTGAATACTTGTTATAACTGCAAAGCAAAAAAGTCGATTGTATCAGGAAGGATTTTTTTAAGGTGATTATCATTATAATCATCATCTGGACCATGGACACTATCTTCAAAATAATTATTATGAAAGTCATCATTATCATTATAATCATTATTATAATCATCATATCATCATCATTATTTTTCTTAATATATATATATATATATATATATATATATATATATATATATATATATATATATATATAGAGAGAGAGAGAGAGAGAGAGAGAGAGAGAGAGAGAGAGAGAGAGAGAGAGAGAGAGAGAGAGAGAGAGAGAAAGAGAGAATATTATGATTTAAAATGTTACAAACATATTGAATGAAAGTGCTCAACAATAGCTTCATGATTATATATATATACTATTTTCAACTTCATCACCATTATCATCAAAAGCTGAAAAACCTCTTCTTCGAGCGGGACCCCGGTGTCAATTTGAGGGGGCTGAGGTGTGTGTATGTGTGTATTTTGAGGTAAGGGAGACACACACACACAAATGAAAGATTGTTAATTTACAACCTTAGTTACTGTATTGTTCTAAGGGGAATCAAAGATTAATAGACAAAAAACCAACCCGTACCTTAAACAGTTAATACCTCCTGGTAAACGACATTATCAACAGAGTGGCCATCTTAGGTGAATAGACTTGAAATTTTAAGCCTAAAAGTAATCTTTAGATCTTGATTTCATCCTTGTGATAAGAGTATAACACCTGCAGATATCGAGGCCCTAGATCTAAAATATAATTATGCCCAAACAGCTTTTCATTAACTCTACTTACATTTTACTCTATAACATGCAGATGTATTCCAGAGGATTTTAGAACTGTCTCTATTCGTCTCTGCACTCAATGTTTGCTGTAGGCCTACTTTAAGTTTCAATCCTGCTATCTCTGCCCAACTGTGCTTACAGGAAGTAGTTCACCTTTTATCTTTTAAGAAAATTATCACACTTTTGCCTTTAATGTTCCAAAAACTATTTTGGTGAAAATTGCTATCACCACATTATCTAAAGGGCGATTTACATCAAAACTTTGCATCAAATTTGGCGTGTTTAAGTGGTCTAGAAATGCTCGGTTAGATGGTCCTCATTTTTCGCTTAGCTTCATTATTAAGAAATGAATTACTTCAGTTAAATTTTTTATGACAATAACCGTTACTATTTTCATCACCTACCACTTTACCATAATCATTCTTATCATTATCGCCATCTCCGATTTTACTATATCACATCTAGGCCAGTATCATTTAAGTTGTGGGGAGACCAGGTCATGTCGCCCCATAGCATCAGCCAGGATTCACTTTGCGATCCCCTTCAAGCCAAACTTGACCTCTATTGACCCCATGGAAACTGAGAACTGGTTCGTCATGATCAATTGTAAACTAAAACAATATAGTTTTTGCCTGATTCTTTTCGGGGTACTAATTGCCAATGCTTTAATCCTTTTCAATTCATTCTTTTTGAATGCACTGATATAGCAAAGTAAAACATGTCAAAAAGTATCTGAAAAGCAATCTGTTTACTTTTTACAATAGTTTACAGACCTCCGAGCACAGAAAAACAAATAGAAAATATCATTTAATACAATATCATTAATAATACTAGATATCATCTGGAGCTAAAATCTTTAACATAATATTTTTTGCACGGTTGTATCTCATTTTTTCGATTATTTCTACCTTTTTCTGAATGCGATTCTATCCCCTTCATTTCACATGGGAAAAGGCCATTCATCGACTAGTGTTCCTACCCTGAAATCTGGCATCCTAACTCCATGGTTGCTTTGTCGAAGAATGTAATAGTCAATGTGGAAAGCACCCTCTATCAATTCTTTGTCCTTGACCCTGAGGTCAAAAAAGATTATTCGTAATTAGTTCCCGTGAGCAAAGAGCTATAAGTGGAGCATACAAATAGTATATTATCTAAGCCTAAGAAGAAAAAAAAATCCATCAAAACGTCTTTAATTGTTCATTTCATAAGAATCTGAGAGGGACTTGGGAGATGTTAAACAGTGCAATTTTTTTTATTACGTTCTTTTACGTCTAAAACAGTCTTATAATTATTACGTTATTCCTTCTTTAGCACTGGGTGACAATGCATGTATATATTAGTGGAGTGTTTTTTTTTCATAAAAAAAGAACAAATTATTAATTAAAATTTGTTTATTCCACACAGGCATAGGACGTACTGAAAGCAGGAAAAAAAAATCCAGAACAAGTATTGGCCAATCCAACCTCTTAATTTCATCCAATGATATTTTTTTTCTCATTCTATGCATGTCACCTTGTAAATAGGAGCTTCCCCATCATGAAAGAGAAGAACCACAACCGATTAAATCTACATCTCGTTTCTGGGTCTTGTCGCAAAATAGAAATGACCTTTAAAAGGTGAACTTCTCAATGTTGTTGATGCTTAGATAGCTTTCCAGAAGCGTTTGCATGATCTTTTTCCACTAAGGTTTTTTTTTTTATTGATCGTGAAATGCGAACGCAGTATACGAGGCTCCATTGCAGAATTGCGGAGCCCCTTTCTTTCGTCATGGATACCTACTTACGGCATCTTGCGAATTAATCGATACGCTTTGGGTTTCAGAGAACAACAGCTTGATAGTAATATTATTATACTTTTAAATTGATATTTCTGTAACTTTAAGGGCAAGAGAGAAAGACTTATCGTTTAAAACATGTCTAAAGAACCAAGATAAAAAAGAAGCGTTACGTAAGTCAAAGTTATTAACTCCATATGTTCGAAATAAATAAATTTTTTAAAATAACAGTTGTCCCAGAAACTTCACAAATTAAAGTTTTGTGGCTAAATATTTTGACATATTTCTTTACAATAAATCATAACTGTAATACTCCCGGCCTTTAGTGGTTATTGCTCACCACATAGCAGTGCAGTCGTGGTTCACTTGCATCCATTTGTGGGGGTTAAATGCCAACGATTTGGCATGCTGGAGAAAAGGTAGAAGAACACACATTTGTGAAATGAAGAGCGTCTCCTATAACAAGCTATGATCTTTGAAAGCTCATTTGAATTTAAAATAATTGAAACATATTCTTTTATCGTCTTTTGATTTGTTGTTACATGACTGAATATAATTATATAGATGTGAAACTTGACATCTTTAAATGATCTTAGTTCAATAAATCTTTATCCTGACTATAAAAAAAAAGATGTAGATCAATGAAAATGACAGGTGCAAGTTGTTTGAAATAAAAGATTACATGAAAATTTTTGAGATAATAAAATCGGTGCACTGCACTATTTCACTCGCGAAATGCTCCAATGTGTTCCAGTTTATTATTTAGATTCTACCACAACAGAACTTTGGAGCCACAAAAAATTCCTTCCGCTATTTTAACACGGAAATCGAATGATATTTCTCGCTTTCCATATTGAATAAAGTACACAAGTCGGCTGACAGCCAGAAATGACTATATCCGAATTTGATGTTTTGAAAAAATTGGAAATAAAGTTTTTTCACATTTTCAACTTGTGATAAAAAATAATGTTAAATTTTAACTCAAGGGGATGACGCTTGATCCTAGTATGCCCAAAATAGTGAAGATAGACAAGACAAAACAAAGCATGGCCGTTTCAGTGGTGCTATTTAAAGTATTTTGGGAACAATGAACATAGTTATTTCTGACTCTCATCTGACGCACTGAGACGCTTACATTAGTCTCAATTATGATACAAAAAGATTCTCAGCCAACAATGCATTAATTTTTCTCTATATTCTTTCAAGTCATTCATAGATCACAGCCGGTGGTATTTCTGTCTCTAGTCTGATCAGATTTTGTCAAAACAATTAGATCAAATTCTGACTGACCTCCACACCGTCCAAAATATACCGGAACTCTGGACATATGCAAGCACTTCCGGCGTACGCAGCATCGATATGCATCCAGATCTTGTGTTTGTTGCCTGCGAGAAAAAAAAAAGATGCTAGATGAGTGGTTGATAAAGGTGAAACAGCAACCAATTATGTTAAAGGGGTATCCTAAGGAAGTTTTTTCAAAGATGTCAACTAATTTTGATTAGGCCACTTTGAATTTACGTAAAGGAAGCTTCTTATATTTATTTGAAAAAAAGTATGAAATATTATATTTCAGAGGAAAAAAAAACCATAAAATATAAATGTAATCATAATTATTTAAAGTGCAGAAAAATGTAATGGAGGGAATCGATTTTATCCCATGTCAATTTTATGTTTACATTACATTAAAGTGTGTGTTGCTCATAACAAGCAATTACAGAAACCACCACTTCACTAAAACCTTACTCACAGACAGGACCCAGCTCTTTGAGGTTATCAAATGTACACCTTGTTGTGGTACCGATAGACGCTCCAAGCTGAAGGAGAAGAAATAAAATTTAGACTCCGGCAATTATAAAAACCTTATATATGAGCCTGCATAGATTGTATGGTAAATATTGCGCATATCTCCCAAAGACCGACAGTATAGCAATGTATATCAAAAACCAAATGAAAAATTTTTAATGAGAATGTGGATGTAAAAAAACACCTAAAAAACTAGAACAATTTTTATTTAAAAAATAGGGCAAAGCTTTAAATATTATTAAATAATGATATTTAAAATACCTGATCCCGAGTGTATGAGATTTCACTGGTCGGGCAAGATGAATTGATCCACATTGATTTCATAAAAGCAATGCACGTTGCAATGATACCAAAGAGTATCCTCGAATCCAGTGTGTCTTGTGTTTGGCGCATGCCCTTCGGCACATTCACTTCCTCCTCTGAAGCTAATTCAAAGTTGTTTGTGTTCTTTTGTCTCATAAAAAGTAACAGAGTCATATATGTAGAGATCACAATGTTTCAAATAGTACTTAAATTTGGAATAAGATTTTTTTCTGAACAACTCTTGTTATTCAAAGGCTATTTACGCGTACCTTTTATATACAATACATACATAGAAAGGAATAAGTTCTTTGTCCAAATCATCTTGCACAGCTTTTTCGAGAGTAGCTCCTCTAAGAGCACCGTTTTCATCAGAAGGCAATGCGCGTATGGTAACCAGTCCAGTCATGGCAGCTCTTTCTATACAGCTATGAGACTGGTAGGGTAAGCAGGATACGGTTTTCCCATTAGATGAATAGAGTGAAACTGAAGAGGGACCTATGACAACCTGTGAATTACTGGCGCTTATGACAATATCTGGATTTAATTGTACATCAAAAACAAATATTTTACACTTTCTATAAAGAACCCGTCCTGTTATCTCAATGGAAATAAATAACTGTTATAACGGGTCTTAAACAGACTACACTCTTTGAAAACTTCTTCGTAACATTTTTACTCATTGAAATCGCTTAGATTT